>UYYA01003962.1:0-156640 GCA_900624975.1 Angiostrongylus costaricensis | reverse complement strand
TCATATAGGCGGTTACGGACTAGCTGGCGCTTAAGATTACTCGGTGGAATTTCAACTACGCTCACCGAATTCTCTAAGCCTGCCCTTCTTAAGCAGCGTTTTATAGCTGTACTTATATCATTTCAGATGAAGGGTAGGATAAACGGGACCCTTCTATCGCTAGAGTTGTCGTTTGGAGGCCTACGATTTCCTCTACACCTATCCTGAGCTACAGTTTCGTAGCCATTAGAAACGGCTATTTGCCGTGCCAAGTTCCGGGACTCCTCTCTCTGCTCTCTTCCCGTGCACACGTTGGTTGCTGTTCGAAACATGTTTCTTATAAGCGCCCTTTTCGTGTGAGAGGGGTGAGAGGAGAGGTAATGAACCAAGATATTTTTACTACTTGGCTTTCGGTACCACTTTGTAATGTAGCCATTTTCTGATAGGTGAATTTGTAGGTTCAAAAATGGAAGCCATTTGTCTTTCGGCTTTTCTCAGGTGAACCTGATATACTCTGACTGTGCGTTTAACAATTCGAAGCATTTGTCCATTTCCTCTTGTGTTGAGCAAAGGACAAAGCAGTCGTCTACATACCTACAGTAGAGTAGCGGCCCGAGATCAGTCACCGGTGCTTCCACCTTAGACATAAATGCGATGGCAAGGCTTGGAGCCAGTCGTTGTCCCATTGCCAACCCTCTTGTTTGAGCGTAGTGCTTTCCGGACCATCTGAAGATTGAGCAGCTCAAGCATTCCTTTAAGAGTGCCACCAGGTGCTCTATCTTGAAGCCATACATGTTTATTTCTCCTACGTGTTGTGTAAGGAGTTCGAATATGGCTTGCATTGCGGAGTCATCCGACACGTTTGTATAAAGGGCGGTAACGTCGAAGGACTCCATCACGCACGCGCAGTTGGGCTGCGCAGTACGTAGACGATCCAGAAACATCTGGGTATTCGTAAGATGGGCTGGAATGTGTTTCAATAACTGGTTAAATATTAGGATTAAAAACCATGTTATCCTCTCCGTTGGCCCGTCTACGCAGCTAATGATAGGTCTAACCATAAATAGTGATGGATCGTTAGACGCAAGATCATCGCTGGATACTAACTTATGAGTTTTTATAAGTACAAGATGGGGCATGTTGGTAAGTCAACTTTAAGTTGAGAGATAACTGATGGTTTTAAACCAGCAGCCCTTACCGTTTTGGCCCATTCGTGTTTTAGTTTTCGGTATTTACTTTTGAATTCCTCCTCAGATGATGGGCGATAAAGCGAAGCATCTTCAAGATGCTTTTTCGTTATCTCCACATCTAACTGATGAGGAATTACGACAAACTCTCCACCCTTATCACTAACGGAAAGTCTTATGGTTTTCAACCTTATCAGCTCTTGTACCCCCCGCATACCACATTTTTGCACTGGAGTGAGGTTTGAGCTGTACCTTTTCGCGCGATAGTGATTAAGGACCTTGAGAGTTTCATTCGCAAACATCCGAAATTTAACATCAACTTCATTATTGGGCTCTTGTTGTCTAAAGAACGTCGGGGGAAACGGTGCCATTGGTAGGGCCCGAAGGTAGGAACTTGGCACGGCAAATAGCCGTTTCTAATGGCTACGAAACTGTTGCTCAGGATAGGTGTAGAGGAAATCGTAGGCCTCCAAACGACAACTCTAGCGATAGAAGGGTCCCGTTTATCCTACCCTTCATCTCAAATGATATAAGTACAGCTATAAAACGCTGCTTAAGAAGGGCGGGCTTAGAGAATTCGGTGAGCGTAGTTGAAATTCCACCGAGTAATCTTAAGCGCCAGCTAGTCCGTAACCGCCTATATGACCGCCTATGTGCAACTCAAAATTGCATAATTTGCCCCAGTGGTAGAGACGGTGATTGCATAAGCTCGGGTATAGTTTATCTGATCTCCTGTAAGACGTGTGGTGACGAATACATTGGCGAAACGGGTAGACCCCTCTGTGTCCGCATGAAGGAACACCTAGCCGGCAAAAATAGACCAAATACCCCGCTAGGCACGCATAGGACCCAGAGACATAACGGGGACGACTTCGAAGTATGTGTCACGATCCTCGCACGTGAACCAAGAACACAGGCGCGAAAAACTCTCGAGGCACTCTGGATTAATTCCAGAAANCAAATAGCCGTTTCTAATGGCTACGAAACTGTTGCTCAGGATAGGTGTAGAGGAAATCGTAGGCCTCCAAACGACAACTCTAGCGATAGAAGGGTCCCGTTTATCCTACCCTTCATCTGAAATGATATAAGTACAGCTATAAAACGCTGCTTAAGAAGGGCAGGCTTAGAGAATTCGGTGAGCGTAGTTGAAATTCCACCGAGTAATCTTAAGCGCCAGCTAGTCCGTAACCGCCTATATGACCGCCTATGTGCAACTCAAAATTGTATAATTTGCTCCAGTGGTAGAGACGGTGATTGCATGAGCTCGGGTATAGTTTATCTGATCTCCTGTAAGACGTGTGGTGACGAATACATTGGCGAAACGGGTAGACCCCTCTGTGTCCGCATGAAGGAACACCTAGCCGGCAAAAATAGACCAAATACCCCGCTAGGCACGCATAGGACCCAGAGACATAACGGGGACGACTTCGAAGTATGTGTCACGATCCTCGCACGTGAACCAAGAACACAGGCGCGAAAAACTCTCGAGGCACTCTGGATTAATTCCAGAAATCCGAAAATGAACCGCAGGGAAGAATGCCTCATTGTCACGCGTGATATAGGGCAGTACATAAAACTGCTTTTCTGATGTGAGGGGCACATTATACTTCCACGTGATTTCTGTGCGGTTGGTCTCTACGTGAGATACTTAGTGGAAACCTCATAGGAAGCGGTGAGTGTGCAAAGCTGTGTTCAAAGTGATTGAAATCTTGGTTTGGAGTTTCTTTGTTTGGTTATGGAGGCGTCTGGCCGAGTAGATTGCTATCAACTTGACCTTTCCAGGCTCTGAGGAAGGCAAAATCCGCCGAAACGTCAGCTTAATCGTTAATCATGAACAAAGAATAGTAACACCTCGCGTTTGCTCAACAAAAATGCGGAGAAAGTTACTTGATCAATGCCGAGGTTAATAGAAAGTCGGTCGTGGCAGTTACAACGAAAAGAGTCGAATGCATGACGCATCCGAAAGCGGTTATTTGAGACCAGAAGCTTCACCTTTTTACCAAATGTTTTAAGCAAAGCTTCTATTCGTTATTGAGAGATTGGACTTCGACCAACAACATGTACAATAGACAAGCTGTATTGAAATAAACAAGGTAACTCATAAATAGGAACTAAAGTGAACTGAAGATGTTTCAAATAGTATTGATTTCTTAAACCAAATACCAACTAAGTTTGAACGAACTATCCAAGTGTGCTAATATCCAAAGGATATCACTCAATGATTAGGATTGTTCCGTAGTGAATTCCAACGTTTGAAGACTCGAACTCAACGCAAGCCCACATTGCTGTACGTTTACCTTCCTTGGAAACTTCATAGTATTTTTACACACTGGTTAAGATATTTGAGCAAGAGTTTGGAGCTCTTAATACGATAAAAGTAAGAAAAGCGCACCGCATGAGATTGTCTGGGATTATATCACTTTCGACAAGGTTTTAAAGCTAATTTTCCTTTTTGATTGCAGTCTTGCAAGAAGATATTGTTTTTAGAACCATTTCCTTTTGAGGAAGCCTACAAAGAATTCCAATACATTAGATTTCAGTGGAAAGTCAATGAGGATAATAATGAGGAGATGGCGGTGATCACAGTAATCCAGCTTAAGACTGAACTCGTCGCGGAGCATCTGACGTTCATTTCCTGGATACACATCGGGCTCACTTCCTTAGCTCGTAAGGCGATGTTTGTGGCTGCAAAACAAGCCGCGGAGCCAGCACTAGGTGAACACTGCAAGCTTAGCGAATCCTTGATGCAATCCACAGCTCGGAGAGCTCGTCTGAAAAAAGCATCGTCGACCGTCCATTTATAGCTCGCATTTCCCGTCTTTAAATCTGTAGCTTTTTCCCCTATGTTAGTGATGCGTATTCTTTTAGATAATAATTCTAAAGTGTTTAAAATAAAAACGAAATTTTCAAGTCTTTCATAGTCACGAAACTATTGGCTCATTTTAAGGCGAACCATAGAGATCGGCTTTACTCCAGTGGTTCATGTGAACAAAACAGCGCAGTATTTTTGTAGCTAAGACGGTGAGTCTTTTCTAAAAGAGGTTGCCGCCTTTCATGGTTTTTCTATTCTTGATTTCAGTTCAAGAGTGTTTTAACTTACGTGCACATATCGGAATCACTAGGTAGACAGTTATTTATGCGTTGAGTTAGCGACTGGACATTGAACGCTCGTGATAGACAGTCGTGATTGGCAAGAAACGCTGTAAATCCACGTTACTTTGGGCACAAAACATTGTTTAAAAATAGCGCCACTTTTCGAGTGATCTTCATTTAATCCTTTTAGTTACTTGTGGCTCGTCTTTTAGGTTGGCTTCATTTTTCTTCATCAATTTCCTAACCTTCGAAACAAATCCTTTCTTCGAAGTCACACAGAGACCATAGACAGTAAAAACTTGGTATAAACAGTATTTCTTTGCGTTCTAAGCATCGAAATACCTTTATGAGTGCAATGCATCATGCCTAGACGGTAGACATCATAAAAGCTAAAGCTTTCTGTCGGCATCGATCAATCCCTGAGGGATGCGCCATGCATTCGACTTCACTAGGCATCGTTTAGAGGTGATTGAATGCATATCTGGTCTTTACAATGACTCGCGTTGGCCTACCGATGTATCGAGCCAGTGCGGCTATCCTCCCAGACAAGTCTGACACCAATTTGCCGACCCCGGAAAGATGGAAGGCTTAGTGGGCCGTGGAGGCGCGGATTGATTCCACATGTGTGCATGCGCCACTTCAACCACTGCGCCACGCGCCCAATTGTTTAATCACCGTAACTAAACGGTTTAAATCATAATTCATTAAAATCTGGACATGTGTGACTTTTACATAAAATGCTTTATTAAAAGTGAACTCCAATGAAGTTTTCTTACTTTCATATCATGATTTATGCACTCTAGATAGATGCTTATTTTACACTGATGTCGCTCTTTTATTCAGGACATTGATTGATTTACCTGGCTTTCCGACTCCACAAGCGAATTCGAGAAAAGCGTGATTCTGCACATAGGCGACAGATTCTTCATTCACCTTACCGTACCATTGAGTGAATCGCTCGAATACCGGAATTGAGATGCAGTCGAATGATACCAATCGTAGGCATGATAGCAGTTCGTCAAACTCTCTGAATATCATCTACTTTGTAAATATCCAAGTACGCAGAAAACTCCCATTTTAAGAAATAAAGAATAAAGCACAATGCGTTTGGCGTTCAGCATTCCCTGAGGAGCGCACATGCATTCGATTCCATTCCTAACATTGCAGGAGTAACTGAATGAACATTTGGGCCACATAGTGGCTTCCAAGAGCGCAATGATGTATGAAGTCAGTGTTTTTCATATCCCCTTAAACAAGTTCGGTATGCCACCGAAACACCGATCTGAATCTGAGGAATCGGTTTGTTAGTGGTCCGAGGTCGAACCAGAGTATATGTCTTTATCGCAAAGAATTTCTAATCATTGAGCTACATGCGTCATGAAGATTAACTTGTGTTAAAATGTCCATATTTTTAAAGTTGAAATTTTCCGTTATTTTAATTGATCGTGTAACACCGATGGTTCATATTGTGCTCAACGGGTTTCGGTTAAAACTAATGGTTAGGAATATTTATAATCTCGAGAATTAAGTTTATACCTAATCGTCGTCAGCGTAATGGTGACCAATGGATACCAAAAAAATCAGAAAAAGATGTTTTGCTTGGAAACAAGGCACGATACAACTACAACGTTGCGAGATATTTGTAAAACTCTGGACAGCAGGTGTTTATGGTGGAGAACGAACGCGCTATTGTCCTTTCCGGGAAGTAACGCGTTCACCACCACACCATGTGGGTCCATCGTTTAGCCTGTCTCTCAGCTATTTCTATCGATCTTTGCCACAACAATGACCCGTCCGCGGGATTGATCTGGGGCGCCCAAATCGGCATAGAACCCAGTTAACGGGTGATTGCTGTGGCAAAGAGCTGACGGTGATTGCTCTGGCAAAGATCAATAGAAATAGCTGAGAGACAGGCGAAACGAAGGACCCGCATGTTGTGGTGGTGAACGCGTTACTCCCCGGAAAGGACAATAGCGCGCTCGTTCCCCACCATAAACACCTGCGGTCCAGAGTTTTGCAAATATCTCAGCAACGTTGTGGTTGTATTTCGCTTAGTACCCCGCCGCGAAATTATAGTAGGCAGAAAACAAAAAGATAAAACATTGTGATTTCAACTACAGCCGCAGCTTAACTGGGTTCTATGCCGATTTGGGCGCCCCAGATCAATCCCGCTGACGGGTGATTGCTGTGGCAAAGATCGATAGAAATAGCTGAGAGACAGGCGAAGTTGGCAGAAAATAAAAAGGAATAACAAGGCACCATAGTTAAATAACAACTGAATAGAGAAAATGTTGACGTTGATTTTCCTTCCTAATTAGTCAGATACTGAGACTAATTGTAAGAGAATCCAGCTAGCCTAGACTGGAAGAAAAGGTTCAGAGGAACCATCAAGGAAATCTGTGAGCTTCACAACAATCGTGTCCTTTGGGAGGACTACGCAACCTAGTCAAATCTTCACAATACTTAATTGTGCCGATCAACTTCTTCGAAATGGCTCCAAACTTCTCCTTATTTGCAGACTTTTGGTTCAGAAAATATTGTTACGGTGCTAAAATTTTTTACCTAGTAAATAATAGGGATAGCTTAGTGTTCGTAGAAGAGCCACATCATGATCGATTAAAACGGTCGAAAGCTTAATTTCTTCGGTGGTTTACCGAACTAGATGTCACTGGCATCCCTCCGGACGCCATAGTCCCATTATTACAAATAAAAAGATAAAATGAAGAAAAGACAAGCCACTCACCGGCATATATTCGTGAGAGGCATAGTTTTCAATTGCTGCTCTAGTCGACTGTATTCCGGAAGATAATACGGCCCCGAATGAATGCCGTACTTTTCGAGGTACGTTGCGTAGCAGTCACGAACGGTCTAGAGAAAATGTGCCTTGAATTCTAACAAAAAGTCTTTCGGCTTTTCTATAAAACAACCTGTGGTGTCGTGCAGTAAGGAATATTAGAGTATCGTTTCTGTGGTCCAACAGGAGCTGGTATAGGGATGGCGTTGGCTATTTCAGTTAGCGCTTTGTTGACGGCAAGTCCTGCAGGAAATAACTAGAAAAAATAACGAGAAGACGACGCTCATGTGGTAAAATAAAGACTTTCGCACCATGGCTATTAAAATAGGTCAAGGAATAAGGAGCACACTGTACGGAATTGATCAACCCCTTGCTCATGCTCCATGGATTCGCCTCCATTCGTAGCATCGCAGAGGTGGTTTGCGTGTTTCGCTTATACAATTGCTTGCTGGAGCCTACCGGTTTATTATTATTATCGTATTTCTACCTTTTCAGACAGATCTAGCACCTATATCCCAACACGGAAAAGTGCAAGACTTGGTTTGCTCGCGAAGGCTGCACGAGCCAGTGAGTCTGTGTGTATTGCATGATATCTCTGTACACTGGGCTACATACACTTATTCTATGACCACTAATCATACAATTAAAACTAAAATTGCCTTTTCTTAAGTCAGGAATGATGACCCTGACCTAAGAAATTCACGCACCAAAAATACTTTTACTTCACAGTCGTGGGTTTCCTTAAGAAGGAATCAATTTCAACCAGAGAATTAAGGAATATTGTCGAATCACCTCCGTGTTAACGAGTTTATTTTAGGAATAAGAATTCTTCGGTCGTTATTAAAATTTGTTCTTCTCACAGTCATAGGTATATTGTCTTCTAGTGGTATATTGTGTTAAAAGAGCACCCAAGAAAGCTAAAAGAGCCAGAAATCGTCGAAAACTACATCCATACTTAGTAAAAATAGCAAATCAAAAAATCAATACCGATTTTTTGGCCAGAGCTGTTCATAAGACATACTGAAGCTTCGTAGGATACTTTAGATAATAAAAAATTCTAGAAACATCTTCAAAATACCCTGTCTAAGCATAATGTCGGAAACTTTCCTAAAATGAAAGAAAAACACTGCGACGCTAAGGAAACTAGGAGAGAAATCTGGTTTACAGACAACGACAAATATTGATGAGAACAAGTTTATTGAAAACGTACTTATACCAGCTTTATTCACAAACACACTACACGTGATCGAAAACTACAATTACTAAGAGAAAGACGTTTTTCGAAATTATTTTGTTCCTTCTTAAACAAAAATCTTTTTCATTTTGTTCAGCCACCATTTATTTGGAGCCGGCTGGAGTTGTGCGCGTTACTTCCCGAAAGAGTTTATCAAAAAATTGAACACTCGCTTCCTTTTCGTCATTCGTTTAATGCTATTGTTATTGATACATTCGCAAAACTCCCGACCGCAGGTGTCTGCAGTGGTGATCGAACCCACTATTACCCCTTTCGGGGGCTAACGTGTTCACCATCACACCATGCGTGCCCTTAGTCTCAGCTTTCTCTCAGGCTTGTTTTGATCTAGAGGCACTATCAGCAATAACCCATCAACGGTGTTGATTTAGGGAGCGCAAATCGGCGGAGAGAAAGGCGAAACGAAGTACCTGCATGGTGTGGTGGTGAACACGTTAACTTTCGTAAAGGGTGATGGCGGGTTCGATATCCACAGCAGACACCCGCGGTCCAGCGTTTTCCAAATATCGCAGCATCATTGTGGTTATATTTCACATCATACGCCGCCACGAACATAGAATAGGCAGCGAAGAAAAAGTGGCTGTTGTTATTGTTAAGAGTTCTTAACCGGTTATACACACAGTTTTAGAGCCTTGATGCCGATTTAGTTGATCATCCTGTTCTACGCGATGAATATGAACTTGTTAATGTAAAAAGTACACACAAGTCCAGTTCACTTGAAAGTTAATAATTGATTTTTCACATCACATTTGAACTCATTGACCCATTTTCCGTTAGAAATTTTCCACATAAAATCGCAGTGTAGATGATTAGAAAGTAGCTGAACAGAGAGGAGATGTAGGACAGCAGACTTACCAACAAGTACGACAAGTTCCATTGTGATCGATGGCGCCATCGATTCGAAACTGTTTAGCTGGGGTATTATAGTCGGCTCTGAAAATGGGGAGGTGGTAAAACCCATAGCATTGCTGAGTAATCGGCTGAACTCGTTCAAAATTTCCGAATCCATGAAACGAATCGGCAAAAAAAGTATCTAGTCACACATTGTTATTCACGCCGAAGCTGTTCAGCACGCCTCGGTTAGCACCAACATATCTCTCATCCACAAAAAAAACATAATCGCTTTAAACTATTGTGGCATTTCCTATTTCTGAATATGCTGCTTCACCATGGACGACGATTGCGAAGGAGAGAAAGGTATGGCAAATGTGCAGAGGTCCGCACAACTTGTGAAAACGGGTCATCCAACTATCCAAGTAAAGAAGTAAGTAATATGCTCGTTCAGATAATTTCCTCTATTCAAAGAATTCTGTTTAGTTGTGCCTGCCTTCAAGAAGTGACATCAGTTCCTGTTCTCTCTTCCTTTTACAGACTATGGAATTCATTAATATGAAAGCTTGCAGAATTAATTTCTGGAGTAAAAGTCAATCGCCCAAAATATGTGAAAAGATCAATGAAAGGTACCGAAGTACGACAAGAATGGTGCTTTATTTTTGTGATAAAATAGATAGATCAAACTATGAAACTAAAATAAACTACAAGTGCAAGGAGGAGAAGCCTAGGAGGATTACTCAATGTGAATGGAAGAATCAGGGCCAAAAATTTAAAGAATGTAAGGAAAACGGAATATTCAAAAAAGTAATCATATGAAATAAAGCCAATTCGCCAAGATTTCATGTGAAGCTAGCGATTTTATAGCCTAGAGAAAAATTTAGTGATATGATGAGAGAGGTACTATTCGATCTGGGCGGTCTGATTAGGCCAAACTTATACCTCGTCAGTGTTCCCATACTTGACCTGCCCTGATTCCATCCTATGGCTGAAGTACTCATACTGTCGTCGTGAAATAGTTGTAGTCATTGACGTGTTTGCCGAACCTGACGCATATTCACGCTCTTCACACCACTACACACAATACAGTATCATCGCTCAAACATGAGAAGAGCAATGTGACTCAGGCAGTTCCTCCACTTTATGACACATCCACACTGTACCAATCGATTTGTTGCTAGATGGCTTCTTCAGAAGATTTATTCAACAAAGGCGACAGCGTTTACCATAAATGAATCACCTTAATCAACATACAGTCTTAAAAAGTTCATTTGATGGGTGCAATGTGATTCAGACAGTTTTTCTACTATGTGATGCCCGCGCTACATTTGCACTGGTTTGTTGCTGTGAGATTTTTCTAGCTTCAACGACAACCACGACAGTAGCAACAGATTCAGCGCCTGACTTGCTTGAGGCTACACATGCTTACAGACAATTCGGCACACTTATTTTACTACCACATATTGCTACTTGTTGATCGATTTGCTGTTGGAGGATCAACTCAGCAACAACAGCAGCAACAACAACAAGAACGCTAACGCTATCATGTGGATCACTTTATCAAACATATGGGCATACAATGCACAGCATCAATGCTCAAACATGAAGAGTGCAATGTGACTCAGACAGTTCTAATATGACACATCCTCACAACACATCGATCGAATTGTTGCTAGGGATTTGTTCCGCAACAGCAAAACAGTAACAACAGACATCATATAAATCATTCTAGCAAACATTTGGTCTCACGATCGGATTTGTTAGGATTTTTCGCTTAGGGAACAGCATCTGAAAAACGAGATATGAAGTAGCTTTTCTCAGTGGAATGAGCGAGTTTACTTTTGCTAGCAGGGCATGCGCCGCATAAGAGAATTCGTAATACAACTAATGTTATGGAACTTTGCGAAGGGTGAAAAGATGTTTGGACGGACTTTAATGATATTTGCGCTCGATCGTTGTTGTCGATAGCGGTCATCAACACACAATATTTCCTTCGATCAGCTTAACCTCCTACTTCGTTCGAAGAGAAATAAAACTCACTCGATACTTGAATGGCCCGTCCTCACTGGTTGGGAGACCCAGCATAATCTCCATTTTTCGGAGATTTGCTGGTTAAGCCATTATGGTTCCCTGGAGTCCCGAGGACAGCCTGGTCAAAGTCTGCCCCAGGTCTTCACCACCGCAGGCAGTCGCAGGCCTTGTGGATCAGAGGGAGATTTGCCACCATGCGACTAGTTTGACACTATTGGTTTACTCTTAGATAGGCTTCATATTGGAAACGCCGGACTCCTTTTCAGTTTAGGAGACCATGCCGGGGAGACGAGTTCCCGGACCGTACATCGCAGTCCGATACTCAGAAGCACCTCCCAGCCACGATAAGGCGGCAAATCATTGGAAGAAAATAGAACTCTGCCACTCTTAAACTCTGCCGCAGAAATATTATAGCATTTGGAGAATTCTTTTAAACTTATGGCATTTGGAGATTGCTACGTTTTGGAAACAAAAACTACTTTTATGGCTTGTTCTCGTCGCCGTCTCGTTGCAGCCGCCTCATTACGAATATATAGACACAGTAGCAGCCACAAGATCAGTACAATAACAGTTGCCGCACATCCATAAAACATCTGCAACAAGAAACACTTATGAAGAAGCAGTCAGCGAACGAGAATTATTCCTTAATCCATCATCGTCACTCACTTTTTCTCTTCTTCGAAAGAATTCGTCAGAAAGCGCATCGTCTGACGGTTTCTGAAATGAAAGCGATCGAGGCAGCTTTTAACTGAAGGTGGGCGGCTGTTGCCGTCACCCTCCTGTAGTCGGAAGTCATAACGCACCCAGTAGTAGTAACTCGGGCTACCCCATGAGTAGTGTGTATAATACCTTCGTATGTTCTCAATCAATATGTCGTTGTAGTTTTTTTCGACAAGTTGTTCACCATAGTATGTTTTTCCTGAAAAGATTGAGGTCTATATTGCCGCCATTTGAGGTTCCTAGCGACAAAACCCTTCGCTTTAGCGCCGCTTTAATTAAAGAATTGACCTTTTATGGCTTGGAACCTGCCTACGAGTTATCAGTCAATAGAAGTACTGTTTCTGCCGTAATCCGGTATAAATCGCTATATACGGGATTTATGTACCACTTTATCGGGTTAATTTTTTCTATTGCGATTTTGTAGTGATTTTGAACACTACCAAATTCTATTATCCCAATTTGTTTTCGCTAATTTCTGTCATCTTTCTTTTTATTTTCACAATGCAGTATACATGTTTAAGAAAATAAGGAATGCATGTAGCGTTGGTCTTCACGCATGCGCTGTGCATTCACTTCCATTCGTAATGTCACAATGGTGATTGAGTGCATATTTGTACTATACATTAGCTTGTCGGAGCCTACCGATGCGTTAAATGAGTTCTTTTACCCTGACCAACAGGCGTTGTATTGAATTAGCGAACTAATAAGAATAGAAGGTTTGCTGGGCCAGATCTGCGAGATCGTGCCACCGGCCGACCTTTTGTATTACTCTAGCCACTGTGCAACAAGCCAGCTCATGCCGACTATTGTTATTCAAGCGTTCCTCCATTTCTTTGTTAACAGAGCCTTCCTAGAGGTGTTAACAATTCTTTCCGATCTAAATATTGACTGAGCTTTCAATCCGACAACGTTCGATAGACAGAATCAATCACAGACTTCAATGTTCTGCTACCACATGCATTCCTCACCTGGATGTACATCTTCTTCACGCGGTTCACCTTTACATGCATCAAAACAGTTCACTGCCATTATTTTACCCTGAATTCACATACTTTTATTTACCTATTTAAATCTTCTACTTTTTAGAAATTGTTTCAAGTTAGTTTAACTTTTTAGGAACAGCTATTACCTTTTTACGAACGTAGCACCAAGGACCCTGAACATGTGATGTCGCCATTAACGGATGCTTCGCAGAGAGCTCAGCTCGACGACATTTGTTGTGAAGCATGACTTCTTCGGCCTTCGTCATGCTGAAAAAGGTATTCGAGGCATTCCTATGTTCTAATTTTCAGCTCTCTACATTCCCGTTCCGATGTTCATTGTGAAGTTCAAACCTGCTGTGTTTTCCTCGTAAAGTTGCTAACTTTGTACACTTTGAAAATATGTTCGTTATCCCAACGGCTTCTGTTGCCACAAAACTCCGAGTGGGAATTCATTTGTTTATGAGAACCGACACTACATAATGGGTATATTCCCGCATTCACTCCCGTCAATTTATTGCCTTGAATCTTTCACCCATTAGTGTTCGCGGATTTATGTATGACTTCTGTTTTCCCATGTAGAGTCTTATTCGTGAAAATAGTTAAATGCTGACCTCGTATGTTATCGTTAGAATTTTGGAATAATTCTGCTTTAGCGTTTCCAGGTATTCACCACGGACAGTCACTGTCCTTCGTTGAACGGAGGGACTTTTTACCAGTGAGGCTCGTTGTCAATTTGCCAAACCTTGAAGTACGAGGGTCTTGGGTGAGTTGGTTGGCTGGGCGTTGCTGAACCGATCATACGTTACCTAACACATGGTCGCATGATCGAATATCTTAGGATATTTGGATTCGGGATTAGAGAATATTATCCTAAACTGAAAGCCATCTCAAATCACTGCGCTTATGACGCTTAACTTACAGTGTCTATTAAAGCACTTACTAGCAAGATGCAATAAAATGGAAACTTGCTTTTCTCATTGATGACTAGATGATTCGTATAGCTGCGTAGTTTGACGTGCCTGGCCAGACTTGGTCGTTTATTCGGTCCGGCACACCGCACTCACCAAACATTTCATCCCATCGGGGTAAACAAATTGATACCAGACCTTACTTGAAGAATATCCGCGCTGATTGTATGCATTACTAGGTAACCGACAGTTATTGGATAGGACAGATATGCTTTCAATCACCTCAGAGGAATCTTTGTGAAGTTTAATGCTCTATTCTTGATTCTACTGTTCATCTTGACTAGAATATTTTCGGAACTTGAGCATAGCTTTTACTTACTTTGTTCTCTCTTTCTAGCCGTTTACTCGCACGATCCAAGATTTCATACTGTGTGCCAGAAGTTCATTCACATGCTTTTTGCTTTGCATCCATCATGCACTAAGGCTGTCGGATTTACGTGCGGATTCAGGTGAGGCATTGGGATTTTTGGTATTGTTTATGAACCTTGTTGAGTATTAGACGTGCCAATTTTACCTGTGACCACGGAATAGGGGTACTATGATTTTCCTAGGCACTGCAGATCCGTGGGAGCTCTACGGGCAATACTAATACCAATTCTCCTTCCTCGAATGAAAGCTTGATATGCATGCAACAGGTCGAATCTATTGAATAGCATCGCTACTACTGCGATAACATTGATAATAGCTAATAATAATGATAATAATTATGAAAATGAGCACAATAAAACTACGTCAAAGATGTCTGGTTGGAACATTATGGAATCACGGCTGCCTGAACGTTCCTTATGTAGCTCCCTTCCCCATATCCAAGTTCCGCTGACAATTGCCCATTATGGTTTTGCTAGACAAAAAAAACCTTCGTTGATTGCATATTCAAAAGGAAATGCCCTACTTAAACTGGTATTGCTCCAGTTCATTTGGCTTTTTTTCTAGATCCTTAACAATCTTATCGTAGACATCTCTCCAGACCAGACAGCTCTCTCCGGCAGCGTCGTGATTTCGATCACCTTAAAAACAAGGTGACAAACAGAAAAAGATAGACGTAAATTATCAGCTAAGCTAAAAGTTATGCAACGCTTTTCCTTTTCCGTCTTTTTCTCTAAAGCTGAAACTAGGCTCGGATTGAATACCTAGGTAGATGTAGGATGCCATGTCCTCTTGTAGTACACAATCCGCTCCTGGAAGCACTTCATTACAGGTATGTTGTGAATGAAAAGTCTACAAAATGAAAATAACTCCAGAAAGTTTAAATTCCAGTTTAATTTAAGGATTTTCGTAGGGTTTTCCTTATGCCATCATTTTTTTATTTTTCTCATTACTTGGTTTTTTCTGATTCTTTATGTTATCCGAGAAAAGCCTTCTCTGACCTACAACGTTAGGCAAGTGTCTGATGCGAGCTAGAAACGGTCAATAAAAACTGTTGCAGGACTCCGGAAAAAATTTAAATGGCCGTCATTCAGCTAACATCGTGATAAAGACGGAGTTAATGAAGTGGATGACGAAGCAAGGAATCACATGTAAGAACCACTGAGATCTATAAAATATGCGACGCAGGCTTATGTTGGAGTAGGAAATAAAGATTTTCTCAAAGATTACAATTCACCGAAGTGGTTTACTGTGTCTTTATAGCTGGGTGTGCTCATCTTAGACGTCGAAATGCCATTTAAAACGGTGGTTCATTTTTCCAGCAGAAGCTTTAATATTTTTATCAGAAAGCTCCCTCACAAAGAGATCTCGCACCGATTAGTCACCAGGCAACTTGGCGCTTTCCCAAGTGATGGATAAGGGGTTTGTGGCGCAGCAAAAGCGACTTCGTTCTTTCCTGAGAGGAGACGCAGATAAATCCAAATTATGGACTCTGCTTCTGCTGCGCCAATTTGACATACGCCGTCTGTATTTACGAAGAGATATTCATGCATTCGTGTGTGGATGTGCTCTCGGTTATGCGATTGAGTTCTACGGGTTAGTTCAGCCAAAAGCCTGTAATCACGTGGCAGACAAATGTAAGGCAAATGTAAGGAAAGAGGTTAAGAGTCGCCTTTAACAGATAGGCTCCACGTTGCTGTGGGAGAGACTGGCAAGCTAGCCGTGAGCATACCCATGTTCAAAGCTCACCAAACGATAGGTGGGTACCACAAAGACAAACACATTAAGATAAACGGGCCTTTTTTTCCAGATCCAGAAAAATCTTTCTATTCGGCAGCGTTTGGTAGGACGAGTACGGAGGAGCTGCTAAAAACTCAGAACGAACCAATCTAGGCTATCTAGATCGCAGAGGATAAGGATCTGTATCAATGCACACGCACTTAAAAATGAGTTCTTGAAGGAAGACTTGACTACACAGGCAAGAAGAATAAGGTACGAAGTCATCAGGCTATGAATAAGACGAGAAGACATCATGCATTCATCGCTGCCTGTGACACCGGAGAACTGTTCCTCGAAACGTGCCACAGTAGTCGGCGGCGTCGGTGTTCTCGTCAACACGAGTTTGCCCATGAGCATTAATTCATTCGAACAACTAGCAACTCGAATCGGACGCTTACGATTAAAGAGATGTGGATCAATACTGGCTTCGAGAATCCTCGTAGTCTACGCATCGACATCAAGCTATGAAGATGAAGAAGCCAAAGCGTTCTATATGGACTTGGAGAAGTTCTACGGAGAAGACCATGCATTCTGTGCTGTGCTCATCACCATTGAAGACTTCAACTCTAAAATTGGTCACAAAAAACGCCTGGGTAACGTCACACTGGAGCCTACGGGTTCCCAGGAAACGAACAGGGTGAGCGGCTGTCTGAGTTTATCACGGCGACCAAGATAATCCATGGCAACTCGCAATTCCAGAACCCCCACCCTCGAGGCTGGTGTGGGAGTCTTCCAATGGTGAGTACCATGACGAAATAGACCACATCATAGTAAATAGGTTTTGCCTAACCGATGACGCTGTTGTCTTAAAATGCTACACGAGATCAGACCACCGTCTCCTTCGTGCAAGATTCTATTTCTCGCGAAAGGGAGAAAAAGCCGCTAAATTCAAAAACCGAAGTCCCAAAATAACCGTAAACTGAGACTTATTCGTGTTCGTGGCTGTCAAGTTTCACCATTGTCACCAAAACCTTCATAGTAACTTACAATTCCAGAGCTCCATTCTCAACTTTGGACATGGTAGTCTCCCAAAGGAGTGTAGCATAACTAAATTGGCCACACTGTAGTGAATCGAAGGTTTTCCCTAAGCAAAGTCGTTTTCGTCACAAAATTCTACACAGGATCAGATAGTCGCCTTCTTTTTGGAGAATTTCATTAAACGCAGAAGGGAGAAAAAGCCGTTAAATCCGGAAAACGGAATTTCAAAATCGCCATAAACAGGAATTTATACATTACACGTTTCTGTAGTTGCCCGATGGACAGATGTCTTCATTCATAACAATGGCGAGGAAAACGATCGGTTCATCCAACACCGTCGTTTTGGCGCTATGAAAGCTGAGAGTTTGGAATTCATCAAGAGACGTCATTTTCCAGAGACACTCGAGCTAATACGCCAACGTGAATCGCGCGATCTACGAAGCAACCGCCAAGTCACGTTCAAAGCTGCAAAACAGTCCAGACGTACCGCTAAGGAAGATCTTAAAGAGAGAAGAACAGCAGCTACGATTAAAGCTGCAGAGGCAAGGAAAAGCATTCGCGAAGCCCACCCTCAGTTAGAAAACTAAGATGATTGTACTCGGGCCTCCAGGCTGAGCAGTTACAGCTTCCAGAAAGGCACTAGAGAAAAACGTTCGCAATTCCTACTCGGATATCTTAACTAGCCACGCCCTCTTGCTTTCGTGTGAAATATAGAAAGGAAGATATATATTCCAACCTGTTTTCTCTTTCGAAATTCGACATGCTAAACCAGGTTCCTATAGCGTAAGAACCGGACATATGAAGAACCTTTCGCCAGTCCTCGTAAACACACTGGCCCAGCTCCTCACACGTTAACTGACTAAATGCAAGGTCCCTACTCAATGGAAGACCAGCAAGAGCGTGTTATTGTTCAAGAATGGTGACCTACACGATGTCGTCAACTATCGACCAATCTGCTTGCTGTCTGTCGTCTACAAGCTTTCCACTCGAGTCATCCTAAACAGGATTTACAGAACACTGGACGAAGAACAGCCATGTGAGCAAGCAGGGTTTCGAAAAGGATTGAGTACGATGGACCATATCCACACGATAACAAGGCTCATTGAAGTATCGCGAGAGTACAAAAGACCACTCTGTCTCACTTTCATCGGTTTACAGAAGGCCTTTGATTCAGTTGAGATAGAAGCAGTCTTGGAAGCCTTTGATAGTCAAGAAGTCCCTACTCAGTACATAAAGATTCTTCGTAAGCTGTACAAAAATTTCACAACCAAGATTTCACCATTCTACAACGATATTAACATCGACATCAAAAGAGGGGTTAGGCAAGGCGATACCATGTCGCTAAAATTATTTACTGCCACCCTACAGAACGTCATGCGAACATTGGAATGGGATAATATGGGAGTGAAAATCGATGGTCGGTAATTAGATCATCGTCGTTTTGCTGACGACATTGTTCTTGTAACACCAGGCTTTAGACATGTAGCCCGAATGCTTGCCGCCTTCTATGACGCCCTTTGAAACAATGATTTTCAACTAAGTCTCATGAAAGGAATGTTTATGAGGAATGGACTGGGTTCGTATGCTCCACTCACGCTCAACGCGGGGAGCATTTTCGAACGCTCCAGATACGTCTCTCCAGGTCTGAAACTTAACATGACGAACGAATTAGATCCACAGTTGAGCAGCACAAAGCGATCGATTTTGTATAAAGGAGATAATAAGGACAACAAGGAGCATCCGACTTCGTGCTCACTTATGTAACTCCGATTCCTCCTGCTTTAATATGTGTGTTAGATGCCTGGTAGCTCTGTAGGAAGAACGAGAGGTCACTCGGCGTTGTAGAACGCGCGGTTAAAAGGACGATTCTAGGAGTTTCTCGCATCACGAAAGTGAGAGAGGGCATAAGACGTTCCGGCCTACCCCAACGATCAAAAATCGGAAACGCCGTTTTTTAAGCCAAATTGTCGAAGAAAAGGTGATCCAGACACGTTGTGCTTATGAAGGAAAACCGATGGACAAGAGCCGTTAGTGACTGGATTGCTCAGGATATTAACTGACAACAGGAAGAACACATCGCCGATAGTCCGAGTTCTTTTTCAAAGAGCCCTAGAACAATTATATGATGCTCGAAGATTTCTGAAAGCGAACAGAACCTTAGCAAAGCCCAACGGGTTGCTCTTGCACGCGATAGGAATAGTGGGAAGGTTTACTGGTGCCCACTCGATTCACTCGGCGATCAGCGGGACGACAAATGATACAGGCGGTATAAAAGCTGGGGGTAAACTAATACTGAAAGCCACTCCCATACTGGCTGCAGTATAAGTCAACTAGCTTACCTGGCAAGTGGTGGCGCGGTGGGAAGGTCCTAGCACTGCTTTCGAAACTCCACATAAGATTCAGTAAAATTGCACGGTGAGGAAAATACAAGGACAATGGAAATCGTTTCTAAAAATTTTCTTAGTTTCTGAGGACGAGCCATTCAAGCCGTTCGTCCCTATTCATTTTGTATTATGGTTATTTGTATTTTCAATCTTGTATCCATCTGTACCGTCAATGTTGTTTGCACTATCAACTCAACTCTGAGTGTGATGCTGTGCTGTACAAATTCGTCTATGTTACTCATTGTTCGCGATTGCGTCAAGAGATATAGGAAAGCCAATTTTTCCCATTTTGTTGCCCCAGATGGACTACCAGCCGAAATGCCATATGATTTTGCGAGTATGCTGATGATTCTCGACGTATTTGACAACCATCTGCCAGTAGAACAAAGGTGAGCTGAACTGCATCTAAATCTCCTCTTTCTTATCCCTACAAACCAAATCATTAATTAAAAATGCTAACGTTTATTATTAATGTTTCTTTTAATTCCTAGATGTTATGTTTGTTACATTGCCAATGTTCACATGGTATGGTCTCAACGAGTTTTTGTGACACTGCAAAAGTGAAACATTCGTTCTTACATGCACTAGAGCATCGCTGCTAAGCGACAGAATAAACACATCCCCACTTATACTTTCACATAAAACTTTTGGCTTTATACTGTCCTTAACCATACCAAAGGCGTATGTGGCGCAGTGATCGGAGACGCCTGCAATACATATGGGATCGGTTCCCACGCCCCTGGCTCGCCAAGCCTTCCATCCTTCTGGAATTGGTTCCAGACTTGTTTGAGGCTAGCAGTGTAGAGGCCAGATATGCATTCAATCACCGAGTTGAATCCTTAATGAAGTTGAATACCCGACGCATGCGTAAGCGATTGATCAACGCCGAGAGCTTTACCCTTTATTACCCTTTAATCATTCCATTTAAAGCGCTTGTCTTTGAGATAGAATAAAAGATATTAAGACTTTAAAAATGTAGTAAATATGTACTAGCTAGAAAAGTGCAGGAAAATTTCTTTCGTTCCTGCAACGACTTAACACATGACACAAGCGAGCGAAATACTTGTAGCGTAGTGGTACAAGCTACTCTACAATGCATACGTGTTCATTGGTTCCACTCACACCCCCGGGTAAATTAAGTCTGTTTTCCTGGAATTCGCAAAGTTTGCGCCAGAATTTGTGTGGGAGTGTAAAAACGCAGAGCTCTTGCAACACTAAGCCCGCACAAGTTATTGAATAGGTCAAGTGTGCATTCAATCATCTCTACTTTGTCACGAGTTGAGTCGAATGCATATTCTCTCCTTAAGAGGCTTACCTACACCAAGCACCTCACCGTTCATCTTTTATCCATTGCCACTAAACAAGTACCAAAAGTAGCGAGAAAGTATCACGGTTCAGCATATGACAGATGCACTAACTTATCTCGTCACTGACTTCGTAGTACTGGTCACCGTTGTAGAGCGCAGTGTGACAAAAAGAGAAGAGGTGAAGGAAAAACGGCTGCCCAAAACTCATCACACAACCGTCCGCGATAAATGAGGTTGTGAAATTGTTCTCGAACAACAACATCCACGTTGTTGAGAGTAGTCAACGTGTTTCGTGCATTTCTCAACATTTTAACACGTTAGCATAGGAAGAGCACTGAATGGAAATACCAAGCCATACATGCATGGCCGCCGATTCAACCTCGTCCAGGGCCAACAACACCTTCCATTGATTCAGCTTCGAAAAAGTATTGGTATCAGGCATCTCCGGAGTTATAAAAACGCTGATGAGATAAGCTGTTCGCACTCGAAGATCGTTGTCCAGGCCAAAGATGCATTTGAAAATATCTAAAGTTCTTAATGGAGTTAAATCCGTGGTGCATCTCATAGACATCTGTCAACGTGAAATGCTTCAACCTTTACTATTCTTCGAATTCTAACTGCAGTATATGTCATGCAATAATCTAAAAGTACTACGATTCAAACTTACTTGATTCAGTGCTTGAACTTACCACGAATACTGCGGGCTCAAGCATAAAACCCATTTGTTTGGGTCGCCGATTCAACCTCATAACCGGTGGTTGCCATAACCGATAATACCACCATAAGTGAGCGACATATACTGCCTTTATACACTAGAGAGCGGCATTGCGAATGGGCTTTTTAAGAATACGAGAGCGACTACTGCAGCGATCCACTTTTAGCTTGGCTTCTGCATGAAAACATCGAACTGTTTTTCAGCTTGGTAGAGCAGCCTGTGCTGTACATAATAGCTGATCGAATTCCAAAACGTCGTAGCACTTGCAGCGTCATTCATATTTCTGAATTTTCACGTCCATTTGAGCTCATGATCTCTGTTTCACCTGGGACGGGCGTTGGAGCGTAGCGGTTAGCGATGTAATACAATACACGCACTATCGCGGATTAGGCCCTAGATCTGTTCTCGAAAAATTCCCTTTGATCTAAAAGGCTAGCCACTGCATGCGATGAAAAACTAGGAACGCTCTATTCAACACACCATAAAATTCAAGAGACAGTCAGCTTGACCAGTAGTCAGTGACATTCGTGAAAAAATCCTCAAGTATCAGTCGAACTCCACGTAATTCCGAAAACCTTCGTCGATGATGATTCAAGACTGCAGAAAAAGAAATAACTGCAAGATCCCTTATAAAATGAGATGAAGTGCCACTTAAATTTTTTCATTTTGCTTGGCCCATCCTCACACCTAATTTGCAAATCCTAACAGTTGTTCAATTCGACTCGTTTCCTTGCATCCAGCTGGTCGAGTTGATTTAGCTGTAGATCTAGGATAGGCGTGTTGTGGAGCTATGACGTGGATGAAAGGAAGTTGGCTTGGTCCAGATAAGTTTGGTGCTAATTTCTCGATTCCGGAGAGATGTGAGGTCCGGTGAGCCAGGAGTGGCGTCGAGCGAATTTTTTTATTAAGTAAAAATTCGACAACACATTTTCAATCATCTTAGAACTCTACCTTTTCTTACTAATAAAGTAGGATTACAGTGCACGACAGGAAACAAAGGCCGTAAACGCCACCAGTCGCTATCCCTCCAGTGGGATATCATGTTTGCGGGAGTGTCCTGGGAAAACTAAACATGGCAAGCAGGCAACGTTTGCATGATTTCTTGTTCAACTTTCGTTCTAGTCAGCTATTGCAGTCCTCCGGGAGCGCTCACCATCGGTAAAAAATCTGATTAGTTTTCTCCATTACGCGTAAAACTGAAACGATTTGTTACAGGTGAAAAATTTCATGGCCAGCAAGGAGTGTGGATATCGAAATTCCTCAGCGTTGTGGAAGGTGACCACTTCCAATGAATGGCACTTATCAGAAGCTCGAAGTTAGAATTCAAGAGATGTCGTAACAATGGACCACTTTGTTTTTTTTCTAGGTTAACAATAGCCTTAACATCACTCCAGTTGTAAAATTAAGTAAGAATCTTAATAAAGAACTGGCGTTTGACTTGCTAAATAGACGTTATAAATAGAACCTGGAGATGAGTATAAAGACTATCCCATTTATAACACTCTCTATTATAATATGTATCGTGCCAATATTGTCATCAACCTTCCCACAACAAGCATGTTATCACGATATTGCCCTAAACAAGACATGAGCGTCCCCGTTTACTTAGATCCGTCACTACTACTATTATTCCATTCAATCTTCACTCCTTACCTCTTCTACAACCTCCAGCAAAACCAGAAAGAAAGCCACCGGTTGCATACGGAAACGATGAGAAATACTTTAGTTCGTAAGCTATATAAAATCAAAGTAAAGCTGCTCTACTGAATTCGCAAGTATGCATGCAGCACATTGTTACAGAAGCATTGCATCCCACAAACGATTGGTCGTTGGTTCAATTCCGCGCACCGAGCTCACTAAGTCCTTCCTTCATTCCTCCGATGCAAACAGAATGGTACCAGACATTTCAGGGAAGAGAAAATTACACAGGTAGAGCACCGCACGTTTTTGTAAAGACCAGACACACATTCATTTAACGCTGCAATCTTACAAATGGAATCAGATGCACTTATTAAAGAGTTGATTAATGCCGGAAGTTTAACCGCTTATCGTTTTACTATCCTTGCGAGCTTGGTGCAAGTTTTCTTGTCATGAAAGAGAGGAAGCACAGTAGAAATTTTATACGTGCCTAAACATTCTGTTCTTCTTCTTTATCTAATGGGTTGGTGACCTACTGGGTAGAATTTGTCATAATTAATCCATTGCATGAACAGTACGACGTTTTTCTTGTGAGACCTTTTATTTTTAGGTATAGGATGCCTCTGTGCACGAGGGATACCAGGTCCTCCAGTAATTGATGTCGCAAGTTACTCTTAGCTCTTTAAAGTGGTATGTCTTACCTAAGAATGAACGTCATCAGTCGGAATAAGAACTATTGGAATCTACGCATTTTTGCCAAGGAAAAACAAGTTCGCCTATTCCGGTTGCTTGAAATTCTGCAGTTTCGAAAGCGATTAAGTTGTTCAAGGCCTTTTTGGCCTCAGCTTGTCTTCTGAAGCGTTTCTCACAGAGAAAGTTGCCGAGCTGCTTCAAAAGTGGCAATCGATAGGCAAGAAGTCTGCCAAGTAGGACTGATGAGACAGCCTCGTAGCCCAGGTAGTTTTGCCATTGAAGATTCTGATGCGTATTGTCTAACTGCTGGCCCTATTTCGCAGTGGCTTCAAGCAGATTCAGGAAGCTCTACTGGGACAAACAAGCTGCGGACCACACAAACTGCCACCATGACCTTCCCTTAGTGCAATTCCAGCTTTGAGACGTGCTACCAAGCTTCGTCCTGGTCCAACCACTGAGGCGATCGTCGTTCGATGTCATAGAGGACCCACTTCTTGTCGTATATCACAACACAGTTAAGAAACGGACCGCACTACTTTTACAAAAGGAGCGCCGACAATTCCTCAAAACGACGATTTCTTCGATAGTCGTTGAATTCATCAGCATCCATTTGTCGAGCTTCTTCAATTTCCCACTTGTGTTTAGAAGCTACAAAGCAGTTAACACTGCTACACCGAGCTTCTCTCCAAGTTCTCAAGCCTTGCGAATATATTTTCTTCCATCAGCGCCGTCAATTCCGCTTCATCAATAATAAACATCTCAACTATCTCAGCCATCTTGAAGTCGACCTCATCATCGAAATCCACGTTGTTCTAACCGTTCTTTAACACTTTGTCGGTTTCATACTTCATCACTGTTATGAGTCGTTTTGCTGCATTACGTCCTAGTGTGAAATGCGGGAACGAGGTTCACCGACGTTTCTGCATTGACATCAGAAATCCTAACCTTTTATATTTCTGAACAACGCAATTTATACTATAATTCAACCATAAAAAGGATAAGCATAAAGCTCTCGCTGTTGATCAATCCTTGAGGGATGCGCCTTGCATTCAACTTCATTAAGTATCGTTGGAGGTGACTGAACGCATATCTGGCCCTTACAATAACTCGCGGTGGCCTACCGGTGTATCGAGCCGGTGCTGCTATCCTCCCAGACAAGTCTGCTACCAATTTGCAAACCCCGCATGGATGGAAGGCTTGGTGGGACATGGGCGCCAGGGTGGATAGCACGTTTCTGTTGTAGGGCGCCCCACCACTGCGCTACACGAACCCTAAATTCAACCATCACCTGTCTCACCTGTAGTCCCGTTGATCGTCGAGTGATTCGAGCGGGCACCAGCAAACCTTCCGTTCTTACCTGTCGCACGCAAGAGTACCCCAGTGGGTTCTGCTCGCTCTATGGACACGTCGAGCATCATATCTTTCTTCTAGCCAATTTGTGAAGAGCTCTGACCATCGGGTCGATGGTCTTGCTGCAGTACGTTTGACATCCCGAGGAATCCAGTCATTAACGGCTCTTGTCCATCGGTTGTCAATCATACGCATTACGCGTTCGGCCCATCTTGTCTTCGACTGTTCGGCGTACAGAACGGCATCCTTGATTTTTGATCGTTGACGCAGATCGGAGCGTCGGATCCCATCTCTTACTTTTGTGAAGCGGGCTACTCTTAGCAACGTCCTTTCGACTGCGCGTTTGGTAACGTTGAGTGATCTTTCATCCTGCTTACGCAGCGACCAGGTTTCTGACGCATACGTTAGGAGAGGAAGTCCCGTTTAGTCGAAAAAGTGGGCACGGACTCGGGTGTTCTTTGTTCTCTTCACTACATCGTCGATGCTCTTGAAAGCTCCCCAAGCCCCTCGTTTCCTTCTGCTCAGCTCTGGAGCTAAGTCGTTCATCATATTGATTTCCCGACCTGGATAGACATAAATGGAGCATTCGGAGATATTCGTTCCGTTGAGCGAGATCGTGATTCAACCAAACGAAGCGAGATTTTGCATAAAATCAGCTCTGCAATTATATGTGACATTACAACATCCCAAACAGGAACAATTTCTATACAAATCCCACACTAGTATCTGGGCAACTAAAATTTCAATTAATCCAACGAAGCAAACACAAGGGCTTTAAACGACATCGTTAGGTGTTCGCACAGAGTTCCTTGACTTGAGAAGATAACGCGCTCTAATGTCACGCGTGCGGCTGGTGGCGGCTAATAACACAATTCAAATAAGTGTCTGTGCGACAATTGCAGTGGATTGTAAAGTTGTTCTGTCCGCGTTTAATTGCTTGTTGTTTTTTCGTCGTTCTGCAAACTTTTTTATTTCATTCCATTTTTAATATCGTTTATAGCGTATAGGACGCGTGTAGTGCAGTGGTTAGAAGCGCTCTGCAGTACACACGGGATCGATGCAGCGTCCCAGGCTCACCAAGCCTTTCATCCCTACGGAGTCTGCAAATTGGTACCAGGCTTGCCTGGAAGGATATCAGCACTGACTTAACACGTCGGTAGGCTACAGTGGGTCATTGCAAAGGCCAGATATGCACTCAGTCACCTCTACGATGCTGCGAATAGTGTTGAATGCGTGGAGCATTCGTCAGGGATTGTTCAACGCCAAGAGCTTTATCCTTTTATTATGCAGTAGCGTTTTTAGAATACAGAATCCTTTAATGGACACGAAGGAGAATATACCAAGTCAGAAAGGTAGCTCGAGAATCCCAGGAGATCCATCCACGTACACACCGAAAAGAGGAGGGTAAGCTGAATCTTGTTCTTACGTCTCCGCTAAGTAGTGGAGTTCTTTCATAGATTTACTTCGCTATCTTTCAGGACTTTTAGATTGGAGGATTTTGAGGTGGGCAGACCATTGGGAAAGGGAAAGTTTGGTTCCGTTTATCTTGCTCGTTTAAAAGAAAACGGTTTCTTTGTGGCACTGAAGGTTAGTGGCCGTCATCTTCTTTTTTGTATACTTCTTTGGTTTTATGCATGCAAACAGTTTCGTATTGTCTGTTTGAAAGTGCGACAGCAGATACTTTTCACTTCTTTGTGGTTCCATTTTCTAGATTCGGACACAAAAGCGCATTGTCAACTTTCAGGTGATGTTTAAAAGTCAGTTGCGGAGTAGTAACGTTGAGCATCAACTCCGAAGAGAAATAGAGATCCAAGGACATCTAAGGTGAGGAGTGTACTTGTTTTTCTCTCACTTCCAGTTATGATTTTTACGAATATATTTATTTATATGTTCTTATAAACTGATCTTTTTGAGCTGATGACAGGTTGGTATATGCTGCCGTTGTTGTTGGTCGACGGCTGACGTCTCGGCGAATTCTTCTTCCTCAGATCCATGTTGTTTTGAGTGGACTTATGAGCGAAAGACCCACTTGTAACAGCACTACTCTGAGTGAAGCGAAATCACCGAAACGTTAGCCATCGACCAACAACAACAACGGCAACTTATACCAACCTCGCGTCAGCTCAACAAGATCAGTTCATAAGAACATACTTACTTGGTTACTTGGATGGCCCGCCTTCACTGATTGTGCTGGCCCTAGCATACTCTCCATTTTTTCGGAGTATTGCTGGTTTTGTCATTGTAGTTCCGGAAATCCCGAAGTCTTCCTGGCCAAAGTCTGCTCCAGGCCAAAGTCCACCACTCTGGGCGGTTGCCGCCCTTGCGGATCAGAGGGAGATTTGCCACCATGCGACTTTGATACCAGGACGGTGGTGGATCCTGGTATTGGTGTACTCTTAGCTGATTTAAACGCCGGATCCCTCTCAAGTTGGAAGACCCTACTGAGGAATGAATCCTTCCACTGTACATTGCAGTCCGACACTCAGGAACGCCTCCCAGTTACGACGAGGCAGTAAACCGTTGGGAGGTTATATGAACATATAAATAAATATATCAATTATTTATGCCGATGTTTATAGAAACTCGATCTTTTGAGTTATTAAGAATATAGTTGCAAAGGCTTAGACTGTCAGACTCCCAATGGTTTACCGCCTCATGGTGGCTGGGAGGTGTTCGTGGGTGTTGGACTGCGATGTACAGCGGAGGATTCATCCCCTGGCAGGGTCTCCTAAGCTGAGGAGTCCGGCGTTTCAGTCAGGAAGCCTAGATAAGAGTAAACAAATACCAATACCAGGATCCACCACTGTCTTGGTATCAAATTAGTCGCTTGGTGGCAAATCTCCCTCTGATCCACAAGGCCTGCGACTGCCTGTGGTGGTGAAGACCTGAAGCAGACTTTGGCCAGGCTGACGTCGAGACTCCAGGGAACCATAATGACTTAATCAGCAAATCTCGGAAAAATGGAGATTATACTGGAGCCCACACAACCAGTGAGGACGGGTCATTCAAATATTAAGGGAGTTAGTATAGTTGCAAAAACGTCACAGTAATCTTTACACTACTTATAGACATCCCAATATCCTGCGAATGTACACTTATTTCTGGGATGAGAAGAAAATATACTTGGTTCTAGAGTATGCTCAGGTATAGAGCTTTGTTCTACTTTTAGTTTCTCTTTTGCTACTTTTTTTTCTTCAGGGAGGAGAAATGTACAAATATCTAAAGAAAAAGACACGATTTGACGAGGCGAAAACTGCTGTGGTAAGGATTATCTGGATACAGTTCCTAGATTTTCCCTATGTTCGTTGTCTTTCCTGTTAGAGTCTTTTTCCGTGTTCATATTGTAAATATAACATTAAATACTTATGAAGTGGTCACAATATAGCCTTATTTCAGTTTATTTTTCAAATGGCGGATGCCCTAAATTACTGCCATGAGAAAAAGGTTATCCATCGAGACATAAAGCCGGAGAATTTGCTGATTGGAGACAATGGACAGCTTAAAATTGCAGATTTTGGCTGGAGTGTACATGCACCTACTCAGAAGTATGCTTTCTTACAAGAAATTTAGCTTTTCTATTCACCAACGTTTGTATTGGTTGTGCGGGCTCCAGCATAATTCCCGTTTTTTTTTTTGGAATTTTGCTGGTTTAGCTATTATGGTTCCCTGGAGTCCCTGAGGTCATCTTGCCCAAATTCTGCCCCAGGTCTTCACCACCATAGGCAGTCACCGACCTTTGTGGATCAGAGGGAGATTTGACACCGTGCGACTAGTTTCATACTAGGACGGTGGTGAATCCTGGGATTGCTTTACTCTTAACTGGGCTTCCTGATGGAAACGATGGATCGGATCCAAATATTCAAGTAACATTTGTATTATTACCTTTGTATCTTCCGAAGTATTCGATTTATTTGCCCATCCATGATCGGGTTGCTTCTTGGTAATTGTCAACGGCTTATCGAGAAATTTAGCAGCTGAGATGTTGAGGAAACATTTCAGAACTACAGAAGAAACTGAACAATCGATTAGAAAAGCAATCATGACGTAGACACTTGTTCCGCATTTCTCAGAATATTCTGTGCATCTCCTCCAGCTTATGAAGATGAACAGCACCTGTTTTCGGACCGTCTACGTTATGATAGCCTTGCTAACCGTATGCCCAGAGAACGGATCCCGTGCGTTTACCAGCGGCGGAATGAAGATAATCGTCCTACAGAGGAACTTTGTTTCTTTAAAGTTGTGCACAGTCGTTGCAGAACATTGCCTCAATTTTAAATGTGCCTCAAGTCAAAATATTCATCAGAACAGAAAACTGAACTCAAATGCTCAAAACACCAAACTCAGGCGCTTAGCAGCACAAACCAAAAGCGGTGCATGGAGAAGCAGGGATTGGAACACCATCGCTTTTTTTTCTTGGACAAAATGCCGCTTATTCAACTTTTTTGATTTTCGAGATAAGGGCTTCGGCGAGAAAATTCGTTTCACAGGTTCCAGAAAATCTAAATTTCTTCCTGCTTCAATTAAGTTCACTGTGTTGGTTTGTTCTCCTCCAACGGTTTACCGCCTCATCATTGCTGGGAGGTGTTCCTGGGTGTCAGGCTGCGATATACAGCAGGGCTTTGTCCTTCCAGCAGGGTCTCCAAGGCTGTGAAGGAGTTCAGGATTTCCATCAGCAAGTTTAGCTAAGAGTAAACCAGTACCAGGTTCCACCACTGTCCTGGCATTCAACTAGTCGTATAGTGGCAAATCTCTTTTTGATCCACTAGGGCAGCGACTGCCTATGGTGGTGACGACCTGGCGCAGACTTTTGCCAGGCTGACACCGGGACTCCCGGGGACCGCAAAGACAAAACCAGCAGAACTCTGAAAAAATGGAGATTATTCTGGGGTTCGCACAATCAGTGAGGGTGTGCCATCAAAGTCTTCAAGTATGTTGGTTTGTTCGGTGTTGGAAGTAGCCATTATTTTGGCACCGTAATCAACGCATACAGTCACGAAAGCGTAAAGTTGGATCTTTTCCCTTTGTAGACGTCAAACAATGTGTGGCACACTCGATTATCTTCCACCGGAAATGGTTGCAGGGGAACAGCATCGAGAACATGTGGGTTCCTTATAAACTTCCTTTTCTCTCAAGTATCAGGTAGTTATTTCAGTTAACACTTCTTATTGTATTTTTATGTCTTCTATCAAGTTCTTTCGTTAGCGCATGAATCAATTTTCAGGTAGACATCTGGTCCCTTGGTGTACTTTGCTATGAGTTTCTGGTCGGTACTCCGCCTTTTGAGCACGATGATTCCTCTGGCACCTACCAAGCTATTAGCAATGTTCGTTCTTTGTTTAAATTCTATTACGCTTTGTATGATCTTTGACATATTTTGGCCTGCAACGATGGTAACAACAACGTGAACAATAGAAATCATTCAAAATGCTTTGAAGTGACTGATTTATTCTTAACCTTAGTGTCCCATCTTCTACAACGTGTTCTATTTTAGACTAAAGCTGAATTTAAGAAAACTAGCTGAGAGACAGGCAAAATGATGGACCCGCATGGTGTGGTGGTGAACGCGTTAGCCCTTGGGAACGGTAATTTGCGTGTTCGATTCCCACCGCAAATACCCGCGGTCCGGAGTTTTGCAAACATCTCAGCATCGTTATGGTTGTAACGCACATAATACCCTGCCGTGAAAAATTGTATTAGGCAGCAAATAAAAAAGTGAACATGTCATATTTTATTTATAGTAGTGTTCTTCATAATTGGCCAACAGGTTTCTCCGTTACGATTGCTCTTCAGGTACGATACAGCTTCCCAAACTACGTCTCTAGTGGTGCACGTGATCTTATTAACAAGTTGCTGCAACGTCGTCCTTCGGACAGATTGTCCTTGAAAGGAGTATGTTCTATCTAAATATGTCGTTCAGTTTATTTCTGCTAGCTAAACTTGTTTTCTGGCGCTGAGAAAGGAGTGAAGACAAGGAATCTCCTAAAGAATGCTACGCTTTTTTTTTCTCTCTCTCACTATTACTGATTTCGCACATCGTGGCTGAAGTTTGTTACTATCGAACTGCAATGTAAAGCGGTAGATCTATCCTCTAGCTGATTCGCTTAAATGAGCAGTTGGAACTTTGGCAGCAAATGGGCAAACCTTTCTCTTGTTCACAAGACTCCGTGATTTTCTATGATAACAGCTTTCTAACATTCTACCAAACATTACTGGACCCTAGGGAAATGCCATGACAAAAAGCAAAATACAAATCGAATTAGATAGAAGATATTTGCAAAACTCCGGACCGCCGGTGTCTGCGGTAGGGAACGAACGCGCTATTGTCCTTTCCGGTGAGTAACGCGTCCACCACCACTAGTTGAGAGACAGGCGAAACGAAGGACCCGCATGATGTGACGCAGACACTTGCGGTCCGGAGTTTTGCAAATCTCTCAGCATTATACAAGTTATATTTCGCAACAAACCGTGCCATTAAAAAGAATAGGCAGTAAGTAAAAAGGTGAAGATAGAAGACGGAGAAGTAAATCTTTCTCTATTTCTTTAGTTGTTCTGAATTCTTTTTATCTATTTCTAAATATCTCTTTTATTGTTCTTAAGGTAATGGAACATGAATGGGTGCAGTATCATATTCAGAAGCGAATGAATGAAGCTGCTGATGGGAAGAAGTCCAAAAGAGAATGCAAAGATTCTTTACCGTAACTTTCGTTTGCATTTTGTCTTTATTCATTTTATAGAAAACTTGTATAGATCACTTGTATTTGTAGGCGAAATATTGGCTCACTTTATGGTATTCTGTACACATTTCTCTAAAGAGTCGTGCTGATCATTTATATTTGTACGGCAACGGATCATTTTCTATTTCTATTTCCTGCTTTTTCCTTGTGTTCTTATACTCATTTTCTAGACGATTGTACCGACATTGCCATTTGTAAAGTTGTACCAGTGGAATAAAACCAAAATCACTGTACAAAGCACAATATTTTGTTTTTCTCGTGACGAAATGTAATCACAAAGAATATATGGATAAATATATACAATTCAATCATAGTGTCTTCTCGGATGGAATCATTTGGACTAGGAAGTTATTTCTGGAAGAAAAAGTACGCCCTACACATTTTCACTTATTAAGTAGCAGAAATTCTAGAAATATAGTATTGCGTAGTCATCTATGGAACATCGGAACAAAGACATAACATGCCCGTAGAGGAGGGAAAGAGAAAGAGTGGTGGGGAACCACGACGGACTCATGTTGTCCAGTCGATCGGGACCCATTGTGGTTCGGTCTCGAGACGTCGTAGAATTGTCTTCATCTCGGTTAACGATTTGTCGAAATCAGTGTTGACGATTATACTGTCGAAAAGATGTCCAAATTTCTGCAACACAAGTTTGATTTTATTAAAATTTACGTGTTGAGCAAAACTTACAGAACCACGATTGAGAAGTTCTGGGCATAAGCAATTCTCAGCTCTTTGTAGATTACTGAGGTATTGAAATTACGTTGATACCTCCAACGAAGCGCAAGGGAATCGGCTATGATAAATGCCACGGGATTACTCCATGTATATGACTCAATCTTTAGCGATAATAGGGACAACTGAGTGAATATTTGACCTGTACCATAACTTGTTAGAGTCTACTGCTATAACGTTAACTTTTATTTGCTGCCTATTACACTTTTTCACGGCAGGGTATTATGTGAAATACAGCCACAATGGTGCTGAGATATTTGCAAAACGCTGGACCACAGGTGTCTACGGTCGGGATCGAACTCGTTATTACCCTTTCCGGGATCTAGCGCGCTCACTACCACACCGTGTGGGTCCTTCGTTTCGTCTGTACTAGTTCCATCGATCACCGCCATGAGCGATCACCCGTCAACGGTATTCATCAGGGTAGTACAAATCGGCATTGAACAAATTTAACCATTGAACCTATTGATATATTTTGTCAATAGTCTATGTTCTTGAGAATGGGTCAGGTACCAACTCGCCTAATCCTGAGGGATGGGGGTTTTGTTTGACTGGTGCCTAGAATCGAGCTTGTGCTCTGATGTGTGTCGCATGAAGCCTCTGACCACTGGGCTACTCCCACCCATAACACCTACCGTTTACTATACCTGTGCTTAACAGCAGAGTGTGTAGGTTGTCTATTTGACTTTCATGAGATTCACGCTTTTGTTTAAAATCAAACAATAATTTTATTAGAATAACAATAAAAATAATAATATTAAATATGAATTATAATTTTATTGCAGTTCAAACATAAGAGATAAGTCTGATGGTCTGACCTTAGATGGAGAGTGGGCGGGTTGAGGTGCACTGGCCGGAGCTATTTTATACTAGCTATAAAGTGGATATATCCTTAACCCATCCCGCCGCGTATGGGCACTATGGTGTCTCTGGCGATCAGGACCAAACTATCTTATGGACTCCATAGTGTATATTTTGAGTTTAGTGAGTTCCAGACGTTTTTTCACCGAACTATGTATATTCATTCGATAGCTAGTCGAAAGCAGATTAAAATGGTAGGGATATGTGACCAGAAAAATCCAAAGACCCTTCCCTACATTTAATAATCTGAAAAAGCTTCTTTTCGAAAAAGCTCATTGACAAGTAAATTAACCAAAGTTTAACTAACCAATATAGAGTGCAAAATATTTCCAAGTGATGAGCAATGCATTTACAATATGGACCATATTAACACCCAGGAAATACTTGGATACTTGGATGGCCTGTATTCGCTGCTTGAGCAGGCCTCAGCAAAATTTCCACTTTTTCGGAGTTTTGCTGGCTTGGTTATTGTGGTTCCCTGGAGTCCAGAGCTCAGCCTAGCAGAAGTCTGGCGGTGAACCGTTGGGAAGAAGAGTCAGCAAATAGTACCATACATATCATTCACATATATAGTACGATAGACCACACTCTCTTCCACAATATTACCATGTTCAAAACCCCTGAAGCTTTTCAGTCACTGGGAACAGATTTTTTTGATCCCAAAAAACCACAAAGTCCGCAGCTGACAAAAAATTGCACATAGTCCGTTAACCCACCCAGGAGGGACAAGGCGAAATGGATTACACTGCGAATCAATACCGTCTCCGATTCTCTCCTTTTCTTTTTTTTCCTGTTTTTTCTCCAAGTATAAACTAGTACGTTACCTGTTCAATACGCTTTCCTTGTGTTAAGATGACCTTCAGGTCGTCATCCTTGACGTTGAATTGTCCGGTGCATTCTTTTTGCCTGCGCAGCATTTGCAACGACGGCGGAGCGACGAAAAGTATGAACGGCATGATTTCGCTGGTTCTTACGGCAAGTAACGACTATAATAAATCAAAACTTTTAATCGCTTTCACGTTTTAATGAATGTATATTTTTAGAGAGAGAATTCCTTGTAGATATAAATTCCATTGGTTATATGAAGGATTCTAAAATCAGGTTTAAATGTGTTCCAAATTTACAACGACATACCTCAGCCTTCAACGTAAGGACGCAGGTCTTCGATCTTCTGATGACGTTCAGTATATCTGCCGCTGCAGTACCGTACATGTACCTCTCATACTCACCGTACTCAACAAACCTTCCTGCCTAAATATTTATGTTATTTTTGGATTAGTCGGTTCGGTTGAATAGTAAACACTATCTCTCTGGATGAAAGTCATCTATAATTTCGGCATATTTTACCTTAGAAAGATCGAGGAACCGTTGTTTAGTAACGAAATGATAGTGTACGCCGTCGATCTCACTATCGCGAGGTGGTCGTGTGGTGTCTGGAATGCGCATGTGAGCATTTGCATTTAGATATTATATAGATAGACTTTTAGATATCGGGGAATAGAACAAAATTTAGTGAATAATCATCATTAATGGGATAAAGAAACCAAAATTGTCGGAAAGATCTATTATGAATGGAGATTTTTAGAGAATCTCAATACGACATCTGATTCTACAAGTTCAAATTTACTATCTCTTCTTTGTATGCTTTCTAAATGATAATATAAGCACTTTCAAAATAATAGAAAGGGCGCGTGTGGCGCAGTGGTTCGAGGCTCCACTGCGACGCACACGTGGAATGGATCCCCACGCCCACGGACCACCAAGCCTTCCATCCTTCCGGGGTCGGAAAATTGGTACCAGACTTGTCTGGGAGGATAACAACACTGGCTCGATAAATCAGTAGGCCACCGCGAGTTATTGTAGAGGCCAGATATGCATTCAATCAACTCCAACGATACTTAATGAAGTCGGATGCATGGCGCATCTTTCAGAGATTGATCAACGCTGAGAGTTATCCTTCAAAATAATCCTCTGAACCAATTGTCGATCAAGACAGAAGTTCATTTCAAAAGAACTAACGTGTGCAGCGAACCATTCTGTCGCTTTTCAGTTTATTACTGTGCTTATTCAATAATCAGAGGTAGTAATGGACTGCACGAAAAGCTGAGAGCTACAGAGCCCGATGCTTTTAAGGCACAGTGACTAAGGATTCCGTGCGGTAACACACGCACTGTCTTTGATTTGATTCCACACCGAGCTAACTAAGCTGTTATCTACTTGTATACATCATGAATATGCACTCGCGGGTCCTGAAATCCCCAACACTTCTTCAACTTGTCTTCTTTCTGCTAGTGTAATTTACGGGGTGAGAAGAGGTTCGTGTGCTGTCACATGCGCCTGCCACACACTTCACACACTGGTTAGAGATGTTCACATTCACCATATAAAGATAGCCTTTCCTTTAATCCTACTCAGGATTCACTCATTCTGATGTCGATAATTCAGTCCCAGAATTGAATGCGAAAGCACACTTTGATGCATAAAAGCTGGCGACTGCCTCTACTGCGATGACCAAGGACAGTAGTACCCAAGTATCTCAAACAATCAGCCTGACCAACATCCAAAAATATTTTTAGGAAAGACAAAATCACCAAGTGGTAGCCAAACCCACGCGAAGATCCAAAAACCATTGTGGACGGCAAAGACTAGAGAAAGAAGCGAATGAATGTTTTCTGATCCACAAAATATGGAAAGTCAGGTTATATGAATAAACAATCTTACATGGAACAGGTCCCGCTAAGCGTTCACGATCGCTTTCAAGCAGTCGCTGTCGGAGCTCAAGGCATCCGACACCCTCGGGACCACACAGAACTAATGGTCGCTTTCGGTCGGTCCTTGACAGATGCCGCACCACCTCTTCATAGGTTAACAGATCTAAATCACCAGAATTAGCCAGCAACTAAAAGATCTCCTCACTTAGTAGCCAAATAAAACGGGACTTTTCTCCCTGAATATTTCCGAATTATCCTCATAAAAATCTTACAACTTTCTTCAAATCTTTAAGTTATGCACTCTTCACGCAGTTACAAAAATGAAGAATATTGGATGCGTCGTCTTCTTGTTTAGCAATCGCGAGGTTTTTAAACAGCATACATTTACTTCCATGAAAAACACAATACAATACAACGCTAGCTGACGTTTCGGCAGTATCGCCTTCTTCAGAGCCTGGAAGGGTATACTGATATACAATCTACTAGGCCAAACGCTTCAATAACACTTACAAAAAGACGAAGAACTCTTTGGTAATTACATAATCAACAACTCGAAAAACACCGCTTTTTACGTGACTTCAAATGAGGAAGTTTAGAACAGCTGATAATAGTCGCATATGGCTGATGACTGCACCATCCCACATCAGAAATTGATGCGAACATACGGGGTGTCGATAAGATCGACCAATTATTAAGGTAGATGTAGTAGATCACTCATTATACGACCCTTCTTTTATTCACGTCTTTAGCGTTATGTGTTTCAGATTCCTCTAAAACCTTTGCGTAATGCAAACACCTTGGGTTCAAATTCAATCAAAATAGCTAACAAAACTTCGTCTCGGTCCCTAAATAATCCGGGCGGGTGTATAGAGAACTTCTCCCTCGAAAAGTTCTCTATCTATCTAAATAATAGTATTTGAAGTCCAAATATGGCCTCCTCGCACTCGCACATCAAACACCGCAATGTAACCTTTTCTAATCTTCTCGATCAATTATGTACAGTGGTTCAGGCACAATAGCGATTCAGGTTTCACTTCAGTGGCATAGCGACGATGGCTTATCCGAAGGAAGCGTAACCATAGAACAGTTTACTACTTGCTTGCGAAACAACGAAGCTAATGACGTTTGATGTTTCAGGCAGTTAGGTACAGTCTTCTGCGGTCGAGGATCAACAATCCAGATTAACCGCGGTTCTTAGTCATAGTCATTTATTCTTATTCAATCACACTCATTCACACATTCACATTCATCCTTCAGTAATCAGCAGATTATTGCATCTCGTTTCTCAGCTTGTCTACGGCGCAATGTCAGTAGTGGCGGGTGTTACCAAATGCGTTCTGTTTGCAACGCCATCGGTGGCATCCATTGCCTCATTGTTTAGCCTCACTTCACTACAGGCCTTAGCACCTCAGAGCTCTAACTTGTGTTATTCCTCTACCATTACTTCTCTATCGTTACTATCATGTTATTAGTGTTGTATTTATGCATTAAAGGCTTAATTACCCAAGCTTGAGGCTGGTAGATCAACGGCAACAACTAAAAGAACCGCGTGGCTAATATTCCACATCAATCTGAACCGCTACACTTCGCCGCTAACCAATTCGTTACACGGGGTCAGGTCGCGTATGACCTCCGGGCATTCACCCTTGCTATTCATTGCAGGGTTTATGGCATTTATCCAAAAAGCCTCAAAGAGTTTTCCCGCTGGTGTTTTGGGCTCCTGTGCAAGGACATTGACTTTTACTTCAAAATCCTCTCCGCTATGCTTTTGTATCCTATGCGTGCCTAGTGGGGTACTTCGTCTTAGGTTTCGTTTGCCATCTAGGTGTTCTTTTATAGGGAAACATAAAGGTCTGCCCGTTTCGCCAATATATTGATCTCCGCAATTATTACAAGAGATCAGGTATATCGTACCTGAACTCATGCAATCACCGTCCCTGCCGTAAGGGCAAATTACGCAATTTGTTGTTCCACATAAACGGTCATACAGGCGGTTGCGAACTAATTGACGACGTAAAGTAGCCGGTGGTATTTCAACTATCGCTACCGGTTCCTCTAGATCTGCCCTGTTTAAGCACCGTTTTATAGCTATGCTTACTTCATCGCTTATAAAAGGCAACATAAACGGGATTTTCTTTTGGCCAAGTGCTTCGCGTGGGCGCGTCGCTCTCCTTCTAAACTTATCTCGTGGGGTTACTACTTCGTAGCTGTTGGAGATGGATATTTGCCGGGCCAAGTCGCGCGATTCTTCCTTTAGTTCCCTGTTCGAAACATGTTTCTCACAATCGCCCTCTTTGAGTGTGAAGGGTGGGAGGGAAGAAAGGAAATGGACAAGAATGTTCTTGTTACTTGGCTTTCGGTACCACTCTGTCAAGTAACCGCTACTTGATAGGTTTATTTGAACGTTCAAAAACGGAAGCCAGTTTTTTCTCGCTTTCTCCCGGGCGAACTTTATGTACTCAGACTGCTCGTTCAATAATTCAAAGCATTTGTCCATCTCCTCCTGCGTAGAGAAGACGACAAAACAATCACCTACATATCTGCAGTAGAGTAGTGGCCGGAGATCGAGAACAGGGACTTCTATCTTAGACATAAACACAATGGCAAGGCTTGGTGCCAATCGCTGTCCCATTGCCAACCCTCTTATTTGAAATATTTCCCAGACCATCTGAAAATCGAGCAGTTTAGGCACTCCTTTAAGAGAGCCATTAGCTGCTGGATGGACAAGCCATGCATATTTATTCTTTCTTCATGCTCAAGAAGTTCGAAGATGGCTTGCATTGCGGAGTCATTTGACACGTTGGTGTACAGTGCGGTAGCGTCGAAAGACTCCATCACGTACGCGTTATTAGGAGACGCTTTACGTAGACGTTCTAGGAACACTTGGATGTTTGTGAGGTAAGCTAGAATGTGGTAAAGCAACTGGGTAAGTATCAGGCTTAAAAACCAGGTTATTCTATCCGTTGGCCCGTCTACACAGCTGATGGTCGGTCTAACCTTAAATGATGACGGATTGGTTGACGCATGTTCATCGGGTGATACCAGCTTATGTGTTTTAATAAGTAGGTATAGGACGGGACATGTTGGTCTATCGATTTTAAAGTGCGAAATAACCGATGATTTTAAACCCGCAGCCTTTGCCACGCTGACCCATTGATTGTTTAGCTTTCGGTATTGATTTTTATATTCGTTTTCAGAGGATGGGCGATAGAGAGTAGCATCACTAAGATGTTCCTCTGTTATCTCAACATCTAGCTGGCGAGGAATATCTACGAACTCTCCCCCTTACCACTAACAGACAATCTTATTGTTTTCGAGTTTATTAATTCTCTAATTTCCCGCATGCCACATTTTTGTGCGGCTGCAAGGTTAGAGATAAACTTTCTGTCGCGTTTGTGATCAAGGGTCTTGAGAACGCCGTCCGAAAACACGCGGAATTTTATGTCAATTCAGTCGTTAGGGTCCTGCTGTCAAAAAGACGTTTTAGGGAAAGGAGATGGTCGTAGTGCCGCCGCCTCTTGATTTTTATCTTTTTGACCTGGTACCTATACTTGCTTGGCCTGATAGCGGAGTCGATCTTAAAGCTCATAAAGGTTGCATGCTATCCAACGCAGGTTCGTTTTAGAAATGGGCTGTGATGGTGTAAAACTTGGGCCCAATTCTAATAGCGAGTGCGCATTCTCAGGTATTGTTATGCCCCAGTCACGATGACCCTAGATTTTGACGACTTTGAAGTAAATGTCAATATCCTTGCACAGGAGACTAAAACACAAGCGCGAAAACTTCTTGAGTCTTTTTGGATAAATGCCAAAAACGCTACGATGAATAGCAGGGATGAATGCCTAGAGGTCATGTCCAACGTGACCCCGTATGTTCGCATCAATTTCTGAAGTGGGATGGTGCAGTAATCAACCATATGCGACTATAATCAGCTGTTCTAAACTCCCTCATTGGAAGTCACGTAAAATGCGGTGTTTTTCGAGAACCTGCTGATCATGTATTAGCATGAAGTTTTTCGTCTTTTTGTAAGAGTTATTGAAGCGTTTGGCCTAGTAGACTCGATTGCATATCAGTATACCCTTCCAGGCTCTGAAGAAGGCGATACTGCCGAAACGTCAGCTACTGTCGTATTGTATTGTGTTTCTCCATGGAAGTAAATGTATGCTTACACGTGGTTGATAATAATGTATTTTATTTTATTTATTTATTTTCGGCTGGCGTTTCGACGTCTTTCTCAGAGCCGATGATCCGAGTCGATGGTCCTTGACATGCATCGGATCCTCATAGTTTTGCCATTATGCATGAATGAGTTAAGGATGTGAGAGAATGGCCGTATCGTAACTAAAAACGTTCAAGCTCCCTGCGTTCAATTTATTTCCATAGTTTGGATCATTAAAAGCAAATTTCCTTCAGTCATAGAGAGTCCAATTGCAGAAAGTGTAACCCATTTCTGTAGTACGATAAAAAATAACTAGTGATCTTGAATATCTTCCTTTTCTAAACTGTTCAGCGTGGTGTTGCCAAGTGTAGCGCAGCGGTCAGAAGTACACTGCAACATATACGTGCTCATTATTTCGATCCCGCGCCTGGCACAAACTCCCAGCGGTCGGCAAGTTGCTGTCATATTTGTCTGGCATATTAAAATTTACCTGAATGGTAACCAACATTGTTCGAAACCGGTTCATCAGCACTTCTCTGAACTTCCTTGATTGACTTTCGACCCAGTGTTCGAATCACCTGATAGTGATGATCTTTAAAAAAGAATCAGTTGTTGAATATTTCCCTTTATTTCTTATATTTTCAATTTTTAATTTTAAGATAACTCCCCCATTATGGTAATTTCATGAACCGTCTTATTCTTAGGACATTCATCTTACCTCTACTGCGCTTTTGAAAGCACCTACCTCTTGCAGCCTTTTTTTAGACTCCGCTCGACATTTCGGTTTAAAGTCTCTCTCGATTTCATCCATATACATCACTACTCTAAATAATATGAAGTTCTGGTGGTTGTATTAACATCAAAAACAACCCTCGAGTTGCGCTGAATGGATTTCGAAAAAAGCGGAAGCAGAAATATCTGGGAATATATCGGACAGTAGGAAAAACTCAAAATGATGCTTAATAAACTCACAAAGAATTACTTAAATACTTGAACAGCCCGTCCTCATTGGTTGTGCGGCCCAGCACAATCTCCATTTTTTTGAGTTTTGCTGGTCTATCCATTGTGGTTCCCTCGATTCCCGGAGTCAGCCTACCCAAAGTCTGCCCCAGGTCGTCACCACTACAGGTAATCGCCACCCTTGTGGATCAGAGGGAGATTTGCCACCATGCGACTAGTTTGATACCAGAACGGTGGTGGATCTTGGTATTGGTTTACTCTTAGCTAGGCTTTCTGATGGAAACGTCGGACTCATTCTCAGCTTAGGAGACCTTGCTAGTGAATGAATCCCCCGCTGTACATCGCAGCCCGACACCCAGGAACACCTCCCAGCCACGATAAGGCGGTAAACCGCTGGGAATTGACTCACAGAGAATTATTACATGGTACTGGAACATCTCAATTCCTTTTTCTCCGCTTATGTGTTAATGATAATTGCACTTATTTTACGTGCCTATACGCTCAGAATAAAATATCAATGGGAACGATTACTGGTAACTGAGTAAGAAAAATACTCAAAAGGTCCAGTTAAAGCTAAAAGATTGTGGAAAACTGAATGAAGGAGACAAGCTCCAGAAGATCTCTACAATGTACTACTGTAATTTTAGGATTTACCTCTATCCTGACAGCTGTGCTCCTAATTTTCTCGTTATCCCAAGAAATTTCACTGTTTTCGTAAGTTTCTTAGGTAATCAGGACCGAGAGAAGTAAAAAAGGTGTAAAGCGAGGATTTCCGCTTAATAGTAGACTTACTGTTGATGGAAGCTCGAGCTCGGTATGAGTCCGGCTAGAGAGTGTGAATTATCATCACCTTCTCGATAGGCTTGCCACCAATTCTCGTCTTCAGTGCTCAACACATGCAAAATGTCGCCACGTTGAAATTTCAACGCCAATTCCTTGCATGGGACATATATATCATCCTGAAAAACATGGACTTTACAATTTTTTGGCATAAATACCTTCTTAGACGATTTCGCTCATTGCTTCCAATTTTAGAGAATCTTCGCACTTTTCCTGTTTTTTATCTATCTATATGACGCGGCTTCACAGTGTGCGAATCCTACACTTTCACTTTGTTAATTTACTCGCATCTTCACCACCGAAAGCACTCGGACATGAGTGGGTGTTCGGCCGCTACTTCAGGACTCTGTCTTCCATGAATGTCATTGAATTCTTTAGCACTCGACACTCTCTAAAATCCTGGGATAGCTCGACGCAGCCTTCACCACAAGTAGTCGACATCTTTTTGGGTCAGAGAGAGCTTCTCCTGGAGAAGCCTGGATATTAACTTCCCAGACAAGTCAAATTCGAAGACCTTCATGGGTGATGCATGCAAGAGAACGAACCGAATGAGAGCTGAAGATGGCTCGTACTTTATTTAAAAAAACCTCTCTCTCTTTCTCACCTCGGGATCGTAGTCAAAAAGCGCCCGCATGTGTTTGATCCCTTCAAATGAAGGCGACGTATTCTTCTTCGCAACCTCCGTAGGTGAAGAAACCACAAATTGCACATCACCGGAAATGGTGCGCTGAAATGCGAAGCTTTCTTCGAAAACCTAGAAACTCGACAAGTTCTTTCATTTATTGTGCCACAGTTTTAACTATTCCATTTTATCGATGAATTTTCTAAAAGAGACTTTAAGGAAAATACTACTAATTTGGGACTAAAGGTCAAACCAGCTGTTCGGTGGTACAGAACACAAAATTCTAACACCATGTTATAACCGTTTTTTCATCGTTTGCAAAAACTTATCACCATTATTATAAAGTGACTTTACTTTTCCAGAAGGGTAACAACAGCAAAGACCGTTTCAGCTTCATACAGATGTGAGGTTCCCGGTGGCAGATTCTGGAGATCTGGAGGACGCCGGATTCATACCGGAACCGTTCATATGCCTTCGATCATTTTGTTTAAAACGCAATTAGAAAATAAATAAGAGACTTTTCACAACTCGCTTATTTCGATCTGGACTTTCTCTATGTAGAAGTGAAAGTCTACAATGGAGAAACGAAAAAAATTGAAAAGAAAGAAAGAGAAACTGGCTGAAAGAAGGCCAGCGCAAGGACTTCGGTATTGCAGTGGATGGCCTCCGGAAAGAACACTCGCAGGTTCGAAGACGAACTGGGACCCGAATTTTGCAAATATCTCAGAATCATGATAATTGTATTTCACATTATGCGTTGCTGTGAAAAAATAATAATCGCAGTAAATAAAAGTTAAACACTTAAACATTGTGATCACCACAATGAGATTATTATGCGAGATCTCATAATATATTTAAAACTGATGATTTCGTGTGCTCCTCAACGGTTTACTGGCTCATCGTTGCTGGGAGGTGTTCCTGGGTGTTGGGCTGCGATGTACAGCGGGGATTCATCTCCGGCAGGGCCTGCCAGGCTGAGAATAAGTCGGAGTTCGACGTTTCCGTCAAGAAACCTAGCTAAGAGGAAACTAATACCAGAATCCACCATTATCCTGGTATCAAACTAGTGTGGTGGAAAATCTCCCTCTGATCCACAAGGGCGACGACGTGATGACCTGGAGCAGACTTTGACCAGGCGGATCTCGGGAGTCCAGGGCAACAATGGCTAAACCAGCAAAACTCCGAACATTGGAAACTGTGCTAGGGCCCGCACAATCAGTGAGGATGGGCAGTCTAAGTAAGTAAACAAGTAAGTTTCATGTGAGAGAGGCAGATTACGCTTCCATGTGAACTCACTGCGTCTGGTCTTCACGTGAAATACTCAGTGAAAGGGCCAGAGAAATCGGTAGGTGCGCAAAGAAGCTATTTCCTTTTCAATGCGATTGAAATCTTAGTTTACAATTTTTTCTGGTTTGGTTATTGAGGCGTTCAGCTGGGCAGATTGCAGTCAATTCGACCTTTCCAGGCTCTAAAAAAGACGAAATCCGCCGAAAGGCCAACTTGATTGTTAATAAAGAATAGAGCAAGAACCTCGTGTTTGCCGAAAATGGTGAGCTACAATTAGAGTTTTCAAAACTGTCACAAAGAAAAACAACTCACAAGCAATTCACAAACTTCAGTCACATTTTTTCCTCTGAGGTCTATGCCGTTCATTTCTAAGAGCTCATCGCCTGAAACACTATCTATAATGTTCACGTCAAAAAGTGTTTTGAAGACCCTCTTTCCTCTAAGATACTGCTCAAATAATAGAATTCTCGAATTTTATCTGATAGAAAAAAAGCTCTCGGCGTTGATCAATCCCTGAGGGATGCACCATGCATTCGACTTCATTAAGTATCATTAGAGGTGAGTGATTGAATGCATATCTGGCCCATACAATGACTCCCAGTGGACTACCGATGTATCCAGCCAGTGCTGCTATGCGCCCAGACAAGTCTGGTACCAATTTGCCAACCGCGGAGGGTTGGGAAGCTTGGTAAGCCATGGGCGCTGAGATCGATTCCACGTGTGTGTCGCAGTGGCGCCTCCAACCACTGCGCCACACCCGCCCTTAATTTTACCTCAACCAAAGAAAAAATCAGAAGTTGTTTACTTGTCTATTTTTCAACTTTAACACTCATCTTCTTTGAGCAGTCCAGTCTTATCGATGATTCCTCCTTTCACCACTCTCCCAACCACAATTCGATTCTCTTCATTACGAACCGTCGCACCCTGAACATCATGTTTAGAGAAGCTAAAACACTCAGGATAGACCTCACGCTTTGGATACCCTTGCATAAGCTTAGGCTTCAATTTCCTTACCAACTTAAGAAAAAGGGCTCTAAAGATCACAGAAGGTGTCGAACCCCGAACTGCTTCACCCTTGAAAATTTGAAGCTTCTCAATTGAAAAAGGAATTTAAATATAGATAGGTTGTTTCCCGATACGTAGATGTTTCTGAAATGTGTCCACATAGAAACACTTTGATAAGAGGAGGTCTGTAGCATCCGAAATATCATCATTGTAGCGTGAGCTTTACCCTCCTATGTATTATGTTTTTAGTTAAACCATTTAGTGAACTATAATCTACAGTCTGTAAATCACTTCAAACAATCGTGCAGTTGAATTATAGAAAACTAAAAAAGTGAGGTAAAACTTCAGATAAAATTAAAACTCGATAAGGAAATCACAGCAAACAATCTGACAAACAACCAGAGAACACAAACGGTGAAGTTTTTACGGTAGCACTTAGCACTTACCGTAGTAAACTCACTAACAAGCAATAGCGTCATCACAGCGACGATGTAGGTGGCTGCTGAATGAAGAAAACAGCTAGCAGTGAAAAAGTAGAAGCCATTCGATGCCATTAACAATTCGTTTGGTTCCTTGTTTCTAACCTCTTTCTTTGTTTCTTTGAGTTGTAATCAACTAAGTGAAGTACCTTTCTACCCCTGTTGAGGAAGCCATCAATTAATTTTCATCGTTCCTTTTCTTCCCTTACGATCTACGCCGAAGCATTCATTGTAAACCTATTTCGGTATTTTATGAAATATATGTGGCTCGAGGGACAATAATAATAAAAGAGTGACACCAAAAGCATTCTTACACGCATTTATATAATTTTTACCTGCAGAAAAAACATAGGAACGTACAAGACCACCAGATAAAGCGGCTAGGCTTCTATGTCAGAACTGGCTCAGGGTCCAAGAAACAGCAAACTTCCATTTCGGTAAGAAAAGCGATAATGTTGCAAAAAAGTCAAGAAGTAACCTGTCGAAATAGGTCACAGTTAGCAAACCCATAACGCCCTATATGGGCTCTATCGTATACCCTTCGGCTTGGACCAAACGCCCGTATGGACACTACAGTGTCCACAATCAGCTCAGTGGGTTCCAGGGACTTTTTTTCATCATTACGTATATTCATTCGACAGCTAATCGAAAGCAGATCAGAATGGGAGGCGTCAAACCGGAAAAGTGGTTGCATTGACTGAATGATTTACAAAAACATTTTAGAAAAAGTTCACTGATAGGTAGTTTGACTAACAATTAACTGTGATTTCATTCTAATCGACATGAAAAATCATGGCTATCGCACAAATTATGCGGATACGAAAGACAACGAAATAGACTCAACATATGGTGCAAGATACTTCCAGGTACTGAGGGTAACCTGTTTGCATAACAGAGCACAGTAAATAAAATGATAAAGCTCTCGGTGTTGATCAATCCCTGAGGGATGCGCCATGCATTCGACTTCATTAAGTATTGATGAAAAAGATTGAATGCATATCTGGCCTTTACATGACTCGCGGTGGCCTACCGATGTATCGATCCAGTGCTGCTATCCTCCCACGCAAGTCGGGTACCAATTTGCCGACCCCGGAGAGATGGAAGGGTTGGTGGGCTACGGGCGCGGTGATCGATTCCACGTTTGTGTCGCAGTGGCGCCTCCAACCACTGTGCCACACGCTCCACACAGAGCACAGTAACACACATTAAATAGTAGCATAGCTATCATTTACGCCCACGGAATGATAAAGCAAGGTCCCTTCTACAAAGTCCTTTAGTTAATGGGAAAAGATTATTTATTTCGGATAACATTGCGACATCTCCGTCTTCGTCAGAGTCGATGGTCCGTATCGGTGGTCCACGTTGTTCGTGAACTCGATGTGGCGTCTTCGTCGTCGTACCGAGACGGGATCTTTTTTAGTTAACACCGCACGATTGAGGCGTGCACACCCGGCAGTGTCCTTTTATAAATAGTGGTTGTTGTTGATAAGTCTACTCGCTGATAATACTTTGCTTTTCAACAGATATTCAACCCTGTAGCAGTCAGCATTATGTTAGCTAGCTCAGAGCGAACAGCAAAACTGCGAATAGCATATGAAAGGGTAGTGACGGGTGTGCATGCCGAATTCATGTGGAGTTCACTGAAGAAGATCTCGTCTCAGTGCGACAACGAAGATGGTACGTCGAGATGACGAACAACTGTGGAACACCGACACTGATCATCGGCTCTGATGAAGACGAAGACATCGAAACGTCAGTCGAAGTAAATAAGATCACCAACCTCGTCTTAGCTCAAGACTTTGAAAACATGTTGATCATTCTACTACCGAGGCTAAATGACGGTCGGTTTGAAAAAGACTCCTTATCGTAAAAAATCGGAAGGTCTGTGACCAACCAAAAACTGCTCATATTCGACTCGGCTAGCTATGAAAAACGGTGCTGGGCCGAAATGGGTCCAATACAAGGTGCCTCGAAATTGATCAAAAATCAGAAAACAAAATAAATATGTTTTAGACAAAATAAAACATGGAAATGAAAAACAACTTCTGCATAGTACTGCTTGCTTTACACGTAGAATATAACATTTAGTTAAAAGAACCTTGAGAACTTACCAGGTAGGTGTCCTCTCGTTTGAATAGTGAGACGACGTGAACTCCAGGTTCTGATGACTTGGTTGCCTCGTGAGTCGTGCCATTAGCTATAGGAGATGATTCGCCGGATTTGGACATCTGAATCGAATACGTTCAAACAGTGCTTGTTCAAAGAACTTTCAGTTCGCTGAAAAATTTCGTCTAAAATCATCTGTATAGGGGTACTAATGGATTCTTATGCAAAAGATTGACAACAGCTATTTAAAAAATATTTTGTGTCTCTCATGAACAGTGTTGTGAAGAAAAATGTATTTTTCCATGTTAGAAAAAAACTGGCGCGAGTAGCATGATGAGAGATCGCTTAGTAGCTTACCATGCATATGGTCAAATACCATGCACTTACATGACATCATCTGCAGTGCTATCGTAACTATTTATCACAGCGGTGCGGTGGTGAACGCGCTAGCCCACGGAAAGAGTAACAGCGTGTTCGGTTCCCACCGCAGACACCAGCGGTCCGGAGTGCAAAAATATCTCAGCAACAACATTATGGTTATTCACCACAACCCTCACTATATTCCATGGCCACTATAAAATATTCTTCTATTTTCGTTAAGCCTAAGAAAGTACGAAGTGGTCTAAGATAAGCGATGAAGTTGAGCGCAACAGTATTGTAGCTGTAATGTCATCTAATCATCTACTCCTTGGATATGTGACTTTCCAGGGTCACTCAATCCTATGGCCGTCTTCGAACAACTGAAATTTTCCTTAGGTTATTGGGAATTTTGACATAACTGCTTCTTCTAACAATACATCTTTAACGACTTTTTTGTTTTCGAGTTTTCCTTTAATGAATAAGAGTTTTCAGGCGATGACGGGAATGAGGAAACAAAAACTTCACCTGATCATCTGCCTTACTGTGAGTGGCTATAGCTTCAATGGCAGCCTGTACGGGTGCTGAATGAAAGTATTCGCGAAGAATCCTCGAATCCTCCTCCTTACCGTCTAGCTTAGATAAATGCTCAGTAATGCGATCCACTGAGAAGATTACTTGCTTCAAAGCTAGAAAGAAGTATCTTCCCTTTGAATATAAATGCAAAAAACAAAAAACACAACGAGAACTATGAGAGCTGGAAATTTAGGACACCAAACAAATAAATTCTCAGCGGCAAAAGGCTCCCTTACCATCTCCAGTGCCTAAGTTGTTTTTATGGATTTCTCTAACAATTTTCTTCTCACAGTTTTTCTTGATTACAAAACGCGAAGTTGTAACTGCCTCCCAACGCTTTACCGCCTCATCGTGGCTGGGAAGTGTTCCTGGTTGTCGGAATTGTACAGCAGGAGAATTCGTCCACCCGGCAAGGTCTCCCAAGCTGAGAAAGAGTCCGGCGTTTTCATCAGAAATCCTAGCTAAGAGTAAACCAATACCAGGATCCGCTACCATCCTGGTAGCAAAGTCTCGTGGTGGCAAATCTCTCTCTGATACACAAGGGCTGCTTCTGCTTGTCGTGGTGACGTCCTGAGGCAGACTTTGGCCAGACCGTCCTCGGGATTCCAGAGGATCGCAATGCCTTAACCAGCAAATCCCCGAAAAATGGTGATTATGCTGGAGCTCGCCAACCAGTGAGGACGGGCCGTTCAAGTATCGAGTAAGTAAGAAGTTGTAATTGAAACATTTATTGGTGCACATTAGCCGACGTTTCGGCGGCTTCGACTTCTTCAGAGCTGAAGGGTCAAATCGGCAAGCAATCTACTCAGGCAAAGACTTTCGTAACCTTAGCGAGCACAGCTTAACTCCTACATTCTCTAAAGTGAAAGCACCATTAGTTGATATTCGGCCATTACTCTATTGCAGATATATACTTGTTTTGTCATTTGCTCCACACTAGAGAAACTGGATAAATGTTTGAGTCATTGAGTGAACAGTCAGGGTACATTAAGTTTATCCAAGAGAAACTGAAAGAAAATTGGTTTCGATTCCTGAAGGTTCAAATAAACCTCTCCGATAACTGCTCCATTACGAAAGGTACCAAAATCCAAGTAGCAAAAACATACTGGTTCATCACCTCTCCTCTAATCCCTCACACCCGAAAAGGGCGTTTGAAAAAACATGTTTCGAACAGCCACCAGCGTGTGTACAAGAAGAGAGCAGAAGAAGGAATCCCGGAACCTGGCGAGGGCAATAGCCATTTCCAGTGGCTACGAAACTGTAGGCCTTCGGACGGGTGTAGAGGAGAGGCTAATTCCCTAAACGATAACTCTAGTGCTAGTAAGGTCTCGTTTAACCTGCACTTTACTTCCAACGAAATAAGTGCAGCTATAAAAAGTTGCTTAAGAAGGAGAAGTCTAGAGAATTCGGTAACAGTGATTGAAATACCACCGAGCACTTTAAGACGCCAGCTAATTCGCAACCGCCGTTATAACCGTTTATGTGTAACGTAAAACTGTATAATATGTCCCAACGGTAGAGAAAGTGATTGCACGAGTTCGGGTACGGTTGGTCTGATCTCTTGTAAAGAGTGCGAAGACGAATACATTGACGAAACCGGCAGACCACTCTACATCTTTATAAAAGAACACGAAAACGGCAAGCTTAAAATTAAACCGAATACTTCGCTAGGCGAGCATATATACACCAGGACACAGATACAAAACGGGGAAGATTTTGAAGTAGAAGGAAGTTACCGACCTCGCAAAGAGATCGAAAATACTAGCGCACAAAACTTTCGATTTCGAAGCATCCTGGATAAACTCCAAGAATCCAGAAATGAACAGCAGGAAGGAATGCCTCGATACCATATATGGTCTCACACAGTATTTCATGGAGAACTGATTCGACCAGCATTCTGTGAAGTTCATAGAAAGACGAGATTCTAAAGCAGCAGTTTGAACAAGACGAAAATATTCAAAGACTGTTGTGGTCGATGAATGCTGGGCAAATGTGTCGAATGCAAGAAGTGCTGGGACCGGCACAATAGATCTGATGAGGAATCGTGTAAAACAAAATAAAAGTAGTTGTATAACAAACTTCGTGCTTGCTAATCAAGAAAAGCAGTGAGTTATTGATCAATACCGAGGGTAAAGCAAAGTCGGCCCCGGGATTTGCTAAAATCTTAGTTATTGTACCCCTCTTAAGCCATTCTTTTCCTTACTGCAACACTATTCTATTTCACCGAATATTTACCTTAACAAAAATGCCTGTACATTCAGAAACACTCACGAACAGCTTGATTGTTGTTGTCTTCGACAGTGTGACACATTGATTCAGCTTGATCGTAGCACTGATTTGCATAACCATTAAGGGCCGAATTAGATTTTCCACTTGTCAGATTGAAATCAGGCATATCGATAGAAACGGACTTTGGCATCGTAGACGACAACGCCTTTAGTTTCTTGGATTGTCTCAGCGAAGATCTAAAAAGGAACCGTCAAATAGCAGAGTTAATGAGTACGAAGACTGCAGAAGAAATCTTGCCTCAGAATGTTGTTCTCCTTCTCGCGTTGTGCCTTCTGCGTCATTCGGACTTTCACGTCGGCTTCGTACAATTTTAGTCGTTCGTTGGTGTTTTGCTGTACCTGGACGGAATTCAAATCTCTCCGTACTAAAGCGTTTTATATTTCGCAATATATACCCTGCCATTAAAAAGGGTAGGTAGTAAATAATAAGTTAAAAATTGCGATTGTCACTACAACCTCAGCTTAACTGGGTTCGTTGCCGATTTAGGCTCCCTAGATCAATTCCGCTGACGGGTGATTGTTGATCGTAGAAGATCGATAGAACTAGCTGACAAACAGGTGAAACAAAGGACCTGCATGATGTGGTGGTGAGCGCGTTACTCCCCGGAAAGGACAATAACGCGTTCATTCCCCACCGCAGACACCTGGGGTCCAGAGTTTTGCAAATATATCAGCATCATTGAAGGTTATATTTCGCAGCATACACTGCCGTTAAGAAGAGTGGGCAGTAAATAATAAGTTAAAATTATAAAGCGTTTTATTGACTTCTCACTTATTTCTTGCGGCTAAAAAATCATTGGTGGAAAATAAATGCATATACATCTGATTTTGGGAACGTTGTTCACGCAGATATTGGTCGCTTACAATTCACTGACGTTTTTCGGTATATCGCTCGTTATTTGCGGATCGTGATGGATTGAAAACAACGATTAGGTAGAAGATCCGGTTTGTTGGAAACGCAGCAAATACGGTGCAGTGGCGCGAAACACTTGGGTCACAGGAAAACTGTTGAGCCGATAAGTGTACTTGGCCCGTGTCGGGCATACAAAAGCATCAAAGAAAGTTTTCGTGTGGGATCTCTTATTTTTACTGCTATCAACGGAAGTGGCGTGTAGCGCAGCAGTTGGAGGTGCTTTACAATTGACTCGCGGTCGCTGGTTCGATACTTCACCCGAGCTTGCCGTGCCCCTCGAAGTCGGCGAATTCGTACCAGATTTGTCTGGTAGAGTAAAGGAGCTGATTTTACTTTAACAGACTATGGTATAATCCAAATATGCATTCAATCAAAAAGGGTTTGATGAACTTGAATTCACGGCGCATCCCTCAGGAATTAACGAAAGCCGAATGTCTTACTCAACCATCTTCATTAACGAAAAAATACCAACACATAGCTTCAGAGAGCTATATAAATCCTTTTTTAGAGTAAACATGGAGCTTATTTGTTGTAGGCACATCCAGACCAGTTCCCGCACTTCTCTCGTTTCCCACAATGTGGTTAAAATTACGTGCAAAATCCAATCCGTGTGCAGATAACCAACCACATATGCACTTATACATGAATATGCATACGTATATTCAAAAAGTATGTGTCAGTCCGACACAGTTGAACGAACATCTGAATAGAATGACAAGTTTGTGATTGATCAGCTGCGATTATCGTTTAGGCCCATATCCAACATCTAACGACTAACCGGTCCGAAATCCCATAGTTAATGAGGTCTTTGGAGATAACGTTACCAGGATACATGAATCACTAGGAATCATGAATTTTCTGGCTTATCATATATTTCTTACTGACCTTGTTCCGTCGCAATTGCTGTGCATAATAGTGGTTTGTATGCGATTTAAACTCGTTTCAAGTCTCAAATACAGCCTCGTAACGTAGCCATCAAATATATGTTACTAGGGAACATGTTTACACCCTTTTACTACCCAATGCTAATTTTCTCCGTTGTCAATCTTCTCTGCGCACGATTGGTGGCAATCACCAGCCCGGTTAGTACGAGCGAACTTCTTTAGAGTCCTGTGACCCTTTCCTTTTGAAAATATTAGACGACGCTATGAGAACGAAAAAAAGTGCGTCTAATTCATGGCTTCTTATCCTTCCCGGTGCACGAAAGAATTCGGCCATAGTGATGCCTGACTCTATTTACACCTCATTCTCTTGGTTTTAAATACACAACTTCAGAAAAAAGAATACAATCGGTTTTTGTTCGAGACGACTATTGTGAAACGAAAAGGATTGAGGTATAACTCTTTCAACTGCCTTTTTTTATTTACTGCCTATTCTTTTCAATGGTAGGGTAGCTTGCGAAATATAACCTTCATAAGGCTGAGATATTTGCAAAACTCCGCACCGCAGGTGTTTGCGGTGGGGAAAGAACGCGCTATTGTCCTTTCCGGGGAGTAACGCGTTCACCACCACACCATGCGGGTCCTTCTTTTCGTCTGTCTCTCAGCTAGTTCTATCGATCAGTATATTAAAAAGTATAGCCTCAGCTTAACTTGGCTCAATACCGATTTGGGCTCTTCAGATCAATCCCGTTGACGGGTGATTGCTGATGGCTGTGATCGATCAGTATATTAAAAAGTATAGCCTCAGCTTAACTTGGCTCAATACCGATTTGGGCTCTTCAGATCAATCCCGTTGACGGGTGATTGCTGATGGCTGTGATCGATAGAACTAGGTGAGAGACAGACGAAACGAAGGACCCGCATGGTGTGGTGGTGAACGCGTTACTCCCCGGAAAGGACAATAGCGCGTTCGTTCCCCACCGCAAACACCTGCGGTCCGCATTTTTGCAAACATATCAGCGTTGTGGAAGTTATCTTTCAACTGCATATCATGGAAGGATAACTAAGGAGAAATAAGACGTTTGGTGTTGATTAATTCTTGAGCGATTCGTCATGCACTCAGTTCCACCAAGCATCGATAAAGGCAACTGAGTGCCTATTTGCCTCGGGCAATGACTTTCGATGAATTACCGATGGATCAATTCAGTGTTTCCACACTCCCAGAGTTGTCTGCTACAAATTTCCAGACCCCAATGGGAGAGGGGGCTTAGTGATCCCGAGGCGCGGAATCGAACCATAGACCCCGTTGGTATGACAAGGCCCCTCTAACTATTTCTAGATGGGGCCCATAGTGGAAGGAAGTTCTTAAATTATGTAACTGTTCAGTGCGATTAACATCGAAAGATTACTTTCGTCAAAGGAATTAGTGCTTAATTGGATGTAAGTTCTAAAAAGATCTTTTACAAATGATATTGATTATTCTCAGTTGTCGTAGGTGCACTGCGGCCAGAACAAGCTTCTCGTTTCTTAACAAATAAATGAGAATGTGCAAAGAGTCTCCAAAAAGAACTTAGATCCGTCGAAAATGAAAAAGTGGTTGAAAGAAGCATAATCTACAAAGTAAGAAGAGTAAGTGAGCAAAATTAGTGAGAAATAAGAAGAAAAGAAAAGATTAATTAGGTACAGAGCGGAAATAAAGAACGAAAGAGTGCTTACTTGTGGAGCAAAAGCAGAAGCTTGTTGATTTCCCGCCGGTTCCGCTGAAGCGATCGTTTCCATGTCAAAAGTCTTAACGAGAGGATTCTTCCTGAAAAAGTTTTCTGATATAGGAAAATCACGATTCAACCAATGGGCATTGGTTTCAAAAAAACAATTACTCCAAAGATTTCCGAGGAATCTGAAAAAACCAGTGAATCATCAAGAAGGACGCGGAGCTTTTCCACAGAAAAATTCACATCATATAAAGCATTCCAAAATGACTCAGAGCGACAGAAAAACTCTGCTTATCAGAGTGAGACCATCTGTCAATGAATTTGAAAGGGGACGAAAAATTTTGGGGTTCCAAGGAAGAATTTCGCATGAAAAAAGAAAAAAAAACAGGAGCGCGAGATCTCATCTCATCAAGAACTTCGGGCTAGAAAAAACACTGTAGGGACGTTTGCCCAATTTCAGTTCGGCATCGATTTGAAAATGTTGTCCGCTTTCTTTGTGGTTTGTTTGGAGACGCATAGAGTAAAAAACGTCGGTGAGGTTCTGTTCCCTGATAAAGAAGACAATGAGGTCAGATTTCTTTGGTGCAGGTGACAGCGACAAGATTCTCTTCACGAATCATTACCTCTTCATGAAGGCAAAATTAGTCTTTTGGCTTCGTGAGGTCCTATTCTGAATTGGGTGGAGATACTGTAACGGTGATGAAAGGCTAGACCATAACACCGATGAGAATAGTGACGTCTTAAATGAACAACAGAAGAAACGTTAACGGAGAGTGGATGGCCCAGGAGGGGTGAAAGAGTAATGACGAAAAATCGGAATAGTAAAATTATGAAACGGGAATGAAATGAGTTCGGAGTGCGAATAACGGTGGGTGAAGTAACTGATTGCATCAGCAAGCGCCGCGTTGTTTGTGCAAGAGATTACGACGGTAAAAAACGGACAGCTAACACTTCAAATCCACCAGAAAGGAAGACATAGCATTTCGAGAAGAGTGATTTTTTCCTTCAACTCATTTTTTACCTTTCACTGTTGCTGCTACTTTTGCTCTGGACATAAGTAATCTGTACCATGTTTGCATTGCGATAAAACATTGTTGAAGATTGTCCTCGTAGATCCTCTTTAGGCAAGCCTTTCATTATTCCATTCCATCAAGTAAAAAGTGTCATATCTTTAGCGCAAATGCAGCGCGATGGTAAGGGTGTCGATACACGTTTACTGTTTGGGTCGATCCCACACCTTGAGTCAGTTAAACTTCATCGTCCGTGGTCGGTAAGTTGGTATCAGAATTGTCTTGCATGATAAAAATACGTTTGATACATCGGTAGGCCGACCCCACACTACAAGCCAAATATAAAATATATACTCCCACACTTCGGCAGTGCTACGAATGGAGTAGGATTCATGGCGCTTCCTAAGGTTCAACGCCAAACGTTTCACCCTCTTCTTTTTTATTTCCGTACTTCTTAGTCTTATTAGGTCTCATTTTTGCTTTCATTTAGTTTAATTTGTTTGTTTTGCACTGCCCAGTGTACGGACTATGTAATAACTGAGCTGACAAACAAAAATGTCACTCCTCACCATTTCATTGATCAACCGTTTCAATAAGCAACATGTTCTTACGAAGAAAAAAAAACTAGGCGAAACAAGAATTCTGGAAGAAACAAAGTGCTCGAACAATTGTCTAAGTGGAGTGTGAGAAAGTGGAACCAGAGCAACGGTTGGTTCTGAAAGTGAAACAAAAGTGGTAGCAGTGGTATAAACATTATTTAACTGTGGGAAACCCAATATTTCTATGCAGTTTTGATTCTTAAAAGGATAGAAGGATACAGCTCTCGGCGTTGATCAATCCCTGAGGGATGCGCCATGCTTTCCACTTCATCAAGCATCATTTGGGGTGATTTAATGCATATCTGGTCTTTACATTGACTCGCGGTGGCCTACCGATGTACCGAGTCAGTGCTACTCTCTCCTCAGACAAGTCCGGTCCTCCAAATTTTCCGACTCCGAAGGGATAGAAGGCTTGGTGGGCCACGGGCGCGGGGATCGATTCCACGTATGCGTTGCAGAGCGCCTCCTATCACTGCATCACCCGCGCCCTTGTTTTTGATTCTTAGCAGAAGAAAATCTTCTAAGATCAATACATGGTGGGTCCCAATGTGATGTGACGTCATCGAAATAAGGATAGAAGTAATATCTACGCTTTTTTAGTTCTGCTGCTGCTTTTTTTCTGTAAGCCATGAAAATACTTTTTGGTGTGATTTCGGAAAGACACGATGCAGAAAGAACGAAGTTTCGAAGGAGTTTTGCTTTTTCATCCCAGTTTTCAGTAGATCTGAATGCTAATGAAGCACTTCAATGATGCTGAATATTTGCAAAGCTTCGGACCGCAGGTGTCTGCGGTGGGGAAGGAACGCGCTATTGTCCTTTCCGGGGAGTAACGCGTTCACCATCACACCATGCGGGTCCTTCGTTCTGCCTGTCTCTCAGCTAGTTCTATCGATCTTCTAATGAAGCAGCAAGTAAACATTTGACAACGCATGAAACGAAAGTAGAAATGGAGTAGAATAAAGAGGACAGAGAATAAAGTGTTGAAGCATTCGAAGAGAGGGGAGAGGAGAGCAAGATCATTGAATAAGAAATGTCTGGAATCCCTCTGTGATGTACTACTCCTCACTGGAATTATGTGTATTGATGGAAATGAACATAACATCCCAAGGCTTCTCTATTGAGAGAAAAGAAGTAGAGATAAATGAACGGAAAAGAAGATATTAATGATGCTGAGAGATGATGATATGAAATAAGATCTTTTTGATGACCAACTGTATTCATTTTTCATAAACCATCAGCATTACCTACGGATTGCACAACGGTAGGAGGTCTAGAGGCGAACAGAAGTTAAGTGGCATGCCCTTATATGGAGACGGGTGCAGGGATTAAGCATAAATCAAAAGTGACACTGGGCTTGCAGGTTGCGATAAACAGGTGCACTCAATGAATGAATTTCCTATTTTTGCAGCACCATGTTGACTTGTTACTTCCGTAAACAGTTGCGTACTCACTGAATCTATCTTGCACATCGACTCCACTGAAAGCCTGCAACCATGCGACATAGGAGTGGTTACCGCGCCTCAAAGGAACAAAGGGTACTTATGTTCCGAAAGAGTTCGCGAGCTACTCATAATAGCCTCTCATCAAAATCACTGAGACCTTATGTGAAGGATAGAGTGCTTTCTGTGTTCGTTTTGCAAGTAGATCCCACAACACAGCTAAGAGAAATTACACGAAAGCGCAAGCTTTATAGGTGACCATCTAGGTCGCTTAGAAAGGTATCCCATCAATCACTATGTTATTAGAGAAGCGTCAATTTTTATTTTAATCAAACGAGAAGAGCTTGTCGGTTCAACTGTCCTAACTGCGCTTTACCTTTTATTTTCTGCCCACTACAATTTTCACGGCAGGGTACTAAGCGAAACACAACCAAAACGTTGCTGAGATATTTGCAAAACTCTGGACCGCAGGTGTCTGTGGTGGCGAATGCGTTACTCCCCGGAAAGGAAAATAGCGTTCGCCACCATAGACACCTGCGGTCCAGAGTTTTGCAGATATCTCAGCAACGTTGTGGTTGTCTTAACTGTTATTAAGCAGAAGACGAAAATGAAAGACAGTTGATTCCAAAGAGTTAGCAGGCAACTAGTTTGAGGTGGCCATACAATCCAAGATTTACTAAACTAAGCTTAATAATGTTCTATAATTTTATTATTTTTCGAAACTAACGTTCACAGAACTCTAGAATTAACTCTGCATATGGATCTGTGCAATTAGGCAGTAATGCATACTTTGCTAATTGGACGGCCTATCCTCACTGGTTGTGCGGGCCCCAGAATAATCTTCATTCTTCAGAGTTTTGCTGGTTTAGCGATAGTGTATCCCTGGAGTCTTGAGGTCAGTCTGGCCAAATTCTGCCCCAAGTCGTCACCACCACAGCCACTCGTAGCCCTTGTGGATCGCAAGGAGATTTGCCACCATGCAACCTTGATACCTGAACGGTTGCGGATCCTGGTATTAGTTTACTTTTAGCTAGGCTTCCTGATGGAAACGCCGGACTCCTTCTTAGCTTGGGAGACCCTGCCGGCGGACGAATCGACCCGATGTACATCGCAGCTCGACACACAGGAACACCTGCCACCCACGATGAGGTGGTAAACCCTTTGGAGGAGTAACGGAGTTAGTCAAACGTAACATTACCTTCAAGCCTATCATCGTCTCTATAACACCAGAAAACTGTAAAAAAAATCATATTTCATTCTTTCTCGCTGAAACATCAGCTTTTTTTCTGCAATGTTATGTGTGCGATTCCGTTGTAGCTGCTCTTTGATATGAAAAGTCGTCTCCGAGCTAACGTCACAAGGTGAGCTCATCACCGTAAGTCATCATCCGACAATGAATCAACGAAAAACACTCATCATCCGTGGAAATAATAATGATGCAAGAGAAAATGGAGGGAAAAGAAATAGAGGAGAGTAAAACATTTAGATGAGAAGTGAATGCGAAAAAAGGATAGAAAAATAGTTTTTTCTGGATGATAGACGAACGGCGGTATTATGGAAGTGTCCACAAGCGATGAGGTAAAGGTTTGCCTTAACGAGGAATTTGTGGTGTTGAAAAATATCATATGAATATAGGCCACATCAAAAGCAATGTCGAGTGGTTTTCCAAGAATCACAGTTGTTCAACAAATACTTTGAAGTCGAATGAATTGAAGAATTTGTTGATCGAAAGTAAAACAGTGCTGGTCTTCTACTATCACTCCCAATTCGAATGTGGTGTCGCAAGTGATTCTAGAAAAGCGGAAAACCTTGATAAGAAAGGCAATCTGAACATCAAATAGGCCCGTCATGAGCGTTCTGAGTCCTTGGATCGCACGGCGTCATTAGTAGGAATTACGGTAATTTAGTAGGGTAATAACCGTCAAAAGCAGAGCGGAACGAAGCCACACCGTCATCTGGCATCGTTGCTGGCAGATTAGGATTAAAGGAAGCTCTACTTGCCGCTAAATTCTATCATGATCAAGAGGATATTCTGCGTGGTCGGACTAAAACGTTTCGATTCTATTTTTGTTGATCACCTGTTACAGCACTAAAAAAACAGGTAGTGCTGATGGACTCGAACCTGTTAAGAACTCGAAGTGATATGGCGCCGTTAAAACCTAGAAACATATCTCTTGATGGTAAATAGGCCTGGTTTCCAGCCCATCAGCCAGTCGATCGAATGGAAAGATGTAGTATCGACTGAAACGATAATAGTTTTGGATGGTATGACTGGGCAACAATTCTGCAACAGTAATAGAAATTCCATGGAACGTCGCTCTGCACGCGGGACAAAAACTATTCCACTAATAACATTTTAATTTTGAAGGAAAAACAAGAAAGGGAAGAGTTGATAATTGCAATTACGGCGCTAACTAGACCACTTCGATACTTGTCGTGGCCCACTAGTCCAGGAATGTCAATCAGACGAAAATTCCAAGATCCCATGGAAATTATGGATTTTTGTAAATAATTTATCTTCCTAGCCAACGTTCATGACGAATTCAGGAGTTTTAGCTTCAAATGTTCGTTTATCTGATATCACTGAATTGAAACTCATGCGATGATTTGTTGTGTGTGATATACAACGAACGGTGACAGATGGTCTTATCAGTGCAACGCCGCTCCCAATGGATATAGGTAGAGTAGTGGTTAAAGATGTGCAATAGACACATCATCACTTGTTCGACCCTGTACCGAGCCAACGAAACCTAATATCACTCCAGAATCGGCAAAACGAAACAAGATTTGACTAGGAAATGCTTCATCCGATCCACGATAGACAACGAATCACTGTTGTGATTACCTCTTTGAAATATTTCAGAAGGAATCAATTTGACCAGCATCATCGAACGAAATTCGTTAAAAAAGACTAGCTCATCGGCAGCAAGGTGCCACATGCTAATCCGAAGACTACTTTGGATTAGAGCTACGAAACGAACGAAATTAAAGAAGTACTGGGATCCGAGAAATATGTGAACATGAGCCATATGAATAAAGACAATTTCAAAAATCCTGAATAACTCTTATCGAAGCAAGGTGCGTGGGCGAGGATCCTATGTGCTAAACATTCGAGCCGAAAATCCAGCACGTCCGGCAACTTCTGAATTTGATCTGTGCAGAAAGGAAAGAAAAATTTGCTGTATGGCTATAATGACGTCTGCCTAACCGAGTTTTCTACCAACATATTCTTTTAATGATGAAACGCGAAACACAATTGGTTTTGAGATGACCTTAAACTGAACTATTTGTGAGGAAAGAAATTGTACTTTTCGAGGGAATTTCAATGTGATGAGACAGTTGGATATTACCTTGAACAAGTATTGACTGGTTGTGACACATTAGAAACGAAACGACGATTGTGTATCCTCTCATTTACTGTTTGTAATACTACTGGATAGCAGCAGTAGTTGACCATGCAAGGTCGAGTAGTATTGATTGATAGCCGAACTGCAAACCTTATCCATCGCCATAGACATTGCGCGATGACCGAATGACCGAATGATTCGAATATTCGATACCAAACACAAAATCTCAAAAACTCTAAATTAAAATCTGAAGCCTTTGTGACAAGATGGACTGAGGTAGATCTCTTAATAACTCGAAAGACCGACATTCTATAAACCTCGGCATATATAGTTGATATATTTATTTATGTGATCTTACAAACTGATCTTCTTAAGCTGACGCGAGGTTGGTACAAATCTTCGTTGTCGTCATCAGCCATCGATCATTAACATCAAAAACAACGACAACGATAACGATGATCTGTACCAAGCTCGCGTCAGCTTAAGAAGGACTGTGGTAGAATTTTTCCTTCGTCTGAAAGAACCTTCAAACGCAAGTGAAGGGAAATATTCACATCAATTTCTTATCGATATTGATGGCTAGACGTTTTTGCATTGAAATGGCTTCAAACGTGGAAAATTCGAACACAAATAGGTAGCGAGATCTCTCTGTAAGATAATCCTTGACGAGTATGACGATTAATCGCTGCTGGACGAATTTAAACAAGACTAAACGACCGACCATAAATCTTAGAAGAATTAATTGACGATCATCGAAGAACGAGAAAAAGACGTCGAATAAGAAGATTTGAAAGAAAGGAACGAAAGACATCTTATTTAGAAGCAGGCAGAGATCGAATGCCGAACGGATGCATAAAAGCGGTCCCCACTAACCAGTCTGTCCTCATGTCGAGCAAAACATTCCAGAGCGGAGGCGTGGTGGTTGGCCGAATTCATCACAGAAGGGCGGTGCCGAGTCAAACACGTACGCCGTCGTCGCTGACCTTTAGATGAGGTCAACCAGGTGTGACAGCTTAGATGTAGATAGTTGTTATCTGTGACAATATCGAAGGCCTCCCGAAGGAGACTACCTACACCGTGAGTTATAGATTCTGATTATTAGCCATTCCTAATAGCGGCTGATAATTCTTTAGGTACAAAAACACTTCGCGAGAAAACTGCAAGATAAGGACTGAATGGTCGCAACTTATCCAGAAAAAGCACACTGACGATAAAATCTATTCTTAGAAGTAAAGAACGATCAGAATTTGGCAAACGAAGTAGCGTCTTCGTTAAAATGTAGGGGAAGTGGTTGAAAAGACAAGAGAAAATCCTACCAGTCAAACTTTTTTCTTCTGCTTAGACAAAGGGTCAAGAACCTGCTTTTGTTTCATAAGCAACTGGTAATTGGCAAAAAATGCAAAGCAAAAGTAGAAAACAGGATTTTGCAACAGTTTCGTTCCTAAGCGGCTAATGGCAGATTAGTAGCTGTCATAGAATTGGAAGTACTTTCATGGTTGAGCGAAGAAAGAAAGAATATAGAGAAAGCCTCTGTCAGTGAAAACCTCTGGAAGAAGTCATGCCCAGTGTAAAGTAAATGATTGATTCACACTGGGTAGATCATAAAAAAATGTTCGAGTATTCAAACAGCGAGGTTCTGGTTGGCTTTGTAATGGCCGGTTTGACCGAGTTTCTTCCGGCACTAAGCAGTTTATCGAATTCCCATACGGCTATAGGTGAGATTCACTGAACTAACTGCGAAAAAAGAACACTCACCTTTTCAATCTGTTCGTTACTTCCTTCGTTCTGTCTTTGTCTACGGAAACAAGAAATGCCTCCGTCACTGTCGGTTCCGATGAGGCCGACTCTAAAATTGCACCTAATTGTTTATAATCTTAGTTATCATTTAGCAACAACATGACGTAAAGAAAACGGTGCGTTGTAAAAGTTCATCAGTATAAAAATTAGAAACTATCGCTTCTTTTTGAGATGCTGCATAATCCATGGTTCTCAGCTGATGTGAAAAACGTACCGGACACTACCATTCTTGATGACTGCAACCCTTGTTTAAGGAAGACAATGTTTATGGAAATAGTAGTTTATGAAGTGGGCAGAAACCCGAAAATTTTGGTGTAAGTCAACAAGTGCTTATTTTTGAGCACGAAAACTTGTCCATTATTCTTAAGAAAGATTACCGATTTAATCCCACCTCATTCCTGCGCTTAATATGCCTGATGGTTTCAATGATATTCAGTTTTTTCTCCACTTTCCAGTTAAGATCTTTTTCTGCACGCGATGAGGAAAGTGAATAATAAAAAAAGTAGGTGGCCCCTCCCGAAAACATTCAAACACAACAAACATTAAAAAACGGACTTTTATGCACTGAGCAGATGAATTAAATAAGAATCCAAAAGAAAAAAACTACAACTAGGAAACTACATAGCATGGATACTTACTTACCTAGATACTTGGATGGCCCGTATTCGGTGGTTGTGCGGGCCTCAGCATAATCTCCATTGTTTTGGAGTTTTGCTGGTTTAGCCATTGTGGCTCCTTGCAGTCCTGAGGTCAGCCAGGAAAACGCCGGAGTTTGGGAAATCCTGCAGAGGACGAATGCCCCCTATGTACATCGTACCCGAACACCTAGGAGCACCTCCCAGCCACGATGAGGTGGTAAACTGTTGGGGGCATAGCAAGGAACTAAATGTAAATGCAAAAGGGTGTTCAAACTTTGCCGTCATACAACTCTGGCTAACAGAAGCATGTTTTGACAGCAGAGCTTCTTATTTGCAGAATTTTCTTTCGATTTTCAAGTTACATGAAAGTTAAGAAATCCATCAGACCACAAAGCACTCTCTACGTCTATCAGTCGAGTATATCTAAAGACCTTTGGTGGAAGTCATTCAGATGTTCTCCATTCGGAATAGCGTGCACCTCCTCCACGTTCATCAAAGAATAATTGAACCATATCGTAGTCGGTGGAGAGAGGCAATTATCTATTTATTAAACACTATTTGTATGACCCGTTCCAACATACTCTGCGGAATCCAGCACTTTTTTATTTTATTCATCGTCTTGAACCCGTCATGAACAAAAGTTTTCGTGTTTGCTAAAATGGCTGGTTACTAGTCAAGGATTTCGTTCCTTTCATGAATGTAGTGGAATGCTGGTGCAACCTAATCTTTCTGGAATTTCGGGAAAGCTACATCAGCGTTACCAGGTCTCCAGCGTAAAGTTAGCCGCCGGTGTTTGCGGATGAGAGAGAACATTTCCTAGACGAATTTCGTACCGATTCGCCTAACTTCGTATGGACGAAGGGTTTTGTCGGCCCAAAATGGTCATTACGTAGGTCCCCTTACTTTTACGTTCTCCACGATTCGGCGAAGGAACAGAAAAGGAAATGTGTAAATATGAAAGTGACTTTTCTGACTGAAGTGGTCGAAAATATCAGAGTCACCATTTCAGCATTTATAGCACTTGGCACGACCAACCATTTGTAGAAACGTAAACGTAAGCAACTAGCGAAGAAATGTTAGAAAAACGAAATAGGAACGAACGTTGTGTCACATCGGTGGTCTTTCGGCGTACTTTTAACTGAATTATCCTCGAACGAATGCACTGAAATTAGTTACTTTCAATGGCTACCGTAATTTCTTGCCACTATTATCCAAAATAGTTTTTAAAAAGTTCGATGTAATCTGTGGGTAATTTGTCTAATTTTTAACTATTTTTTAATACTAGCTATCCTTTCCGCTTTTACTTAATTAAGTAGGTGAATTATTTAGCGTCGAAATGATAAGAATGAAAGCGTAAGAAGTGCTCAAAAACTTTATCGGGCCAAGGTTTAGTAACCTGTTTTTTCTTTGATATATGTGCAGATCGTTTCCATCAAGAATCGAAATCATACGGACTATAAGATGACAAGAATTTTGTTCTCTAGAGGCCTAAGAAAGTTATACAAGGCTATCGATTACCAGGAAGTCACCGACGGGAGCCGTCACCTTTTTGATCGAAGGGAAGTTCTCTTTCTTGTGACTAGGCTCCCTCTATAGCGGCGACGATTCCTGGATGCTTTACTGCATCGGATAAAGAGGATGAACACTACTGTAGTGGTAAGTCGACATCCATATTTTTCGCATTTACTCAGTCTTAATTTTATATCAGTTCAGTGTTGACCTATCCACTAAAGATGCAACTGCGCATTCGACTCAATTCATAGCCTCACAGAAGCTACCAAATCGCTGATCAGGGAAGGAAGGAGGACTGACTTGTATAGTCTGGGGACCGGAATAAAACCACCGATTGTCCCAAAAGGAATTTCCACCAGCAGGGAAAAATATATGCTGAGTTACTCCCTCCAACATTTCGTAACCTAACTGCTTAAAAAAAGGTTTCTTTTCATAAAATTGTATTATTATGTAGTATCATTATGAATACAATCAAATTGCTGCAATGTTCTTTTTCTTATAGTTCCTTCACCTCCTGGATGTATCCAACGACCTCTTCATGAGTTTTTCCTTCGATTTCAACACCATTGACCGCTATGATTTCATCACCGACACCAAGACCCGCACGTTCCGCTGGCGTACCTGAAAGTAAGGGACTGCAAACTTTAAGCCACGCAGAGCAGAATTTACCACTGAAAGCACCGAAAACCTATATTTGAGCTTTACTAATCCTTTCTCAGAAAAAAAAGGAAAAAACAACCTTTAGTAATTCGATTGTCCCAACACCCGTGAAATAGCCTTCCAGTGAATTCCACCTCACCAACATCGCATCGAAAACTTTTCTTAACTAATCTGATTCTTCTTTAACTTGATTGATATAGCCAGTAAAACTTCCATTATATTTGAAAGCTCGCAAAATAGGAGACCTTGCTTTGCTCCAGAGATATTTCCACTTTTGAATATTGCAAAGGAATAATATTCATGCCGAAAAGAAAACAATCAGAAGCACTGAATAAACAAATATAGTCGCTTCAGTGGTACAACGCACATATTTGGTAAATTTTCTGAGTTTATCTAAATATTTCAACCGCTGTTCTCAGTCATTTCAGGATTTGTTTTTTAACAACTGGCTACGTTCTCAGCTACAACTGTCAGATTTGGAAATTTTAATATCGATAGTCCATGGAGTAACGGAATTTCCCATCTCGTTGTCGTTCACTCTTACCATATAGTCGCACGGTTCCGATAGGGGAATTGACAACGGAAATCACGAATCCGTTGAGGACGTTTGTGTCTTTTCGTTCTTTTCGGGTGCTGAAACGCATCAAGGAGGTTCGCTTTAGGCCACTCAGAGCAGCCGGAATCGATAACGATTTCGACATCTGCAATATGGGAAGCTACTGAACGGAGGAACATCGCCTGGCTACCAAATGGTAGGCAAAGTGTAAGAAGTCAGTAATCGTGTAACGACAAACCATAGAGAAACAAATAGAAACATAACGGATAACCACGAGAATATAGAGGTAGGCGGCTGTGGTTAGTTCTGAGTTCCGAAGATAAATGTATAAACATCAAGTAGAATGGTTCTCTAAGAAGCACAAGTTTCTGAAAGAAATTCATCGAGAGCTCTGCTCTTTTAAGCCACTAGTGTGCCGTATTTCTTATCGTTCAGGACTTTTAGTGCGCTAGTTGACCATCACGTACAACGTAGCAACTAGAAGATAGGAATAGTACGCTTGTGGAGTAGCTCGATTTTGGTAATATTTTGTTTCTGGATGGATTATTCGTCAAAACAACACCATCTTTGAGAAAAAACGTACTACCTCTCCTCGTACACTTTGGACGAGTTTCAATAGAATTAATGATAGACGACGAAATTGAATTCGACATCCATTAGAATGGGTGTCATGATGAGTTGGGCAGAGAACAGAAAGGCAAAGGAGATTTCAGTAAAGAGTAAAAGGACTGCTGAAAAAAAACCTTAGAAACTCCAGGAACTTTAGGAACTTGCCGAACTTTACAATCTCCCGCTAGAAAAACGCTCTCATAATAAAACCGATAAAGAAAAAAAGCAAATCGTAAGAGAATGAAAGGAACAGACGTGTCTGAGGAATTGGAGTGTTTTCTTCACAAGTGCAGAATTCGAATGGAATGGCAAACAAATGATGACCGATGCTGCCTTTGTCGAGAAATACTGGAGGTTTTCCAGTAATTCTAGCATTTAAAGAATTAAGAACTTGGAAAGTTATAGAAGACTCTGTACAGTACTTCTCTATGCAATTGAACAACTCCCCTTAACTGCTGAAGAAATAAAAATTATATTTAATATTTTAGAATTTCCGAAGGAAACGTGGTGACTTCAAACACTAGCGATAGATGGGGGGACGATATTACGTCTCTCGTTGCGGTCACCCTTGTTCAACCGCTTTCGAGATGGGTTCGAAATACGAGCCACGAAAAAAAAGAAAGCGTGTGGTCCCAAGAAAAGAATTTCATTGAAGTGAAATTAGTAGAAATATTTTCTGGATGACTAGGATCTGTGGATTCTATTTACTACACTCCCGACTAATGATGTTCACTATGAGCTGAGATGTGTTGATTGATATTTAAGAAGCCTAGTATTTTCGGACGCCCGTGAATTGACCTCAATGCATGCGAGCCATCGAGTGTTAAATAAAGTTTTCATACTGGTGAAAATTCAAGATTTTAAATCCTATGTAAATCCTATGTAAAAAATTAAAACAAAATATTTATCGATTTCATTTAATCTATCTAAAATAAAAATATGTCCAAGAGGGAGCTATTAGAATACAGCCAGGAATTATCTGGATGAGAGTGGATTTTAAGTGCACTAGACCGAAATTCCATCATCATCAAGTCAACATCATTCATCACCGCCCAAGATGAAAACAGCAGCTGACAATAAGCTCACGGCATCGTTGGCGTTGACGGAAGGCGATGGTAGTAATGCTCGTGGATACAGAGATCTTTAGAAAACCGATGTTGGTACCACTCGTGGATTCAGAGATCTTTGGGAAGCTAATGGCTGCATCGCTCGTGAAAGTTGAGGTCTTCGCGCCTTGAAATCGCAATAGAATTTGTCATTTACTCTTCTCCTGCCTATTTCAAGATCATCTAACAACTATTTCACATTACGAAACATCCGACAAAGTTTTTTTCTTTACAGGTTTTCTTTCCTAAAGAGAAAAATTGTGTGGAAAATGGTCTTTTTTAGAAAGCATTCTAAACAGTGGTTCAAAAGGCTGTATAAATTAGTCATTTTCGAAAACGTCGCTTTTGCAGTTTCCAGCTTATAGCTTTCAACAGACCTTTAATCATTTAAACTTTGCTCGTTAAAATAAAACAGCTGTCTAACTACTAAATCGTCCGCTGATCATGGGAGAATCAGAAACCAAGTAAGATTTCAGAAAAATAGGTGGTACTCTAATAATTTAGCCACCTTACTAGGATTCTGAGAAAAATTTCTCCTCGAGAAATTGTACATTTGAACTCTTCACAGCAGAACATTTTATTTCTTTCACAACGAAGACAAACCGATTAAAGGACAAGACGTAGGCGTTGTTTGATCTTTTAAGGCTGTTCTATGCATTCGGTTGTATTCGTAGCATCATAGAGCTGACTGGGTACAAATTTGTCTTACACGATGACTTAAGGAAGCCATTTCTTTCAAATTAATCGGGTACTAATTAGCCCTCTGTGGAAAAATGGTAGGCTTCGCTCGCCAGCGGCGCAGGATTAAACCTGTGATACTGTGTGTGTTGCAAAGCACCTCTAACCACTCTGCTACACGCGTCTATATGTAGTAACAATAAAATACAAATACATTTGGCAATTAACTGCAATTAAACACTAACTGTAAAATAACTGGTTAGATTAAAGTCGGAGCTTTTAGTCTAAGAACTGAAAAGTTCAATTTTCGCTCATTGTGGTTCAAATGCAGCGTGAAGATTTCAGCATGGCACAAATCTCCTTGAAAGTACAACTACACACTTTGCTCAGCAATTACAATGTCGTAGGACGAAGCAAAGTGTCGGAAGTTTATTAGAACTTCTAATGATCGACTTTTTTTTATTAAAATGAAGATGTTTTTCGATAAATGTCTTCCGTTCCGGACATGGGAGCGCCATATCCGATGTTTGTCTCATTTGCTATACAAACTGCTCCAATACAACCTGAATGTAAACATTAACCTTAACCATTAACCTCGGCATTAAATAGCATACATTTACTTTCACAGAAAAACACAATCAAATACAACAGTAGCTGACGTTTCGGCAGGATGGCCTTCTTCAGAGCCGCTTTTTTCTTTTTTTAGAGAGCCGTCAACCATATGCGACGACGAACAGTTGCTCTAACCTTTCTCATTGGAAGTCAGGGAAAAAAAGCGGCTCTGAAGAAGGCGATCCTGCCGAAAAGTCAGCTACTGTTGTATTGGATTGTGTTTTTCTATGGATGTAAATGTATGCCGTATAACAACCCCGCGATTGCTGAACAAGAAAACGACACATTCACAATCCAATGCCGAGGTTAATAGAAAGTCGATGCTGGAAACTGTTTGCATATAGCTTTAGAGTCCGACACTTTACCTCCTTTGCAAGTTGCATAATAGCTGAGTATACCTTCTCTCGCATCTGAGATAGACGTACTAACGTTTTTTCCTCAAGCACTCTACATCCTTATGGATCAATAGGCAGTTTGCCACCTTACCTTACTACCATAATTCTTCCCACAGCTGAAGTTATTTCATAACTAAGGCATCTAAGGAGAAGGCTATATCAGAGTTATCTGATCAATAACATTCTCAAAAACCGTGAATGCATACCTTCTACCTAAGAGAGGTAAGCATCAACTAATGGAACTCGAAATTCGAAACTACAATAACCCAACAATGTTTGTCTTTCCGTTCTTCAAACAAAACGCTATTCAATAGATTTCCTTGTTTTGCTTTTTTAATGGGTCCATCTACCTCTCAGGGCTCTCTACTCCATTGTTCTTTCTGCCACCAATAGTTTCAGCAAAAAAATGGTTCACCATCGGTTATGATCACCCTGTTCGACCTCACGCCGGCCTTAGATGTTCGAAACTACTCTTGACCACTGCTGTGTTTATACTTGAATATATTGTTCCAATGCTTTTATCCGTCGCATTTGCAATCACTCAGAGATGGCCATGTTTTCCAGTTATCAGTAGTTTGGTTTAGCCGGAGTTTTTCAAAAATCTCAGCAATGCAGAAGTTATGTTTCGCAACATACCCTGCCATTAAAAAGAATAGACAGTAAATAAAAAGGTTAAGATTGTTATTATAACTAAAGCCTCAGCTTAACTGCGTTCATTGCCGATTTGGGCTCACTAGATCAACCTCGTTGAGGGGTGATTGCTGACGGCAGTGATCGATAGAACTATCTGAGGGACAAGCGAAACGAAGGACTCGCATGGTGTAGTGGTGAACGCTTTACTTCCCGGAAAGAACAATAGCGCGTTCGTTCCTACCGTAGACGCCTGCGGTCCGGAGTTTTGCAAATATCTCAGCATTACAAAAGTTCTTAACATTAATTCCCAAAAACGTGGGCGTTGTCATATGAAAGGATGTGGCACTTAGAGGTAGTTCAGAAAAGTATTTAGTAGTAGCAATTCGACTGCACAAGTAAGAAAAGAGATCCGAAGCTGCGACTTGTGTCAACGATCAAATATCAAAGATTTCGTTCTGTACGCCAAATAGTCGAAGATAAGGGGGCCGGACACGTAATGCGTATGAACGACAACCGATGGACAAGAGCCGTTAGTGACTGGATTTTTCGGGATGTCAAACATACTGGAGGAAGACCACCGACTCGATGCTCAGAGTTCTTCACGAAACACCTAGCAGAAAGACATGGTGCTCGACGAGTCCCTATAGCGGGCAGAACCCACTGGGCTACTCTTGCCCGCGACAGGGGAAATGTGGAAGATTTACTGGCTCCCGCTAGGGTCACTCGACGGTGAACGGAGCTACAGGTGACAGGTGATACAGGTGAACTCAAGTATACACGAATCAATTAAAGGTTCATAATACTTACCTTGCTCTTCTCGTTTTTGCACACAGTTTTTTAATAAATAGGATTTCTGATAATCTTAAGAAATTGAATGTGTGACTATATGTGAAAGTGTATCGTTTTAGAAGTACACGTCTTTTTAGCACGTGTTTAAAAAATAAATTTTCAAAAGGACTTGGAAAAAGCTCAAAAACAAACGCTGAAATCGCCTACACTTGCGACAAAAGCGGGACGTCATCAATTCTCCTGCGCGAAACCTCATAATCGTTTCCCTACTCGACCAAATATGAAAGACGGCGAAAATCGAAAAAAGTTCTATTCTATCCAAAAAACTGTTATCCCTTTTACTCAAAATAGAGGCTAAAACTTGGTGTTAGAAGTCCATAGACTCCACTGGTTTTAATTTCACGGGCACAGGTAGTCTTTGGTTCATATGAATCATATATCATTCGCACGATTGTTAATATGCAAGCGCTGCTTAACACGGAAAAAACAGAAACAACTTTGAGGTAGAAATCCTGCAATTTCCAATAAGTTCGGAGACAGGGTTTCTGTAAGGAAATATTCCACACTAGAGGATATTTCGAATCTTCAACTACTTCATTTTATTCAGGCTCTGCCTTTGCTATCGGTTTTAGCATTTCTATCGAATTTTGAAGGTTACGGAAACCTGAAAAAACGTCCTAGATCTGGTTATGATGAGTGCTGATTTCAATTAAGCTACGTTTGAAAAGTAGCACAAACAGGCAAACACTTAGGAGATGGTGTGCTAAGTAGAGTGAAAGAGAAAAATGCAGAAGAAACGAAAAAAAATAAATTATGACTAAGATAGACGTAGTCAGAAGGAAAAGCAGGCACGTTAAGAAGTAAAGAGAAAAGAAAAGAAGGCCTATCCTAATATTCGTGAAAAAGTGGAGCTGTGATTACCCCATTTCATTCAGTGATATAAAACTGATAATAGAAAAAAAGTTTCGTTCGAATCTCTTCCATTTCACAACCCCCACCGTTGTATATCACAAATTTCTTGCTAAAAGGACACCCCAACAACTTTCTTATGAGTGGTACTTGGCGACCATGAACTCGTATGATGCACGAAGGCTACATACCATTTCATCGAACAAATGGAGAACTTTAGATGAATCTTTACCAGCTCAGAAATTGGGTGGCCGACGAGGATTCGGCTGTGTGGGTTGATATAAGCCTTTCAGTCTTTTTTTCCACTGACAAATAACATCCAACAAGAACGGCCCTAATAGCCAATCATAGAGCTCATGCAGACAAATGAGTGGGCCCGTTTTAGGAAGAATTCTACCCAACTGTTATCGCGTTTTTTTCTATTTGTTCTGAACAATCAATAAAAATGAAGAACGATAGGCCAAAAACAAATTGGAGGATAACCGGGTGCACAAAAGCTAAGGTGCATTATAAAATAAGTGGTAATGAATGTGGTTTTTTAAGCCTTACTCTAGCCCACACGTCAAGGCGCTCAATAAAGTTGAGGGAAAGCATGAAGAAGGAATTGTGTGGCTGAATGACAGCAGTATGGATCATGTTTGGATCTCTGATGGATGTCACTGCACCGTCATTTTTTGACTCGGTGGTCTTATCAATTCCTTGGGGATGCACCACATATTCGACCCCATCAAGTGCCATAGAGATGACCCATCTTTGGCTTATGCAGTGATTTCCGGTGGTCAACCGATAAATCAAGTCGGTGTTTTTATCCTGCCAGACAAGGCTGATACTAATTATTAGACCCCGGAGGATTCAGGATTGGCTAAGCCAAGACGAGGAATTGTAACAACGACATTAGGGTCCCACTGTGCAACTTGGAGCACATCGTTATGCGCACCGTTATTCAGGGTGTACATATTCAGAATAAAACATGGATGAGCCAATGGTTTAATCAAAAACGTTACTGACAAGTGGAAGAAAAGGACATTAGGCATTGGACCTACAAGTACCTTATGGAACAGCCATTTATAAGACGGATAGACGAGTTCTTGGCTCATATCAACCAGCTGTATTTTTTGCTTTTAATATAGAGAAAAAGGATGATGGATAAAACTCCCGGCGTTGATCAACCCCTGTTGGATGCACCATGTAATCCACTTCGTCGTTGGAGGTGATTAAATGCATATCTGACATATACAATGATTGGCGGTAGCCTACCGATCTATCGAGAAAGTGTTACTACCTACTATTCTCTGTTTAGACAGGTCTGGTAGCAATTTGCCGAACATGGAAGAATGAAAGGTTTGGTGAGCCTAACTCATGTGTATTGCTGGACACTAACTATTGCGCTACACGTCCTATCAAGAATCACCAAAAATTTACGGATAAGGAAATGATACTCGAGCAAATCAATGCAGTCGAAGCAGGCTGCTTGAGTAACGCTCTAGCTCATCGCGAGCCTGGTAGATGAAGGTTCTGGATGATTAATGTACAACACATGACTCGAATCGACGCACATTTCGATGTGAATCAGCGTCGAGCCACCTGTTTCTCACTGAAATATTCTCATTGCAAGCCAATCCCATTGAATCGAGACAGTAAGAGTAGGATAGGATTAAAGGCAGATAGGAATTTACTAATAATGTAAAAAACTCATTATCCGGAAAGGCCGACAAAGGGCTTGTGAGCAACGGCGATAAAAAATAAAGTTAAGGATTCTAAATGATGTCCATCTTCATAGAAACGCCTTTAGAACGAACAACAAACATGACATGATGATGACTTCGTCCACTATTCACATAAACATTCACAGCTGCTCCAAATGCACTTCTTCCAGAACCGAAACTCCGACCGAGAATGTGCAATTCTGATACAAAGAATCAATAGAGATATTGAAGGAATATCTGTCCAATTAGAACACAGACAAGAAAAAGGGGCGAAATGAATTGAAAAGGGACAAATGGTTCATTTAGAAACGAAATAAAAGCGAAGATAACGCAGCTCTATGACAAAAACCAACCATAGTACTTCGTTTTCCATTGAAAATATAAGTAATCGTCTTTTCGAAAAGAATTTAACCACAAATTAGTGCAAGCGTGCCCAGCATAGAACACGTGGGCCGCGAAACTTTCAACAAAAGTCGCATGTTCTACTAATTTAACCTCGTTACACTAGCACATACATAAAGGCATCGCCTAGTTGGTTACCATCCAAGACGTGACAAAGGTACGTATAAAATGTGATATGGCAAAGGTGGACCGTTGCAGAATGGCTAAAGACAAAGTTCCCGGCATCTATCAATCCCTGACGGACGCGACAAGTATTCGACTTCATCGAGCAACGTTTGAGGCGATTGAATGCATATCTGCCTTTTACTATGACACCCAGGGGCCTACCGATGTATCGAGCCGGTACGGCTATCCTTCCAGACATGTCCAGTACCAATTTTTGCATCCCGGAGGAATATAGAGCCTGGTAAGCGTAGAGAGCGAAGTTCGATCCTGTGTGTTTTGCAGGGCGCCACTGCGCCCTTTAGACAGATACTTGGGTACTTAAATAGCTCGTCTTCATGAAACACGAAAAATTGTGCGCGCCCACACATTTGACCGCTAATTTATTGTTTATGCAAAATTTCCATCTCTGGAATCTGAAAAGCCGTGGCAGGGCTTTCCTAAACTCGGTGTCTATGTTGCTGTCAGGAAGGAAGTGATTTCCGACACTAATTACTCTTAGATGTGCTTTCACATGGAAACATCGAACAGTTTCCAGTTTGGTAGAGTCTTCTGGGAGACGAATCTCTACTTGTATATCGCTGTTCCTGCTTGCTTGTGAAACCGATCACTAACAATGAAATCTCATTATTGATCCCCAGTTACCGTAATGATCAAAGAAATTGCACTGAAAAGGTAGCAAAACTACGAAGGTAGTTCGCGGTGAATTTTTTCGTATTATCGGGTTAGAAATGCATATTAGTTAACCAGTTTAAAACACAGAAAATAAGAGAGTTGCATAGAGATTGCTAGTGTAATAAAGAAAGACGAGTGACAAGAACGAGTGGAAGCGAGGAAAAGAGAAAGAAAAAAGAGAAGAAATGCGGAAATAATAGTGAGAAATAAGGGAAGTGAATCATGGAGACAGCTGCAAAGAAAAAGTTTAGGTTCAAACAACGAGTGTCGATGAACTTCACTAAACACGGGCAGAAAATGAACACTAGAAGAACATCAAAAATACCGAAAGAGCGTAAAGTACGTATGAATTTTCAGAACCTAAAAGATCTAAACGCCGACGACTGCAACTAAATTTCATCATGGCTTTCTCCGACAGTTTAGAATATTTCCATATCTGGCTATTCGTAAGGCGACAGTCACTTTCAGACGTTCAGTTTATGACTAAACTGCAGAACATCACCTTTAAGAAAGTTAAATAGTCACAGGGTTTATAAGCTAAAGGTTTAAAAATTGTCAAATTTGGAGCAGTTTTCGGTCGTGCTTGCTTGAAAACTTAAGTGACACGGTCTTTACTATTCACAAAGAATCCTAAGGGTCTCATTTCCCACTTAACTAGTAATTTGCTAGTTTAGTATGATTTTCTGTGGAGCTTCGAAAGGCGTTGTAAAATTGACCTAATTTGTCATCACCAACCAACTGTGATTATTACTTTCTTCCAAGAGGAAATTGATTCGTGGCGTTGATTTATCCTTACTTGGCCCTTCGAATGGAAATAGCTTCTTGCTTAAAAATAAATAGGTAAAGAATTTTAAAAATAAAGTGACTATTCATATTTATACTAAACATTTTTCAGTACCCTCACAACGGTTTACCGCCTCATCGTGGCTAGGAGGTGTTTCTGGGTGTCGGACTGCGATCTACAGCGAAGGAATTCGTCCACCGGCAGGGTCTGCCAAGATGAGAAGGGGTCCGGCGTTTCCATCATGAAGCCTAGCAAAGAGTAAACCAATAGCAGGATCCACCACCGTCCTGGTATCAAAGTGGCATGGTGGCAAATCTCCCTCCGATCCACAAGGGCTGCTACGGCCTGTCGTGGTGACAACCTGATGCAGATTATGGCCAGGCTGTCCTCGGGATTCATGGGAACCACAATGGCTTAACCAGCGAATTTCCGAAAAATGGTGATTATTCTGGCCCGCACAACCACTGAGGACGGGCCGTTCAAGTATCAAGTAATTAAGTATTTTTCACTATTACTACTCTATCATTTTATTGTTACATTATATCTTGATTTTCTATATATTTCGAAACATTGTACGTTTGGTCAGATCTCAGTAGTGCTCGGCAATCTGCTTGCACATTCGTCACGCCTTTAAACTAGCTTCTAACTATTTTTTTAAAAAGCTTATAAAGTATTTGGGAAGTATGCTCGTTCTCCTTTTTGCAAGTGGTCGGCTTAGAACAAATACTGCACAAAAGATGATGAAATATCTTAGAAAATGAAAAATATGACGACAAGACCTTTATAAATGGTGAAGAAGTGTCAAAGTTCTCCCAAGTAGTTTTTTCTTATTTTTAAACAATGACTTCATTGAAGAAGGACAGCTAACACGGCTGTATCAGATTATGACGTTACAAATGTATAGTAGAACTAGTGTAATCTGAAAAGAACTTTACTTTTTCCTTTCATGGTTGTAAGAAAAAATAGCCACTCCGAACCATTTTTCTCCATTACTTTGCTTCCTGGGAAACCCGAAACACTCCAAATAGGATGTATTGAAATGGAAGCCACAGCAACCACAAAAGAAGCGGAAGCATAGGAATTGACTTCACGACTCAAAAAACTATATAGCGCTATACTGAAGAATTTTTCAGACCGGGGAAAATGAAACCAGTTTTGACGAGGAAGATTCCAGAGCTACTATCATTAAGAAAAGAAGCCGTGAAACAAACGATTACTATTTGAATTATTTAATTCTTTTAAACGATAACTAACATATACAGTATGCACGTGCGAGAAAGCAGAACTACTTCAGCTCGACTTGGCAATGCCTTTGTCTGATTGCGGACAAAGCAAAAACTCTATTGAAGGCCTTACCTACACGTGCAGAAGGAATGTACGCGCGCAAAAAATATTCCACCAACTGACGAATGAAGCAATATTTTATGAAAGAAAAAAGAGATAGAAAGAATGTTGAGAAGACTACACAAAGCATAAAAGTGCTTTTGTGAAAAAGTGAGCGAACGCCATGGGGAGTAAATTCGAGCTTAATGATGTAAAATGCGAACGAATGGGGCACATAAGAGGGTTAAGTGGATTCGCGTCTTGGTGCGCTGAATGATGGGGATGCCTAAAGCGTTATGACAATAGGCGAAATTTCATGTCGTATCGACTTTCCGAAGAATTTTGCTTGTTTATAGCGAAACGTCAAGATGTCTGGGTCGTGATTCATTACACGTGACAGCCATTCCCAGCAACAAGAAAATTCATGAATAGATAGAAGCCGACTGCGATAAGACGTCTGCCTGGTCAAGTAAGCTCCAACACTCGTACCAAGTAAGGGTGGTCCCTTGCCCTCGATTCTCCCAAGTGATCCGGTTCTATGTTCATGAGCAGATGCTCAGTTATATTCCTTACTTTGCATGCACCATCCATAGAGGTAGTAAGATTTTGATTTATGTTTGACCACTGCTGTAGAATCCCCTCTTTCCTTCAACAACTTATTGAGATGCTCTTTGGTAGTCCCGTAGTGCCACTAACAGCGGTTAGCTTCACATTTTTAGGTTCATCCTCAGAAAAATGCTCTTCTAAAAATAAATCTGAGAATGGGTTATCATTTTAGAGCTAGTTCTTTTATGATTAAACTCAGGGCAGAGCAAGTAATGCAGCATAGCAGTCAGATCCGCGCACACTACAGATGTCATCTCCTATGGTTAAGTCCTGCAAAGCCTCGACTGAGCACTCATGCGGGTGGCACAAAGTCGTATCAAACTTGTTTCGAAAAAGCTCCTTCCGACCTATAAAGGCCAATAGCTGCCTAGGGCAAAGACCTGAAGATACTCTAGGAGGATTATCTCGTGATTTTTTAAACCTAAGTTTGCTCGACGTCGGCATCTTTAAGAAGTACCAGCTGTGGATAGTCGATTCGAATGATAGTGGTTTTGACGAAGACCAAGACGGTGCTCGAAAACTATCATAGAGTTTAAAAAAATACGACGGCATCATTCTGCCCTATTAGTGCAGGATATTGATGCATAATGGCGAAGTTTAGTGAAAACCGTTTCCAAACAATAGTGCTCCTCTCGATGCCATCTAACATTTTTTCTAATTTCTTTGCTCAGAAATTACTGTCCGATTTGTGGTTTCATTAATTTTGTATGTGTTTTAGCAAAAGTTCTTTTCTAATACAGTACAATTATACACCATTTCAAGGGTCATGTTGTGCACTTTCGCAGCATATGATCAAATTAAAGCGTATGCGGCATCTTTGACAATTTTTAAAGGCTAGAAGTTGAGATAGTGGCGGATAGCACAGAGGTAGTGATGTTGGTTATCATCAGCATCGTGCTAGTTCGATTCTGTTCCGGGCCAATCAAGTCTCTCCGGGGTCGGGAAATTGGTACCGGACTTGTCCAGGAAAAATCACCTCTTTGCAACCCAAATAGGAACGCTCCAGTCTGGCTATTTCTGGATTCCAAGGAAAATCCACTCCACCAGCATTTCACGACATTAAAGATGAAATGAAATTCCTCAAGCAGCAACCGAATCCACACGTAGGAAATTGGAAGGTCTTCGTGGATGATGGGTGCGAGGAAATGAATCGTATGTGAGAAGTGCTTGAATCCGCAAAGTAGACGTGACGAGTCATATGAAATAAAATAAAGTTAAAAAGGAAATTGGGATGTTAAAATAGCAATCCCAATAAAACCACTTTTATGAATTTAAATTTGAACGCTGCAAACGGTAAGCGGTTCGAAACACTAATGAGGGATGGGACCAAGGAATTGTTAAGGGAAGCACGATGAGATGGTCGTTTGGAAATTTTTGACGTGGCGAATTAGACGGAGAATATGAAGAATAAAAAAAATTTTGTACGTCTTTCTGCTATTCAGGATGGCGAATTGAAGGGTTTGATGGAAGCAAGTATAATCTAAGCACCTCAACTGTTTTCGAGTGTCTGAAGAATATACGAAGGTTGAAGAAGCTTAAAAAATCGATGGCGCATGAATGGAATGACAACCAAAGAAATTTCCGTTTCCAAGCACCAGAATGACCTGTTTCTCGACCATGTGCGACACGCGACTAGAAATATGACAACCGTCAGCTATTGGCTCAGTGGTTGGTCTGCGAGAAGGTTCGGCAGCATTTCCTATATCCAAAACTTCACCAATATAAGGTGATGGTGATAACTTCGTAACCTAAAACAGGTACGATTCGTCAAGTTTCCCTAAAAATGGATAAGACGTTTATACCGAAGGGGTAACTTCAGCAGATCGATGAAATGCACCACAAACTTCAACGCTTGGGACCCGCATTGGTGAGCAGAGAAGCACCGATCGTTCTCGACGATAAAATGCCGCAATGTGTTGTACAACCGCCACTGCAGGGTTTAAACGAGGAAATGAAGCATTGCATCATCCACTGTACTCAGCGGGCCCGTCGCCTACCGATCACTATTTCATCAAACATATGGATAACCTGATGTGATAGAAATGCTCCCAAAAGTAAGTAGAGACTGAATCTGTCTACAACGATTTTACTATCTTTAGGAGACCAAAATTTAAAGCAATTTGTATAATTAAACTTGTTTCTCGTTGGCAAAAGTGTGAAACTCTAATGATTCTTAACTCGACTAATAAAATTTATTCTGAGCAGATATACATTACTGTAAAAATGCGGGTTGAAATCCACCTTTCCGAACAACTTAATATAGTGCCGACTTGTAACAGCACGGCTCTGAGGAAGGCGAAATCGCCGAAACGTCAGCCATCGACCAACAACACCAACAACAACAACAACAACGACAACGAAAACTTATACCAACCTCGCATCAACTCAACAAGATTAGTTTATAAGGTTATATAAAGAATATGTCATCTGTTTACACCGAGGTGCACAGAAAGTCGGTTTTTTGGACCATTAATAGTGCCGACTATTGCAAGATGCCTCCCAGCAGGTTACCGCCTCATTGTAGCCGGGAAGTGTTCCTGGGTGTCAAGCTGCGATGTACAGCGAGGGATTATTTCATTCACGAGATGCCTCAGTCCATGGAATTCTACTCAACGAGGCTGAAATACCCACACTGAAAGAAAAAATTGCTGTGGAAACTCTATTTGAATTACTGCAAATTTGAAGAAAGAGACGAAACTAGGCCGATACGTTAGTCACATAAAAAGATTTACAACACGGTCATGTTGCCTTATCAATATATTTCGGGATTCCAGAAAGAATCACGCTCGGTCAGCATTTTTTCGAGAAAATCATAAAGTAGTAGCCGAACATCTACATGCACGACAGGATGAATAGATAAAAAAATTGGTGGAACCTGCACATTGTGTCCATATGATGACAAAATATGTGGGACATGAAATAAACATTAAATCACTGCCTACTATGGTTCTTCACGACAGGGTATGACGTGAATTACAGCCACAATGATACTGAGATATTCGCAAAACTTGGACCCCTGGCCATGTCGAACCACGATTTCCCTTTCCGGGGGTTTGGGCATTACATACTGCGCCACAAAGGCCCTTACTCTGCGTTTCTTTCGCTGAGAAGAAAAAAGAAAAAACTATAGCTTCAGTTTAATTGGGTTCATTTCTGATTTGTGCTCCTCAGATCAATTCCACTCACGGTTGATTGCTGATGGCAGTGCTAGGTAGAAAATGGAAACATTAAGTCATTGTTTGTGTCATTGGTATCCCCGTTTTTGCACGTTTTTTCTCTTTTTCTCTTTTAGCAAGGCAAATATTAGGAATATGGTCTCATTCGGGGTGAGAATCGAAAGCATTTGTTTACTAAAGGAATTTTCCAAGGATGTTACGCTTAACTCTCTTCATTTCGCAATGTGGAGTATCATAGTGCAAAAAATTCTTTTCATAAACGGTGTTAATACTGAAACTCACGTGAAATAGACGAAAATTTCGCTTGCGTATATGACTACAAACACCTCTGCTCTCTTTATTGCCATTCCTAAATGGTTATGAAAGAGTGAAGTAACAAATAATAATAGAAGGATGAAGGATAAAGAGTTGATCAATCCTCAGGGGATTCGTGATGTATTGGACTCCATTCGTACCATCGATGTGATTGAATACATCTCTGGCCCAAACAATACAGTGTTGTGGTGGTGTGCCTATGTACTAAGACAATGTTTTTGCCCTCTAAGACAAGTACGTGCTGCCAGTTTGTCGATATTGGAGGCATTGGAACGCTCAAGGTACGAGATCGAACCAGAGAATGGTCCAGTGTGTTGAAGGGTATATCTAGCCACTGTGTTACACACGGCCAAAAAACAATAGTGCTAAAATAGCACCGCTAAATGCATAACACCGTGATTATATGGAAAATTGCTTACATGACCAGTCATTTTACTGTGCGGATCTCATCACTTGCATTCAATTCATTTTCCTCGCATTCATCGTCCATAAAGGGCTTAAGTATTTCGAGTGTTGTTTCGGTCTCTTCATAACAATTTCGCCTTGTTTATAAATGTAGTAGAATGCTAGCCGAGTCGATTCTCCCTACAATCTTGGAGACAGCCAAACTAAGGCGTTCTTACTTGGATTAGAGAAGGACGTTGGAGAGAGGGTGGAAATAGGCGTTTTCCTTCTTGATCAATGGTATCACCAATCACTGTCCTTTTGGGATAAAAAATTACTACCACCCTTGACCATGGGGCTCTCCTGGATCCATAGTAACTAGGAAACAACTACCAAAGCTATCCCATTATTACAAAGAGAAACGACTTGACGAGGATTCAACGACTTTTATAAAGAAAGCCAAAAAGTCTCGAACGGCACCCGAACTTCACGTTGAAAATCCAAAAACCATCGTGGATCATGAATGTGCGGAAGTGAATAGAATAAGGGAATTGCTGGAAACCGCACAATATGTGATGTCGAATCATGTAGAATGGAAAATAAAAATATCTGAAATGAGATACTCCAAGCCTTGTGATCTTCTTGAGAGCGGAGGGGATAATGTTGATTGCATAGCAATCTTCCTCACGTGTTGTTCGTTTCCAAGCTGTACGATAAGACGAGAAGAAACTTGACACTTTTGAAGACCACGCACATAGTTCGCTTCTCTTTGTAGAATTCTGGGATAAGTCTCTAAATTACTGATCACTCACGTTTTGAGATCCTGAGTAGGATATGCGGAGTTAAAGGCTTCAGAGATATTAGTAACGTTGATAGTAGAACGGTGATCAGAAACAAGTCCTTTTTCACAACCATCGTTTTTAGGACCATCTCCACTGAAATCGCCCATTACCCATCCGCGCTAGCTAATGCCTAATGTTTTAGTATTGATTTCATCAGCGAAGTAAAGATAGTATAACTGAAGATGACCACCTTGTTCAACTCAACCCTTAACGTTTATTAAGGGTTTGTTCCTTAGTAGAATGTGCAGAAACGGGTTTTAAAGTCGATGTATAGGTCTTCGAAAGTCATTATGACGGATAACCTGGTTCTTTTAAGCTTCCATGACGAAATCCTCAAATTGGTGTAACGTCTACCTTAAGTCGATGAAAGTGACTCACTGTGATATCGCATAGTCGAACAAGTCTCACTGTCATGTAAATGTGTTTCATCATAGCGAACCACTGTGAAAATTTACGTACTTCAAACACCTTCCTTCGCCCTACTGAGATAAAAAGCTTGACTATATTGATGAGCTCTCGGTGTAGATTAATCCCTGAGGGATGTGCCTTGCATTGGAGTTCACCAAGCATCGTTGGAGTTGATTGAATGCATATCTGGAGTTTACAGCGACTCACGCTGGCCTATCGATACCTGGAGCCAGTGCTGCTATCCTCCCTGACAAGCCTGATACTAATTTACCGACCGCGTAGGGACGGAGGGCTTGGTGAGCTTAAGGCGCGGGGATCGATCCCACATGTGTATTGGAGAACACCTCCGACCACTGCGCCACACGAGCCCCATACTAGATGTTACTTCTTAGTAAGCTTCACTTTTACTTTTCCAGAGTTAACTTTTTGTGCATTTTAGTGACGTTAATTCCTTCATGATTCTTCTTAATCAGTTACGGAAGAAGCTGAAACTGATAGTTTTAATTGAATTTCAAATAAATGTCCAAGCGAAATTATTTAAGGCACCATAATTTTCATACCTAATACTTAACGTTATTATGTTTCTTAGCTTACGTAAATTTCAGTAATATTCCCCTTCATTACAATATCATTGTTTTACGATACACCTCTTTACAAAGAGAAGAGAGAGGGGTGTAACATTCTGGACAAATTTCTTCCGGAAGCATGTGCTTTCTATGCTCATTCCTAATAATGCGACTACCGTAGTATATTTCTCGTAAAGAAGAACCTGAACCGAGCATAAACAAAGAAGAAACAGTCCCTTGCTTAATATTTATTTACTCGCTCCTTTTATTTACGGGTTTGAAGTACATCAACTGCTGTTCCAAGTTTTGCTCATATCGTAGTTTCACTGTGCTTGTATTCATTTACTAAATTTTATGACCGAATTTGACATATTACGCAGGTTTCATCACTTCCTTTATTCGCTTTGTCGTCTCTCATCCATCATCCACAAAAGCGCTTATCGTGCTAGTTTGGCTGCTATGTGCTGGTTTTCTGGCACGAATTCAGATCGTGTTCCTGTCTGGAGTCTTGAGCTTATCTCTTCATATTGATAAGCCCGTGGAAGATTGTTTTGGTTTTCATTATGATTGATCCACCCGTGTCATCGCCTTCTTCAGAGCCACAATGATTCAAGTCGAATGTCTGAAGTAGTTTCTACTTTCCCTCATTTGAGTTTTCGTAATCTTACTAAGTCGAACCCGTTGAATACGAACACGATTCGAATGAATCCTTCTATGAACACCTTATGGTAGTACCCTTCTATGCAAGACGGTTCTTGAGCGGTTGCCTATTGATAGCACTTTACTTTCACAACGATAATTCGTACAGCACCAGTCATAAGTTAGCTGGTACATAGGGAGTGAGCTGACTCACTTGAACAAAGAGCTCGTGGTCGTTAGAAGTGGGTAAAGCGATGGTTGCTGACGTAGTGTTTCACCTCCCGTGGACGAGCACCGTCATTTTGGCTATCTATGAACTATTATCCTTATCTTTTGAATGCATAACTCCTGTGCTTCAAGGAGACAAAACATGGCAAATAGTTGAAAGCAGAATCGAACTTGGACGGTGGAAAATCGGCATATCAACTTGTGTCACCTTGGAACGCGTTGAGTAAAATCCACTAGCACTTACATTTGCGGCCACTTTTAACTTCAAACCAAAATATTTCAGCTTATATTAAACACTACTAATTGTAATAAAGACGTTTAGAATATAGAGATCTTCAGAATCTAAGATGATTCAAAATAAAGGTTAAAAATCCTTACAATTTCCGCATAAGATTGTTTCAAAATTGAATTCAGTCGACTATTTGAAACTCCGAAGTCAATCGATTTTTCTGAAGCTCGAGTTTTTTACGATGTAGTCAGACTGTTAAGAAACAACTGTCGACATGGCATTCTATGAGCTATTTGCAGGACATCGCCAGTACTTAAAAGAATGAACGGCAACCCTACATATCGTTTGAATTGATTTCAATTCGTAGTCAAATTCCTAGAATATACCTGAGGATTTGCAGAAGATGGTCAAAAAATCGCAACATAAGAGTAAAGGTATGAAGAAAAAAAATTTTTTAAAATTTTAGGAAAAGAGTTCGAAGAAAAGAGCAGAGAACGTTAGACAGAGGACGATGACAAAAGAAACCCTAAAGCAAAAACGATAAAAATTAGATTAGTAGCCCGAACGAGATGTGCCAACGCTGATTTTTCTGGTCATTAGCAATGTTAGAGAATTCTATCAGAACGATTCCAATTGAATGTCGTAAGCAATTAGGGATTAGTCCCGAACACGACGGGTGTGAGAGACCACTGCCAACAACGCCACCAACGCCGCCACCACTAATTCCACATTGAAGGCATAACTGAGATTAGGCCCAATATCGATTTTCATTGACATATTTGAAGAAGAGCAACAATAAAAGTAAAGCAGTTGTTTAATGGTAACCCACAGGAGATCCTACTAATGGTCAATAACAGCTAAAGAAAGATTTTCAGTGTTTTTCGGTCACAATGATCAGAATTGGATCTCGGAAACCATTTGTAAGTGCTCTCAAATACAACTGGTTTGGAAGAGCGTAGCCTGCAGTGTTGCCGCCTTCGCTAACCCCCATTGACTGGAAAACTGAGATCAGACTTGATATTGGGTTTCATTTCGAAGTTTCAGGACAAACAGCAAGGACGACAAAAGAGCTACTTTGAAAAGGCAAACGAAGATTGTTGTTAGGATTAGAAAAATCGTTGTCTTGAAATGAATACTTGCTTCTCTATCCAGTCTGAAGACAACCAAACAAAAGAAAGAAGTGGGACACATCACTTAAACAATAAACGTTTTGAGAAGGTGTACAGGTACTATAGAAACAACCCGAAAGGGGTTCAAAGAGAAACACAAAACTTATCGGTAGCCGTCCAGTAAACGTCCAAACACAAAAAATATCCTGAATAAATAAATAAAAAATTTTACATAATGGAAATGGTAACGACGGAAATCTCAGAGAATAACTGAGGTGAACATAGGCAGACAAATTTGGATTTTCAGGTTTGCTGGAATCACTTTAAGATTTCTGGAAGATTACCGTTGTCAAAAAATGACCTCAGCTAAATGATGATGAAGAAAAATAAGACAAAAACGAATAATGCTACGGTAAATGGACTTGGGCTCAAAGGGTTAATAAAGAAATAGAATTCGGGCAGAACTGGAAATCCGAGACAATGTTGATGGTAACGCTACAAATTGGAATTGCAAAAATCAAGTCGAGTGTTGATAGAGACAAATGTGGATGTTCAAACTTTCCGAACTAAGCTCTAAGACTTCTAGAAGATTATTTGCGTTTAGAAAGCGCGAAGTAGGAGGAACGATGCTGAAGAACAACAAACAAAGGACGAATAATGCTAAATTGACACAGGCTTAGTGGGATTCGTTCAGAAAAGGTGTAAAGCTTCGACGTTAATGCAAATTGACCAGAAGCAAGTGTTATTCAAAGGTGGTCCGCCTGCCTCCCATCTTCTCTAACTGCTCATTGATTTCTTGTCATCACTAATTTCCATCCAATTGATATGACTTTACTACCAACCGTTTTTCGACTAGCTTCAGTAAAAAAAAGTGTGGGTGGGTTCATCAGAAACGAAGGAGAACACAAGTCAGGTTTGTCCAAGCTGTTTTTCCAATTTGATTCCTTCCGAAAGTATAACGCCAACGAACAACGGGAAACTGCCAGAATTTTATTATCATTTTAAAGTGTAAAGTTTCTTATTAGATAAAAGTAAAGCGCTTCAGACATGGGGATGGCCACTGTACGAGTTTGAGCTTGTCGACTGAAGGCAGGCGAACTAAGTACGATGAGAAGAGAACTTGAGGATTTAAAGGACTGCTTTGGTTTCTTAAGAACATCTCATTCTCTTCGCTTATTTTTTCCAAATAAATATGCTTTTTTTATCGTTCCGTTTGCAATTCAGAGCTCATTGGATTATTCGGGTTCTTATTTCCTTTTCTTTTTTTGTAAAAGAATCAGTACTTCTCGAAACGCTTTTATTGCTGGAGAATCCATTGCCTTCCATTCCTTAAAGATGCTTAAGCATAATTTTTCCTGGAATCCCAGGATAGTCGCATTACGATATTCTAACTCTTTTCTTTTGCCAAATTAATAACTAATCCAACAGTTTGTTGTGAACTTGCAGCACTGGAATCAGAGCTTTTCCATTAGTAGATTTACCTAACGATATAATAACGAGGAGTGATCTGATCCATAATTTCAAACCCGGATGGCTTCTTACAAGGTTCCACCAACTTCATAAAGTTACAACGACAACGAACTACAACCTATGTTTAACAAACATGTCAGAGAATGGAAGACAACAGAGTGAAATAGAGTGCTGTTTTATTCGCAGTCACCTTACCACCAATATTTCCCAGTTGTTTGTTTTTTAGCTCTTTCAACTTATCTACACTCTTCCCAATATAGCTCTTACTGTCTTCTAACAAAAAACTTTCGAAGTGACCTGGAACGATGTTGGTCACTTCACAGCCTTCTGCTGTCGTCATAATTGAAATTCCACTCTTCATATCGGCTTGCCGAAGTGTCAGCACAACATCAACATCGCGATAAGTGTAACGCACCTGTTGGAGAACACATGAGAACAATATATTGAAAAAATGAGCTCCTCTACTTTTTGAATGGTTTTTAAAAGTTTTTAGGTTAAGTTTCTAATTTTTAACAAGGTGGTTAAAATTATTCAGAAGTAGGCCATTCTTTATAACACTCATAAAAGCTAAGAGCTAAGTTTTTAGCGCTGCCCAGTCCCTTAGGGGTGCACCATAAATTCTAACCCATTCGTGGTCCCATAGAAGTAACTGGGTACATAGTTGACGTGTACAATGACCTCCAATGGCCTGCCGATGTATTAAATCAATCTTTTGGCAAGTCGGACAAGTCTGATACCAACTTGCTGACTACGGAGGATGGGTTTCAGTTGGCCTAAAGTGTGAAATCAACACAACGAGCAACTATCTACTGCCACACCTAATCACTGCGCTACACGTGCGCTATAAATATAATGCCTTTTAGTGGAGGAATGAAATAATGAACAGATTTTTGATGAGCCAATACGAAGTTGTTAACAGAAAGATTTCCTGAATACTTTACTGGGTAACGTTTCGGCGGTTTTCCTTTTCAGAGCCGCTTTGTTTTTCTTAGGTCCTTCAGTTGTCTCCCTAAGTTATAGTACAGACCAACAGCACAGGGTGCTATTAGTTTCTAATATTAACTGGGCGTCTTAAGAAACACAAAACAGTTCTGAAGGAATGAAAAATGAATCGAAACTACGGAAACGTCGGCCAAGGTACTGAATAAATCTTGCTGTTAACAACCTCGTGTTTGCTTGTCAAAAAAGTGTATTACTGAGGTAAATGCCCAGGTGAAAAGAATGTCGACCCTTGCATTTGCTGAATGAAGAGACTATCTTAAGACGTTCTTCGAAGGAGGTTTTTTTAAAAAAAATCTGTAACGCGATACGCGTATACTCACGGATTATTTGTTCTCAGAGGCAGAGTAAGTGAAAGCACTGACAAAAAAGCCACTTTGCTCGAAGGACTGTTTCTTCCTTCCTAGTGGCTAAGTGAATTCGTCAACCACAGGGGGATGAAATTGTTTGCCCTACGAGCAGGATCCGTGAAATCGACAGTGACAGTGATTCGCTCTCAGTTTAGTAAAAGCGTTTCAAAAAAAGCAATAAGGTTAGGAACCGCAATCGGAGTCGATTCATTGAAAGTCTCAGGATCGAAGAATCGCGGACACCACAAAGTATTTTCGTAGTTGTGTAAATTCGATGGCATATCGACCTAAATTCATTGGATTCATGGAAATCTTCGAAAATTTCGTAAAGATATCTGAATATCGATCGATTTAAATCAATTTCTTGCGATCCGAAGCCTCCCATTCAAAAATGTCTTTTAGGATCTTGCAAGCACCCGCACGATGGTCTTTTACTATCGCATCACCTTTAAATAGTTTTCTTTTGTACTTTACTTGACCCGTCTTCACATCTACTGCGCGAATCCAAGCACTTCTCACATTCGATTCGTTTCCTTAGATCGATTGTTCACCAAATCTTCCATTATGTATGGCTTCGGTTGCTGCTTGAGGATTTTCATTTCATCTTGAATGCGGTAGAATACTGGTCGAGCAATTCTCCTTGGAGTCTTAAGATAGCCGAGATGAAGCGATCCCAATTGGATTCCAGGTAGCGATTTTTTTCCCAGACAAGTCCGGTCCCAATTTCCCGACCCCAGATGGATGAGAGGCTTGGTTGGCGAAGAACGGAATCGAGCTAGCACCATGGTCATGATGACGGAAATCACTACCACTATGCTATCCTCCCCCTTTTTAACAACCAGTCGTCAAAAATACCCTTCACGAACAAAAACGAAGATGCTTCATCGCTGAAGCTCAATGACAGTTTTTTAAGAGAAGAGATTTTTTTAGATCTATGGATGGGTTCTCATGAACAATCTCTGCAAATGTGCGTATAACTCAATATATTTCTCGATTTTCTAGCAAAAAAAGCTTAAAAAATTGTAAAACACTGCTTTTTAGATCACCTACACTGTTTCTTGGAGTTCCATTCTCGGTTTCGGCACGTTCCATTTTAATTTCGTTCTTCTGAACGCTTTCAGTGTTTCCCTTACGGAACCATCTAAATCATGTGGAAAGACGAAACTCATCCATAAAAGTACAAAGAGAGATTGGTACTGTACAGCATAGTACTACATTTGTTTAGCTTGACTTGGATTTTAAAATACTACACAGTTATTCTAAGCCCGTCATTGATATTTCGAAGAAATCACAAACCCAAAATGAGTGAGTTTTTCCTGATTGCGAAACGTACTCATCGTTGGAGTAGAACTACTAGGATCCTGGTATGTTTGGAAGCTCTGCAAATGAATCTCATCTTTTCCAACTAAAATTTAGTTAAAACCCTATATAAATGTTGATCTGAACGCATTTGTTCCCACAAACATTTTGGAATACAGCACAAATGGTATAGAATATAATAGAGTTTACAGAGGAGAAAGGCGAAACGAAGGACCAGCATGGTGTGGTGGTGAACGCCTTACTCCCTGGAAAGGACAATAGCGCGTTCGTTCGCCACCGCGAAAACCTGCGGCCCGGAGTTTTGCAAATATCTCACCATCATTGTGGTTATATTTCACGTAATACTCAACCATTAAAAAAGGATAGGCAGTAAATAAAATCGACTAGATAACAGAGTTTATTCAGGAAATGAGAAGAGGAGCTTATTAAGAGCAGAACAAATAACGCATACCATCCTCTCGTGAAAAATTTTACAGATGTAAAAAATTGAGTTTGAAAAAAACTGTTCGTGAAAATTTTCCGATATGAAAATGTTTCTTTAGAAGATAAGACGTCTGTGCTCCACACAATTGAAGAATTTCCAAATGCGAACAAGCACGGTAAAATTTTATCTAACCAGTTTCTTTCGCTTCTTCTGACGATCACTCGGTAGAAAATGGCTAACGTAGACGTAAACCATAGGGAGAATTAGGAGAAAAACTATTCTTGAACACAAGGGGCACAGATCTACAGATAGTTGGCGAATATGGGTCGCCGTGTTCCTGATCCAAGCCGTTGATAGCCGTTGGTGAAAATATATTGGGAGAACCTGTTTTCATTTTAATAAAAGCTAAAGAAGAAACGTTACTTGAATTGTGAGAACGAGCTACAGTCTCATTAACTACATTTGTACTGCCGTTAGCGAAGCGTACAGCGAGTTCGAGGACATACACATATCCTTGCATACTTGAAAACTAGCCATCGATATCGTTCATTGATTCTACTTACTTGGTTATTTTAATGGCTTTCTCCACAGTGGAATCGTATAGGAAGACCATTTAGATGTTAATTTACCTGTCGTAAAAAATTTTGTTCATCTGGATGGAATCATGACAGCGCCATGCTATTGTTATGCCAAGTCATCACCAAGAAAAATCGCCGACCTTTATGTGGAAGGGAGATAGATTTCCTACTTTGCGACAAGGTAGCAAACACGGTGGCGCCAAATTCTGGCGCGTGATCTACAAAATAGCCGAGTTTGAGTTTGATTTCCTGACTGCGGAAGAAGTAATCGCAAGGAATCCTACTGAATGCTTTCAGCTACTCATCTACAGAAATATACTCGAGCTCTGAATGCTCTAATAACAAGTTAATGTGGTTTCAGCTATTTAAACTGCTGACAATCTAAATCCTAGCCATCCAAGGCTAGATGCGATGAAGAAGTGTCTTTAAAAAAATAAAATAAGACATTTTAATTTGTCATTAATTAAAAGTATTTATCAGACAAGCCTTTATGAGATGAGTTCCCTGATAATTTATAATTTAATATAATAATTTACAATAATATAATTTTAATGTAAATATAATAATAATAATATTATAATAATAACTTATTTTATTTAATATAATAATTTATAATTTTTATTTTTATTTTTTTTATTTATAATTCAATACTTTACAATTTAATTTAATAATTTATTTATAATGTATAATTTTTTCATAATTTACAAGTAATTTTTACACAGAATCACACTATTACTTACTCGGTTACTCGGATGGCCCCTGTTCACGGCTAGTACAGGCCCCAACACATCTCACCAAGTCTTATTTGCGCAATACGTCCACGATGTCGTCTGCCTCTAGCACGCTGCCATCCGTGAGATGTACCCCGTGACCCAGGAATCGTTGCAGTCTGCGAATGCAGATGATTGGCGTGGGTCACAAAAAGGTCAATCTATTGTTAAGATGGTCGTCAGAGAGCATGTTTGTATCTTCTTGGAATCCACTCCACAGTTCGCTTCGTCCAAATGTACCCTGCTCTTTTAATTATTTGATCAGCCTAACTATGTTACTCTATGCGCGTGTGTAGCGCAATGGTTAGAGGTGCCTTGCAATACACACGGGATCGATCTCGCGCCCAAGGCTCACCAAATGTTCTTTCTCTCCAGAGCCGGCAAATTGGCACCCGGATTTTCTGGGAGGATAGCAATACTGGCTCGACGCATCAGTAACCATTGCGAATCGTAGTATAGGCCAAATACGCATTAAATCGCGTCTAGCGATACTCGATGAAGTCGAATGCATGGCGAATCCCTCAGGGAACGATCAACACAGAGAGCTTTATATTTTATTATCTATGCCTCCCTATCGTACCAAAGTGCGCGATGCTTATTTGACGAGATGCGGAATCCATCCTTTGACCAAGAAGATATCTTATCTTCCAAAAAATAGGTGGAAAACGCGAACGATTTTTACAGATTAAGTATAAAAGCTGAAAAAGCTGTCGGCGTTGATCAATCCCTGAGGGATGTGCCATGCATTCGACTTCATTAAGCATCGTTTGGAGGTGATTGAATGCATATCTGGCCTTCACAATGGACTTGTGCTGGTTTACCGATGTATCGAGCCAGTTCTGTTGTCCTCCCAGACAAGTCTGGTACCAATTTGCCGACCCCGGAAGGATGGAAGGCTTGGTGGGTCGTGGGTACGGGGATAGGTTCCACGTGTGTGCCGCAGTGGCTCCTCCATCCACTGCGCCATACGCACCAATTAGGATTAAGTATACAAGGGTAAAATTGGACCACAACTTTTATGAAGTTATTGCAGAAAAGGAATTCCGAATGCTTTAGGCTTCTTTGAGACATCTCTTTAAAAAGAAGAGAAGAAAAAAATTACCAAAGAATCGAAGCGACAACCTAAGAAAAGAACAGCCTGCTTGACCATTAGCACTGTAGCGATCCATAAAGGATTGATTGTTAACATTCCTAACAGTCAGCCTTAGGTTTGGTGCATCCGGTAGCTCACCTGGCCATGCACCTGGTTTTTCGCAAAAGAACAAAGACAGCAGGAAAAAAGAACGCCGACTACTTTTTTTCTTGTATAAGGTTGAAGGGATAGATGACAAACCAACCACATGGTATTGATCAAACCCTGATAGACGCGTCATGAATCTGGTTCCATTCGTAGTACCATAGAAGTGACTGAATGCGTATTTGACCCCAACAATAACTTGCGAAAGTGTCCTGACGTATCAATTTCGTCTTTTTACCTTATCAGAAAAGTTTTGTGGCAATTAGCCTCTGGAAAATGAACGGCTTCGGTTGCCATTGCACGGGATCGAACCAAATTCCTTGGATGCATTGTAAGGAAATCGAACTACTGCGTTACGCGCACTCTTTGTCCAAAGATTGGCTTTTGAAAAAGTCTCTATTATTATTTCAGTCTCTTTAAATCTGACGTATTTATCAGACTTTTCTAAGGTCACAATGTAATTCCCATTTGCCTTTCTGAACAAATGTTTCACCTTTAATATCCTCTGCCAGCTTAAATTTTCTCCTAAACTGAATAACGCAATACCTTAAAAATTATCAAATAACTTAAATTGGCCCAATTCATTTTCTGTAAGTTCAATTCATAGATTCTCTTCACATAAAGGATTTAGGTGGGCACATGGTTCTTTCACGGCGGATACAAGTCTCGATAGCTTAACTTAAAATTTCCATACGCACTGCATCTGCCTAATATACTGGATCTCATGGAAAGTACGTAGTGCATTCGGCTCGTTACATCGCTTTCAACTCCACGAATCGCAAAAGATAGTGCTGTCATCGCCACGATTTCCATTCCACTGGTAATTTTTCGGCTGGTTAAGATTTCCCTCCTCTGCAAAAACCGTGCTAGGATTTTCCCAGGCCATCACCACTTCCCACTTATTATCCTCTCATTCAAAAAGGTTTCTTTGTAGAGAATTGAACTTCCCCGATCTTGATTCTCCACGAAAACATCGCAGTGTTTATAAAAAACACAATTATTTATGAAGGTAGAGCTTAAAGTGTTTAAAATCGAAAAACACAATAATCAGAGCTGTCAGCGAATCCTTAGCTATTTTGCAATGGAAAAGGGAACGGGAAAGGCACAGATGAATCGCACGCTGATAGCGATGGCTATCAACGTTTCTGAGTCGGCAAGTCAACACAGGCGAAGTGATGTTCGTGTTCCTAAATCCTCTTGAGAAGTTAAACTAACGCTTTAGGAGAACTGAGACTTCTCCGCAAGTGTGAGACATCTCGTTTTACTTATACGGAATATTGGACAGCCTAAAACGAAATCGTGGTATAAATAAGGTGATTGAATGCATGATTGGTCTATACAGTGATTCACTGGAGCCTTCCGATACATCATGTTAGTGTTTTTATTCTCGTCTGATAGTAGTTAGCCAAGAGTGGCGGGATAGGATGTTTAGTACTAAAGTGCAGTATCGAACCAACGACGAGATATACCTAGCGGGACACCCCAACCAGCGCTTGCACGTGTCCTCAACCAGTTCTATGTTAGCAAAAAAAGATTTGTACAGGTATACCTTTTTTCTGTTTCCTTCTTCAACCTCAACTCCAGTTGCATAAAGGATTTTACGAAAACGAAAGCAGAGAAGTTAAGCAGAGATTTCCAATGAAATCAGTTTGTTAAAGGAATATAGTTATTCTGAAGAGAAGAAACAAAAAACTTTTCATCGAAAATCCCTGAAAATCAAAGTGGAAGTGAACAAAACTCTATTTTTAAAGTTTGCTTTATATTTATTGGCCATAAACGCGTGACATCTATCCTCAGGGATTCTGATAGCATTAACGATCTCAAAACAAGGCCTACAATGGATTTTTAACGTACAGAAAATCTCCTTTCGAGTTCTTGAAAAAGAAAGACATGGTGGAATTTTGAGGATCGACAAGGTCGAGTTGCCAGAAGCGAGAAGGAAGTGATCCTGGCAACAACTAAGGGGGTCGATGTCGAGTTAGAAACGGAACAAGACATTTACGAAGCGGGTAAGCACTCGAAGAAAACCCGGTTCGTTTCTTTCAGTCGCACATAAGGAATGACTCCGATTAGAGGCTTTAAACCTAATCCTTCCTGTTTTTTTTCCACTCTGAACAAGATGACGCTTTACGATTGGTTGCGAATGGTGGAGCAACGAAACTATGATACGAACAACCTACATTATTAGTCTACCATCTTCGGAGGTGTTCGGTACTACAGTGTTGAGAAAAAAATAAATCCCATCTTTTGAACTTAGGTCAGAACTCTGCTTATTCCCCTAAAATGTGCCATAAGATTTCTAAAGAATACTGTGAATTTAAGGTCACAATCAACAGCAAGAGGCATCGGAACTATAGTGGTTAGCGATTCTGAGTAATAAACTCATGGTCGCACGCGCAGTGCTGTCCTGAGCCAACTAAGTCAATCAAACTTCCGATTCATACCGTGCATTCATACGATTGCTTATGGTAAACATGTGGGAGCACACCACTAAGACCGGCCTGAGATTCTAGGGAGAGTAATTTGCGCTAGCACTCAACGGCATTCATATCGAAGACAATATTCTCAAGAAACAGCACGATTAGGTGAAAATCCGAAAATCTAAGTGGAAAACGTATTGTCATCCACATTTATTAAGGCCGAGAATGTGAAATAAATTGAAAATCTAGGAACAAACCGTCATTGGCAAATTTTCAAATCATTCGTCTAACAATGGCAAGGTGACCGTAACATTCCCGAAACAAAAACTGTGTCTAATGTCTGTGAAGAATATCTGTGAATTAGCTGAAACAGTTTCTTCATAAGACCCATTAGGACGAAAAAGCTTAATAGGCAATGATGCCCCGGCTCTCACACCGATTTTTGGTGTAAAACATTCATGTTCCACAAATATCTATTAGGAAAGAAGAATAAAGTGTTCGATGTTCATCACCCCCGTAGAGATGCGCAATGCTTTCGACTTCATCCGAAACATCATAGAGGTGACTTAATACACCTATGACTTCAGCAGTGACTTGGGAAGGCCAAGCAGAGCACCAGGTTAGTGTTATTTATCCGCTCATAAGGATCCTACAAGTTGGCCGACTCCTCACGAATTTAGGTTTGCGTTCTTAGCCGTTTTGTTTACTGCCTACTCTTATTAATGGCAGGGGATATTGCAAAATATAATTTCAGTGATGCTGAGATATTTGCAAAACTCCGGACCGCAGGTGTCTGCGGTGGGGAACGAAAGCGCTATTCTCGTTTCCGGGGAGCAACGCGTTCAGCACCGCACTATGCGGGTCCTTCGTTTCGCCTGCCTCTCAGTTAGTTCTATTGATCTCTGCCATCAGCAATCTTGCACACATCTCAGCGTCATTGAATTTGTATTTCGCAATATCCCCTGTCATTAAAAAGATTAGGCAGTAAACAAAACGGTTAGGATTGTGATTATAACTAGAAGCCTCAGCTTAACTGGGTTCATTGCCGATTTAGGCTACCCAGATCAATCCCGCTGAAGGTGGTTGATGACAGCTGAGATCGATAGAACTAGCTGACAAACAGGCGAAACGAAGGACCCGCATGGTGTGGTGGTGAACGCGTTACTCCCCGGAAAGGACAATAGCGCGGTCGTTCCCCACCGCAGACACCTCCGGTCTGGAGTTTTGCAAATATCTCAGCATCATTGAAGTTAAGTTTGCGTTGTCCACAGGAATCTAACCAGTGATCACGTGTGTAGTGACCATTGACCACATCTCAGCAATCCGTTACATATGCCCTCTTAACTACCTATATAAATCTTCGAAATTCTTGTTGAGCAAATCGAGGTGTTACCTGAGTGCAGTCAACTTGACCTTGCCAGGATCTGTGGAAGGTGAAATCCGCAGAAACGTCAGCTTCATCGCAATAAAGGGTAAAATGGTACCTGTTTGCTCAACAAGAATGTGAAGAATAATTTGATCAACGTCGAAGTTAATAGAAAGTGAGTAGTGAAAATTGTCTGTATAAAATAGCCGTTAATGATAAAAGAAAATGCGCCGTGACTGATAGATCAAAAATTTCCGCGCTAAATTACAAAGGCAAAGACAGATTCGTATTTCAAGATATTTTAGAAAAGCCATTAAAGGGATGTTGAGTAAAAATAGTCTCAAAATCATAGTGCCGAAATGCAAATAAAACGGACATCGGTGTTATCATAAAATAGTATTAATATTCAGTGTCAAACGACATATGCGAAAGCAAATTCTTAGTTATCGAACATAAACTTGTATTTTAAAAATAGCTGAATCGAAGTGAACTTCCAAACAACTCCGGCGTTGATTAGCACGATCACCAGAGCGGTCACTGGACTTCATTAGCCCGAGGTGGGCTCGAACCAGAGACAGTATATGTATCGCGTGGTCTTTCTAGTCACTGCGCTTCCTGCCCTCTTATTGGGGTGATAAACAATCTAGTGCATTCAAGAGCAGTGTAATTATACAAGCAATGAATAAACCCGAACCTTTGAAGGAGTTCAAGAACCATAGTTGACTGTCGTGTAGAGGAAGCCAAAGCATCTTGTAGTTACAGCAATAGGTGACGCGTGTGTCACACCTACACAGATGACTATGCTGAATAACTGAAGAAAATGTCTGCTAAAAAAGTTAATGACAGAGGAATTGCTCTTAGCAAAGAAATTGTCTGGAAGGAGTCCGATTTGTCAGGGAAAGCTCGATATGCTTTGAGAATCGTCAGAAAATCTTCCTGTAAATTATTGAAAATAAAGAATAGTTTTGCACGAAGTAGAGTTCCACAACATCTGTGTTTTATGCTCTACATATTAAAAAAGAGATCAGTGCGTCGTTTAGGAAATAACTGGACCAATCGGATTCGGACCGCTGTGGGTTTAATAAAATTCTGACTGTGAAAGTGGAACTGAAATTAGGAGCAAATCTGTCCACGTTGACGGTTCATTTTCAGACACAGGAATAAGGATTCGAACATAAAGAAAGTATTGAGGAATACTAGGTTTTTTTCAACGATGTTGAAATCTCAGCAAAACTCCCCACCGCAGGTGCCTGCGGTGGGGAACGAACGCGCTATTGTTCCTTCCGGGGAGTAACGCGTTCACCACCACACCGTGAGGGTCCATCGTCTCTTCTATCTCTCAGCTAGTTCTATCGATCTCTGCCATTACGAAGAGTAGGCAGTATATAATAAGCTAAAGCTAGGTTTTTTTTATGGTTAGGAGTATCCACAGCAATCCTTGTAGTGCCTGTACGCGACATGAACAAATGGACTTCATTATTTACTGGTAACACGCATGGAAGGGCGCGTGTGGCGCAGTGATTTGAGGCGCCACTGCGACACACACGTGGAATTGATCTGCGTACCCACCCATGGCCCATGGCCCATTAAGCCCTCCATCCCTCCGGGGTAGGCAAATTGGTACCAGACATGTCGGAAAGATAGCAGCACTGGCCTGATAAATCGGCAGCACGAGTGATTTTGAAAGCCAAAGATGCATTAAATCACCTCCAACGATACTTAATGAAGTCGAATGCATGGAGCATCCCTCAGGGATTGATCAACGCCCAGAGCTTTTAGCTTTTAACACGCATGGTAAAGGATTGTGACCACTTTGAAACCAACGAATGCCTTCAGCGAAACATACACAATAGTGAAACCCAGGTAAGAAAATCGAATTCTTGAATTTTTTACATAATATGTAACAGTTACCAGAAAATCATTTTTGAAATTCTAGAAAACGAAAGGCACTATGGATTGCAAAAGATTGACACGGCCAAGTTGCTAAAAGTGCAAAAACTACTAATAAACATAACCTGCAAAGAACTGACGTTGTCGATCCTTGACAGTCCATAGTGTCGTTCGTAACCTAAATAACCTGAGAAACCGTGAAAACAAGCAGTTATTGAAAACATGTACCGAATGGCTAAGAATGTGTGCACATGAGAAAAGGGGAGGAATCGCTAAACTTGCCGCTTAAAATAGCCACTTTCGATGGATACGAAGCGGCAGCCACTCACGTCAGTTTAAAAGTCAATGTCATGCCCGATTATAATGTTTTAAACCTAAGCAAGGCTTCTTTCAAGATACCTTTCATTTGAAACAAGATAGGCTACGAAATCAAGAGGTGCCTAAGGAAAGTGGTCCTGGAAATTCGCTAACAATTTGTCTTCTCACCTAATATCCTACACCGTCAATTAGTCCGCAAACGCCCCTATGATCGTTTTACCAGCTCGAAAAATTGTGTGATCTGTCCTAACGGGAACGGCATGGATTGCATGAGTTCAGGTACAACATGCTTGATCTCATGTAAGGATGTAGGTGAGGACTACATTGGGGAAACGGGTAGACCACTTCGTGTCTTCATAAAAGAACATGTAAATGGGAAAGTTAAAATTCGTTAAAGCATTCCCCTAGGTACACATGGGGCACAAAAGCACAATGGCGATGATTTCGAAGTGAATATCTGGATCTTAGAGCAGGAATCGAAAACATCAACGTGCAAGACTCTTTAAGTATTTTGGATAACGATGCTGAGATATTTGCAAAACTGTTGGCATATGCGGTAGGGAGCGAACGCTCTATTACGATTTCCGGGGTGTAACGCGTTCACCACCACTCCATGCGGGCCTTCATATCGCCTGTCTCTCAGCTAGTTTTATGGATCAGTGCCATCAGCATTCATCCGTCAACGGAATTGATCTGGAAAGTCAAAATCGGCATTGAGCCCAGTTAAGCTGAGGCTGTACTCTAAATCACAATGTTAACTTTTTATTTACTGCCTATTACAATTTCTCATGGTAAGGTATTATGCGGCCACTCAGTGGTGAAGGCGTTAGCCTCTGGAAAAGGTAATAGAGCGTTCGTTTCGCACCGCAGGTACCTGCGGCCCGAAATTTTGAAGATATCTTAGCATTACTGTGGTTGAGTCGCACATAACACCTTGCATGAAAATTTGTAATGGGCAGTAAATAAAAACATTATTTTGGATAAGTTTTAAAACGCCGGAGATGAATGAAAGGCGGTTAGCTCACTATCACACGTGACCTGGTGCATTTTCTCGGAGTGATTTTTTCTATCCATCTGTAAGTGAGATATCTGTAATGCTAATTGAGATCTGACATATCAATGAATGAACGCCAATTTATTTGAAAAAAAACCTACTCACCGTGCTGTTGAGTGTAGGATCACCGGTGCGTTATTTACATGGGATTATGACTGATACCCACCCAGATCAAAAAAATCACTCTGAAGATGGCGCAATCACCGAGACGCGAGCCATCGAACCACAGCGACAACAACTGATAACGACCTCGCGTCTGCTCAACAAGAACAGTTCTTAAGGATTTTTGGATTATTTTACTTAATATTTCGTTGATGTTTGTTTAAAAAATGTTTTAGAATACGAATTGGTCTTCATACTTATAATGTCATGCGTAAATTACTGATCTATTAGTGATAACATCGTTATTCGTTTTAATTAACAGCAATTTTATGAGAAAAACTAACAAAACGAGTGTAGCGAAATGTTAAGAAGTACTCTGCAATACCCACTTGATCAAAGTTCGATTCTCCAAGAGAACCCAGGCCCATATTTGTCTGTAGTCAACCAGTTTGTTCGACCTTGTCTGAGACGATAAAAAACATAGCTTGCTTCATCGCTGTAAAGTTGTTGATAGCGAATCAGCAACAGAGCAGCATAACATTTATGGAGAAGATAAGCGTTCAGAACAAAACTAAGTTATTTCTTCCTGTCGCTCATTATGTATGGATAACGCACGTAAAAGGCTGTAAACCTAATTCTCTTCGTTTTCTTCCACTCCTGAAAGTGAAGAGTCTTTAAAGGATTTTAACAAGAAACTGAACTTACTTACTTGAATACTTGGATGCTCCGTCTTCACTGGTTGTATAGGTTCCAGCATAATCTCTATTTTTCGGAGTTTTGCTAGTTTAGCCATTGCGGTTCCTTGGACTCCCGAGACAGCTTGGCCAAAGTCTGCAACAGGTCTTCACTACCACAGGCAGTCGCAGCCCTTGTGGATCAAAAAGAGATTTGCCACCATTGCCACCTTGGTACCAGAACGGTGGTGGATTCTGGTATTGGTATACTCTTAGCTAAATCTTCTGGTGGAAACGCCGGACTCCTTCTCAGCTTGTGAGACCCTGCCGCAGGGATGTATCCACCCGCTGTACATCACAGTCCAACACCCAGGAACACCTCTCAGCCACGATGAGGCGGTAAGCTGTTGGGAGGGAAATCAATCCAATTCTGAAAAGGAACTACTGCATAAAATTGTGAAAAGTTTTGCTCATATCTCAGCATCATTGTGGTCGCATTTCGCATAATACTGTACCATAAAAAATGATGGGAAATAGAGGGAAGTTGCGCTCTATTACAAAAAAGTTTGCCATTCGTTTGTCTTGAGTTTCCAAGTGAAGCTGTGGTCCATTCTGTTAAAATGTGCCCATTCCAAGAAATTGCAAAGAATGCCAACCATCGAAGTGGCAATTAAGTAAAAGAGCTGCTTGAATCGCATTGATTAGAGAGCTCGTGCAATTCACGCATGAACGCACGTTCAATACTTTCCAAATCGACTCAAACGTCAATCATTCAATTCATAATGTTTAACTACTGTTTGTGGTGAAAATATGGGAATACTCTAGCATGACCAGCCAAAGATTTCATAGAGAAATTAGACCAGTACTCAGCAGTATCAATTAAGACAAAGCTCTCAGGTGACCGCTAACCCCATGTGCGAATCGGAAGATATTCGTGGAAGACAGATGCAATGCGGTGAGCCGAATATTTCCGGAGTTCGCTCATTGCTTGAAGACCGAAGACTTAATATAGAATGAAAATTTTGAAACAAAGACACGATTAGCAGGTTTTTTAATCATGCGGGTGATAGCTCTTAACCTCAACGTGATCGCAGTCATCTTAAAACCAGAACAGTGCTAATTTTTGTGAGGAATATCTGCGAATTGTTTGAAATGGGTTCATTTTAAGAGTCAGAAAGGTGTAAAACTTTCGTGTTAGCAGAGACTCTTGGCCGAATTTTTTTACATTCTGTCTAAATCCTATAAGGATAAAGTTTTCGATGCTAATCAATCCCTTAGGGATGCGTCATGCTTTCGACTTCATCTGAAACACGTTAGAGGTGATTGGACACCCTTTTGACTTCAATAATAATTTAGAAAAACAATCCGATGCATTATGTTAGTGCCTTTTACCCTTTCAGAGAAGTTTGGTGCAAAGTGGCTGATTCTAAAAAGATGGAGGCTTGATTTACTCAGGATACCGAATCAGATCAATTACATCTGCATTGCAGACATCTCACCAACTTGCTTCACACCTCTTTTTAACTGTTTCATTTCTTTTATTTTACATGACCCGGCATCAGATTCCATGCTGATCGCAGTGCTTCTTCCATTTGATTCCATTCCCCACACATATCACGGAGAACTTTGAACTTTTCCGACAACCTTGTATGTCACCGGAAAAAAAATTTTGGTTTCATTGTGACCCTTGTTGAACGTTGATCGAGCCAATCCTCTCTGGAATCTTGAGGTAGGTGTGCTAGGATACTCCTGGTCCTATAGATCTGAGGAAGCTCTTCAGTCAAGTCCAGTCAGGTCGAACTTTCAGACATCGAAGAGACGGCTTGACAATAGTTCTTAGGTGAGGGTGTTGAATCTCTTAAGCGGGGCCACTATAACTGCGCTGCCAACACAATCATTTCAAATAAGTGCAGTGGGTAGCACGTGAGCCCTTGCAAACAGTGGTCACGGTTCGATCTGGCCTGCAGTCCAAGTTTTTCTATTATCTCAACATCATTGTGGTTGCATTCTACATAATACCTTGCCGTGAGAGACAATAATAAGCAGTAATCTTAACTCTTTTATTTACTGCCTTTTTCTTCTTAATGGCAGGTTATGTTTCAAATTATAACTCGTATGAAATGCTGAGATATTTGCAAAACTCCGGACCACAGGTGTATGCACACCTGTGGTCCGGAGTTTTGCAAATATCTCAGCATTTCATACGAATAAGCAGTAAATAAGAAAATTAGAACATTGTGATCTCCTCTTTTATTATTTGCTGCTTCGCTTATTTAAATGAGGTCATCCATGGCATCAAAGAGTGTAAAGAATTTTATAACCACACACAAACAAGGTCTTACTTGATCTTATACGAATTTTAGCAAGAATTGCTTACATCAAAAATTGTTATTTTTCAATGGCGCAGTGAAAAAAAAAGCCAAAATAAGGATGCCAATGACACAGACCTTAATTTACGTCTTGTTTAATTAAGGCATATTTTAGCCTTAATATAGGCATTATGTGCAGAATATATCACTCCATTTGTTCGATCGCCCGTCTAGTATCTGTCATCCACGAGGTTTCTCAACGCGTTGGTTTGGCTCCCGCTTTCTGAAGTTGCCATCCAAGTGCTGGCCGGGTGTGGTTCTCTCTATAATCCCGGGATAACTTGCTCCATGAGTCAGATAACATGAGCCTGTTATAACTTTTCTAATATAGCTAACCTACCAGTCCGGTCCCATTATCTTCTTCGGAGCCGCAATGATTTGAGCCTATTGCTGTTGTATCTTACAAAGCGGATTTTTGAGGCTTGTCGAGTCAAATTCCTTAGAATGGAATAGCTCTCGAATAAAGCAACCTCATTCAGTAATGCGCTCTTATTTAGGACGGTTTCTGAATGATCGTCCATTGATGAGGATATATTTTCATGAATGTTCTCATCTTCCAATCCTTTTTCTACCTTCCTACTATATAGGTTCATTGCTAATAATGATATCATTACTTACTTGATACTTGAATGGCCCGTCCTCACTGGCTGTGCGAGCCTCAGCATAATCACCATTCATCGGAGATATGCTGGTTAAGCCATTGTGGTTACCTGGAATCCCGAGGTCAGCCTGGCCAAAGTCTGCCCCAGGTTTTCACCACCACAGGCAGTCGCAGCCTTTGTGGATCAGAGAGAGATTTGCCACCACGTGACTTTGATAGCAGAACGGTGGTGGATCGTGGTATTGGTTTACTCTTAGCTAGACTTCCTAATGGAAACGCCGGACTCCTCAGCTTGAGAGACCCAGCCGGCGGACGAATCTACCCGCTGGAAATCGCAGTCCGACACCCAGGGACACCTCCCAGCCACGATGAGGCGGTAAACCGTTGGGAGGATGATAATGTTATTACCAATATAATATCTTTTGTACCGAAATCGAAATGAGTATGAAAATAGGTCCCTAGTAATCGATCACAGATCCACTTATGAAGAACATCAAAAACTATTAACGAAGCGTCAGGAAGAAATGTCCAAAAGTCACCGTGTTCAAGTGCAGACAGAACTTTTCATTAGCTGGAATCTGACAAGAATTAACATTATTGCCAATTAAGACTAAGAATTACTCTATGAACAGTTGCGAATAATCAACAAGTGGATATACAGCACTATAGGGAAAGAAAACGAGCGAAGGACTCAAGAAAAATGAGAAGTGTAAGAATGGCAGAAAGAGAAAATAGGAGGAAGGAAAGAAATATAGAGGAAAAGAGGCAGAGATAACAAAAGAGAGACAAGATGTAAAGTTTCGAAACTTTTTTCACATTATGAATCAGCAGGTCATTGTTTTATTCCGTATTTCCAAAAGTGGCACGATTCAGTGTGTTACGACGAGGTTCGGAGTGGAGGTTTTGGTGTTAAAGGAATTCCTCGAATTCACTAACGTCGACTTCTGATCGACCTTAGAGAGAGAGAGCTATTAAAGCTAGTGGGTAGTATATGCAGATCATATTGCTATTGATAAATGTAAAAAATATCTGACCGGTAAAAGTTCAACCGATGAAGCAATATAGAACGATGTACTTGAAATATTTTAAATGTGCTAACAAAAAGCTCGTATTGCCAAAATGTGAACACATTGAAAGTTTGAATACTTAGGAAAAGGAATGTGAAGAGCGATATTTCGTAAAATCTTCGTATCTTAACAGAGAAAAGTAGCTCTGTACCAGTAAGTAAAAATTATGAGGAAACCCTGTATGGAGAAAAGATAATAGAAGTATAGTCGACGAGATCTGAAGAGGAATGAGTTCAGTGGGAACGATCAGTCAAAGAAGCTAGTCAGAATCCTATGGAGGCGATCGACTGATCGACTGGTAATGATACTTCCATGTGGGGTCCATTGGATCATCGACGTCACCAGAAACGCTGAAGAAATTATTGCAATAAACAACCGACTAGGAGGAAAGAATATATTTTCTCCCACATCTCCACTTACCGGTGAACGGAAAGAAGGCTGTGATGATGAAAAACCAAGTGTAGCCGATGGAAGTGAGATAGAATTGCGAAATGATCGACAGTAAAATTCCGCTGCAGGTCTGAAAAGAGAAAAAAATTCCCACCGACGTTGGGTATAATTCCGAGTACTGAACTTAGGTGACACTTAACGATATGTTGGTTTCGCCGGTTTTGCTGCATCCGCCTGGTTTGTTTCGACAGCAGAATAATCTCAATGATTGTGGTTACAATCTTATTTTTGCTTCCAAGCAGTAGTTAAAGGTGCATAGCAACACATGTGTGATCGTTGGCCCAGTTTCTCGCCCCGGCACCACAAGCCCTCCATCCGGCAAATTGGTGCCAACTATGCCTGGGAGGACAAAAATCCTGATACGATACATCGGTATGCTGCCCAAAGTCACCGTATGGCCAAATATGCACCCAATCATCTCTGTGGTGCCACAAATGGAGAAGAATTAACGTTCTATTATTACAAAAAATTCACCGATGCTGAACGTTTTGTCACTTATCGTTCTACAACCCATATTCGTGCATATCGCGCCGATCCCATCACTTCCTTCATTCTTTTAGAAGGCCTGCATTTGCACTGCACGACGGTGTTCGAAGTAAGGAATGAAATTAATTCGTCCTAAAAACAATGACAACCTTGCTAAGGCGTTCTCATGTCAACAGCACAGCTTTTCGCTGGTGTTCGACAAATACATGTGGCTTCTCTAAACAACCCTAGTATTAATTTGTCGACCCCGCGGTGATCGTCGGTTATGGTTAGCCCTATATGGAGTCGAATCAGAGACTAGGCTGTATACAGCGGCATTTCTAACGGGTGCGCTTTCCGCTTCTTAGGTAAACTGACCAACAATCGAGTGTATTCGAGAGCAAATTTAGTCAAATAAGCAATGAATAAACGAACCGTTGAGAGAGTTAAAAAACCGTAGTTGGTTGCTTTGTAAAGAGGACCAAAACATCTCGTCGTTGCGGTAATGAATAAAGCGTGCGTCGCACCCATACAGATAAACATGCCGATGAGCTAGGGAAAAATTCATTTTAAAAAGTGAATTTCCACTCGAAAGAAGAGTTTCTTCAAGCAAGGAAATTTTCAGGAAGCGTTGATACTTCGGATAGCCCTTAATGTGAGCTTTTACTAAATACATACATGATTTCGCTTAACCTCGTGCTTCAGTGGTGCGCACTGCGGAATTTCTCAGGAAAATATTTTCTCAACCATTAGCGATAAAGAAGAGTTTTCCGCGAGCTATGTTTGGCTCCCACGGATCTCCCTCATATGAGGAATCTCTAGTATCCAGGACTAACGAGTGGAAATGCGATGAAGCACTCTCGATCATGTGCCCAATGTTTAAACTCTGCTATGCCTCCTACATTCAAGCACGTTCACGAATTCACGATGCTACAAGGATGAAAACGCGCTGCGTTTATCTAACACACTACTGGGAGCCACAAAGCAAAGTTTCCTATTTATGCAAGTGATCTATTTTTAATCGCAGCCATTGGACCGCTGAAGCAGAACCAACTGGTCAACTTCAGCACTTGATAGGAGAGAATCAAGACTTCCTTCGCACTCATTTGAGTTAGTCGATGATAAGAGAAAAGGCAATAGGTACAGGTGATTCTCACTGTTTCATTTTATTCTGGTTGAACCTTTAAAGTGTTTAGGCATTGAGTCAGACAAAACTTCGTGGACGTAAAAATAAATTTAGCGAAATACGTTTTACTTCAGGCAGCTATTCCATTACTTCTATCGTACATGCCTAGATTTGCTTTATTTACAATGGTCATTTTCGGTTTTTCCGATAACATGTGAGTTTACCGTTGGATTTCAGCAAGGTCTTCCTCATTTGATAAGAAGTTCCGCCTCAGGAGTTTCAATAGCAAGAACTCCCAGACTTTACCGTATCCGTTTAATTTGTTACTGAATCATCAATAGCACCCTTTTCTCGCTGATCGTGTTATAATTCAAATGGGGGCACATAAAGTCACATTTATCCTTACTGATTGCAAGAGTAATCCAATAGGCTTTGTTCACTCTGGAGACTCGCTGGAAATCACAGTTTTTTGGTTAGGTGGCCCCTCTGTGCACGCTGTTTGCGTGATACGGGATACTCCCAGCATCGCACTCAGCCGCGAATTCGATGACGCCGATTGGCCCTTTTTGTTGCTCATACTACGACCAGGTACCAAGCGCACAAGTTAAACTAAGAAGAATCGTGGAGTCGAAAACGTGGACAAAAGGATAAGAAATCATCAGTTATCTTTTATCTCAAAACTGACTTACCAACATGTCCCATCCTGTACTTACTTATCAAAACCTATAAGTTAGTATCCAGCGATGATCTCATGCCTAGCGTTCCATCGTTATTTAAGGTTAGTCCAATCATTAGCTGCGTGGATAGGCCAACGGATAGAATCACGTGGTTAATAATCCTAATACTTATCTAGTTGTTGAAATATATTCCAGCACATCTAACGAACACCCAGATGTTCCTGGATCGTCTACGTAACGCGCGACCCATCAGCGCGTACGTGGTGGAGTCCGTCGACGTCACTGCCCTCTATACGAACGTGTCGAATGACTCCACTATGCAAGTCATAAGCGAGCTCCTTATACAACACGAAGGAGCAATAAACATGTACGGCTTCTCGATTCAGCAGTTGGTGACACTCTTAAAGTAGTGCCTGAACTACTCAGTCTTCAGATGGTACGGGAGGTATTACGCACAAATGAGAAGGCTGGCAATGGGACAACGACTGGCACCAAGCCTTGCCATTGTATTCATGTCTAAGGTGGAAGCGCCAGTAATCGACCTCGGTCCGTTACTCTACTGTAGATATATAGATGACTGTTTGGTCATTTGTTCAACGCAAGAAGAAATCGACAGATGTTTCGAGTTGTTGAACACACAGTCAGAGTATATTAAATTCACCCGACAGAAACCAAAAGAAGACTGGCTTCCATTTCTGAACGTGCAAATTAGCCTATCAGAAAACGGCTACGCTACGAAGTGGTAACGAAAGCCAAGTAGTAAAAACGTCCTAGCTCATTACCTCTTCTCTCATCCCTCTCACACGAAAAGGGCGCCTGTGAGAAACATGTATCGAACAGCTGCCAGCGTGTGCACAGGAAGACAACAGAGAGAGGGGTCCCGGAACTTCGCGCGGCAAATAGCCATTTTTAATGGCTACGAAACCGTAGCTCGAGATAGGTGTAGAGGAAACCACAGGTACCCCAACGATAACTCTAGCGACAACAAGGTCCCGTTTATACTGCCCTTCATTTCAAATGAAGGAAGTGCAGCTATAAAACGCTGTTCGTATTTTTGTTGAGCAAACGCGAGGTTTTATTATTCTTTGTTCACGATTAAGCTGACGTTTCGGCGGATTTCGCCTTCCTCAGAGCCTGGAAAGATCAAGCTGATAGCAATCTACTCGGCCAGACGCCTCCATAACCAAACAAAGAAACCCCAAACCAAGATTTCAATCACTTTGAACACAGCTTAAAACGCTAAAACGTTGTTTAAGAAGGGCCAGTCTAGAGAATTCGGTAACGATAATCGAAATACCGCCGAGTAATCTAAGGCGCCAGCTAGTTCGTAACCGCCTATACGACCGTCTATGTTCAACGCAAAAATTGCATAATTTCTCCCAATGGTAGAGGTGACTGCATGAGTTCGGGTACAGTCTATCTGATCTCTTGTAAAGCGTGCGGGGACGAATACGTTGGCGAAACGGGTGGACCGCTTTGCGTACGTATAAAAGAACACCTAGTCGGCAAACGTAAACCAAATACTCCACTAGGCACGCATAGCACACAGAGACATAACGGAGAAGATTTTAAAGTAAGGGTTATGATCCTCGCGCAAGAATCGAGAACACAAGCACGCAAAACTCTAGACGCATTCTGGATTAATTCCAGAAATCCGAAAATGAACCGCAGGGAGGAATGCCTCATTATCACGCGTGATATTGGACAGTGTATAAACCTGTTGTTCTGATGGGAGGGGCACATTACGCTTCCATGTGAATTCTGTGCGGTCGGTTTTCACGCGATATACTCAGTGGAAGACTCATAGAAAGCGGTGAGTGTGCAGAGCTATATTAAATGTGATTGAAATCTTGGTTTAGCGTTTTCCCTGTTTGGTTATGGTGTTTGGCAGAATAGATTGCTGTCAACTTGACCTTTCCAGGCTCTTAGAAAGGCGAAATCCGCCAAAACGTCAGCTTATGCGTAAATAAAGGAATAAAATAGCACCTCGTGTTTGCTGAACTAAGTGGAAAGTAGAAGAAGTAGAAAGATCTAGCCAGTTAGTTGCGAGGCTATGTGGCGTGTCCCAAGGTGGCGGATAGCGCGGGTTAATTGCGGACCAAAAGCGACCTTTGCTTCCCTGAGACGTAGGTGGATCCAGGGGATGGACTCCCTGTTTCTGCTGCGCCGATTTGGCACATAATTTCTGTATTTGCTAGGCGTATTCATGCATGCGTGTGTGGGCACGTTCTCGCTTATGAGGTTTGCATTCTACAAGCCAATTCGTCCAAAAGCCTGCAACCAAGTGACAGGGAAGTATATGGGAGGCGGTTAGAAGTCGGCTACAACAAATAAGCTCCATGTCTACTCTGGAAGAGCCTAGCAAGCTACCCGTAATTACACCCGGCCCCCGCGTTCAAAGCTCGGCATGCTATTCGTGGGTATCAAAATGCTAAACACAGTAAAAAAAACGGGCCTCATTCGTTTGACCCCGAAAAGGCTCCCTACTTCGCAGCGTTGGGTAGGACGAGTACGGAGAGGCTGCTAAAATCTCAGAGCCAATGCAAGGTGTCCGGATCACGAAGAACTAAAGCGACTACCTGTATCTACAATGCACGCACACTTGCATCCAAGTTCTCGATAGAAGACTTGCTCAAGCAAGCAAGAAGGTTAAGGAACGACGTCATCCGCCTGGCTGAGACGAGACGACGCCACCCATTCAACGCCATCTATGACACCAAAGAAGAACTATTCCTCGAAAAATGCGACAGCAGATTCGGCGGCGTCGGTGCTCTCGTCAACACGAGTTTGTCCATGAACATGGATTCATTCGAACAACATGAAACCCGAATCGGACATATACGACTAAAAAGATATGGACCAAATCGGTTTTGACAATCTTTGTCGTTTACGCTCCGACATCAAACTATGACGAAGGAGAAGTCGAAACCTTCTATATGGACTTGGAGAAATTCTACAGAGAAGACCACACATTCTTCAAGGTCATCATTGGAGATTTCAACGCCAAGATTGAACCAAGAAGAACGTCTGAAGAACGTCACACTGGAACCCGTGGGTGGCGTGGGAGTCTCCCAATGGAGAATACCATAACGAAATAGACCACATCATAGTAAATAGAAGGTTTTGCCTAACCGATGTCGCTATTGTCCTAAAATTCTACACGGGACCAGACCACCGTCTCCTTCGTGCAAGATTCTACTTCTCGCAGAAAGGAGAAAAAGCCGCTAAATTCAAAAACTGAAGTTCCAGAACCATCGTAACCTGGGACTTATTCAATTCATTAGCCGCTGTTGGGAAGATATCGTTGTCGATAACATCTACGACGAATACGATCGGCTCATTCAACATCTTCACGCTAGCGTTATGAAAGCTCAGAGTTCGAAAGTCACTAGGAGACGTCCGTCTCCAGAAACATTCGAGCTGATACGCCAGTGTGGAATCGTACGAGCTGCAGGCAACCGCGAAATAACGTCCCAACTTTCAAAACAATGCAGACAGGCGATAAAAGATCTTAAAGAAAGAAGAGCAGCAGTAATTGTCGAAGCTGCAGAGGCTGGGAAAAACATTCGCAAAGCCCACCAAAGCTTCACCAATTACACGACCAAGATCATTGCACTCTGACGTCCAGAGGGAACAGTTACAGCGTCAAGAAAGGCAATGGAGAAAATCATTCACGAATATTACTTAGATCTCATCGATAGCCACGTCCATCTTCCGTCATATGAAACAAAGGAGGACGGATATGTTGCACCACCGCTTCTCCTTTCCGAAATCCGACATGTCATTTCGTCGGTGAAAAATCGAACAGCACCAGGTCAGAACAGGATAAGATCAGAACACCTGAAGAACCTTCTGCCAATCCTCGTAAACACACTGGCTCAGCTCTTCACACGTTAACTAACTGAATGAAAGGTCCCTACTCAATGGAAGACCAGATAGACCGTGTTATTGTTCAAGAAGGGTGACCTACACGATATCGGCAACTGTCGCCCAACCTGCTTACTGTCTGTCGTCTACAACTTTTAATTCGAGTCATCCTAAACAGTATTGAAAGAACGCTGAACGAAGGGCAGCCGTGTGAGCAAGCAGGGTTTCGAAAAGGATTGAGTACGATGGAATCGCGAGAGTACAAAAGACCACTCTGTCTCACTTTCATCGATTTACAGAAGGCGTTTGATTCAATTGAGATAGTAGCAGTCATGGAAGCCCTTGATAGTCAAGAAGTCTCGACTCAGTACAGTCATAAAGATTCTTCGTGAGCTGTACAAAAATTTCACAGCCAAGATTTCACCATTCTACAACGATATTAACATCGACACCAAAAGGGGTTAGGCAAGGCGATACCATGTCGCTAAAATTATTTACTGCCACTCTAAAGAACGTCATGCGAACATTGGAATGGGATAATATGGGAGTGAAAATCGATGGTCGGCAGTTACATCTTCTTCGCTTTGCTGACGGCATCGCCCTTATAAAACCAAACATTAGCCAAGCGGAACGTATGCTTGCCGACTTTGATCAAGCCTGTGGAAAGATTGGTCTTCGACTAAACCTCACAAAAACGATGTTCATGAAGAACGGATTGGTTTCGTATGCCTCATTCACGCTCAACGAAACGAATATCTCCGAATGCTCCAGTTATGTCTCTCTAGGTCGGAAAGTCGGAAAATCAATATGAAGAACAACTTAGCTCCAGAGCTGAGCAGAAGAAAACGAGCGGCTTGGGGAGCTTTCAAGAACATCGAGGATGTAGTGAAGAGAACAAAGAACACCCGACTCCGTGCCCACCTTTTCGACTAAACAGTACTTCCTGCGCTAACGTATGCGTCGGAAACCTGGTCGCTGCGTAAGCAGGATGAAAGGTCACTCAGCGTTATCGAACGCGCAGTCGAAAGGACGATGCTAAGAGTAACCCACTTCACAAAAGTAAGAGATGGGATCAGACGCTCCGATCTGCGTCAACGATCAAAAATCAAGGATGCCGTTCTGTACGCCGAACACTCGAAGACAAGATGGGCCGAATGCGTAATGCGTGTGAATGACAACCGATGGACAAGAGCCGTTTGTGACTGGATTCCTCGGGATGTCAAACGTACTGCAGCAAGACCACCGATCCGATGGTCAGAATTCTTCATGATGAGCCTAGAGGAAAAATACGGTTCTCGACGAGTCCCTAGAGAGAGCAGAACCTACTGGGCTACTCTTGCACGCGACAGCGAAAAATGGAAGATTTACTGGCGCCTGCTCGAGTCACTCGACGATCAACGGGACTACAAGTGACTGGTGACAGGTGACAGGCGCAAAATCCGGATTGTATATGCTATCGATTGAATACAAAAAGTACGTTGAATGAACTCTATTGGGCGCAGCCGGAAGGAGAACACATTGAGATCAATGCATACATTCCACTATCCCCCTCATGCATACATTATAAACAAGGTATGTATTCAATTGTGATGTCATTCTAAGACTCAGAGATTTTCACAAGATCTTGCAAGCTATAACTGATATCACTTACCCATACCAAAAACATGTATCGACCAACGGTCCTCGTCATTGGCATCGTGAGGAGAAGAGTCGTAGCCAAACATGTCGCTATCGACACAACAGTCTGAAAACCTAGTTTTTAGTAAGAAAACGGCGACTGCGCATAACTCTGGACGATTAGGTAACAACCCGTTAGCCCTATAAAATGTTCATAAGTGGGCTTCAATCGCCGTCATTACTGTTGGCTTGACACCCGGTGTTCGCCTTAGTACGATACTCGACGCCCAAGGAGCGTTACCACCCTTAGGGAAACAAATTAAAAATTAGTAGGTGACCAGTTCGCTTTTTAAATTGAGAAGAACTACGACTGATAGTTGCATGGATTTAGGAAAATTTTTAGTGTACGCGGTTCTCAAGTGCTGATCCCAAATTAAACCAAATGGCGGCACTAATCTCCCACAATTTGTCCAGCTGAATAAGAAAAACAACGTGCAAGAATGTCCAGTTGGCGATGACATTTACCAAGCACAAAATCAACAATCTAACGTGATAAGGTGTGTGGAACATCGTTACTTGAAAACTCGTCCGATCAGTCAGATAGCCCCAAGCGATGCGTGCAATGGCGTTTGCGACCGAACCGACAGCGAATGCTCTGGCCAAGAAGAAATCGTCATCGACGAATGTCTCGGCAAATGTCTAGAATGTCTATGTTGATAGTGAAAGAATGATTGAGCATGTACTTATTATTACGCCATTTCCCATTATTATTGTTCCAATATTCTTCTATGAATAAAAGCAGAGTAAGTACGTTCCAACGGTTTACCGCCTCAACGTGGCTGTGAGGTGTTCCTGGGTGTCGGACTTCGATGTACAGTGGGGAGATTCGTCCCCCTGGCAGGGTCTCCCAAGTTGAAGAGTCCGGTGTTTCCATCAGCAAGCCTAGTTAAGAGTAAACCAATACCAGGATCCGCCACCGTCTTGGTATCAAAGTCGCATGGTGGCAAATCTCCCTCTGATCCACAAGGGCTGCTACTGCATGTGGTGGTGAAGACTTGGGGCAGACTTTGACCAACTTGACATCGGGATTCCAGGGAACCACGGTAGCTTAACCAGCAAATCTCCGAAAAATGGTCATTATGCTGGGGCCCTCACAACCAGTGAGGACAGGCCGTTCAAGCACCAAGGAAGTAAGAATAAAAGTACATAAGCTTCCTCTTTTTAGTTTTCTTTTAGAAAGTTCAAAACGACTTAATATCATCGTCAGCCTTTGTTTGTATTCATTGGCACCACTCGATAGCAAAGAACTGAAGTTTATCACCAAATAACTAACGTAGTGAAAAAGTGTACCTTATAGAGATTGTAGAACATATTCGCATAGAATGAACAACAGAATAACGCAGTAAAAAGAACGTAGAAGGTCGACGACGACAATATTTCGAGTGGTCGCAATGACATCCCACTAAAAAATAGCTCAGTCCATTTGAGAAAGCATATGGGCCACTTGCACACCCATCGTGAAAGCAGCTCTTCGGAGATTTGCTCATGGCCGTCAGTGTATAATTTTAATGTAAAAATCTCAGTTATCGTAAATTCACTATTTTATGTTTTCTATTTATACAAGAGAGGTTGTACGCAGCGCAGTCGTCAGAGGTACCCCGCATGCATTTGGTCGTTGGTTCGACACTGCGCTCTGGGGAACCCAAACCCTCCATCCCTTCTGGGTCGACAAACTGATGCCAGACTTAACTGGGTGGATAAAGAAACCGAAATGACACATCGGCAGGCTTATGCTAGTTATTCCATGGAAAAAAATGCGCACTTACTCACTCTAAGATGTCAGTAATGTAGTCGAGTGCATGGTACAACCTTAAGGAATTCATAAATACCGAATAACTCGTCCTCTATGTACGTTAATAGAATGAGGTTCAAATAAACATGTCCTTTTAGTTCAGTTTAGAAGAAGTGTTTCAACATTCACCAAACAACAGTCCAAAAAACGGGCAATTCCGAAATCTCAATCAAGCCTGACGTTGTTACAAAGCCAAGAATTGTTAAACGTACTTGGATGAGTCGCTTAGAGGGAAATCAGAGGAATCGGAGTCACGGCTTGACTGCGAATCTCGTGATACGGTCCGACATCGAGTTGACGAACCTTCTGAAGACACCTGTAGGTACCCCAGATGAGGAGAGAATTTTTTTCTAAACTCAATCATAAAAAGAAGATCATGCGGTAAACGGAAATCAAGCCACAAATTCGACAGAATCCAGACCGTTACTAAAGAACTGCCGTGATCGCATAAAATGAATACGGTTATCGTTAATGGCTCATCAGAATTCTTCCGTCAGATTCTGCCGACTTACAGATTCAAGCAAAACATTCCACAGTGCTCTCTGCCAATACATAAAAATGTTTCAAATATTGACATTCCTTTAATCTCGTCATGGCCGATCAACATCTTTCTTTACGTTGATAGGTTGATTTAAAAAAATACATCACAAATATAGATCACACATATATAACCATTCAAATAGTTCATAGTCCTCCTAGTATATGTATTGTAGCAGGTTTTCTCCATTTTACAGCAAGTAAACCTTTTGTAAGGAGGGAGTAGCACAGTGGTTAGCCATGCAATCGATGAAGAGGTAAAGGCACTAGTTCGACCTCTCCTCAACGTTCTCTTCCAATCCACGAGAGAACGCCTTTGCCTGGCTATATCAAAGATTGCACGGAGCATCGATTCGAACAGCATTCTACGACATTAATAAGGAAGACAGAATCCTCAAGCAGCCAAAACAACATGGGAAATGTTCGAAGACATTTGTGGACGATTAATGTGGAGAAAAGTTAATCGACTGGAAGGAGTGCTAAGATCCGCGCAGCAGATGTGACAATGGAACATGTAAAAAACATCCTAGAGGTTCATGTAGCGCAGTGGTAAGAGGAGTCCTACAATATACATGGGATTGATCCGACGTACCGGGCTCATCAATGATGACTGGCTCGATACATCGGCGGGTCATCGCCATCATTGTAAAGACCAGATAACCACTCAGTCACCTTTAACAATGCTTTATGAAGTGGAATTCACGGAGCAACCCTCAGAAATTGACCAAAGCCGAAAGCTTTTCAGCTTTGAACGATTTTTCAACTATTTACCGCCTCACTGAATCTGAAGGGGTTGGGTGTTTTTTGGTAGTAAACTGCGAATTAGAGTGGCTTAATACCATAGCAAATTAACTCAAACAAATAAGTTTTTTTACATCTATGCTGAAGCCGAATAATGTGTAAACCAACGCCGTAGTAGTAGAGAAGAGTTATCCTTGACTTTTTTATCACATATATGAGGCCCTCGTACAAAAATAAGAACTTCACGCTCTCTTGTTACGCAAGAGAGGAAGGAGGAGATTACGTGGGGGTCTGGCGTGCAAAAAGGACAAATTGAAATTCCTCTGCTACCCTCTTGAGTTACCCGATGATTTTTTCTTTTCTGCGTTTTCATAGAAACCACGATGAACGTTTTTTTTTAAAATAATTTTACTCGAGACATTGACAGCAGCCTTGTTGAGGAACACCAAACAATCACTGTCAGTTAAATACAACGGAAAGAAGCGACAAGAATGCTTTAAGAACACAACCACCGTACATCCACTGTAAGATAGAAAACTCTCGATAGAATGACAGCCTAAGCGATTTTTGCGCGATAGCCATCATTCAACTCGATTACCAAAATAACCTATTTCATGACTACCGGAACTGAATAACCTTTCCTTGCAACGAACACGACAAGAAATCAGAAATAAAACTAAAGAACTTTGAAAAAAGTATCAAAAAACACTTTTAGCTTCAGAAAAAAAACTTGGCGTAATATAAATGATATCGATACAAAAATCCGCAAGAATTTTCAGTTACTTTGCGGTAAGTAGCACGTCGTAATAGCGACCCCTTCAGTTATTGTCATTGAAAGTTTGGAAATCGAAGATGGACGTGCAAATGTATACATAAATATATACACATATATACGCATACACATATGTACATATATATACACATGTATTTGTATATATAGGAGGCGTATGTGGGACACTGGTCATCTAGAATCGTTGGTTCGATACTTCGCCTCGGGCAAACCAAGCGTCCATCCCTTTAGAGTTAGCCAATTGATATCAGGTTTGTCCAGAAGGATAAAAACACAGAGGTAATACATCACTAGGCTACAGCACGTCACTATATTAACCACCATGCATTTAATCAATTCTGGTGTGCCTGATGGAGCCTTATACATGGCGCATCTCTAAGCTAATCATCATGGCTGAATAATTGTAGAACCGGTTGCGTTTTGAGGAGTTGGTATCTCGCATGAATGCTGCTGGATGGTTGTTCCGTTTATTTATTCCTAAATGCTTTAACACCTCTACTAGAGCGGCCCGAATTCGCCACCATGGATATTCAGCGGATTTTACGAATCAAAGAGAGCTTACTTAGAGAGGATGGTGTGCAACGAAAGCCTTGGCGGGGTCGAACCAGCGACAAAGCATTTTACCTTAAGTGCATATGGTAACAAGCAGTATTAGTACCAGACCACCCAATAGAAATATGTGGGACAGAATTTTGTATTCGAAAGGACAGTTTAGTTCATTATCGTCCACAGAAATCAACAGCTGTTTGTTCTAGACTGAGAAAGTTTCCTGGATATGCTTGTCATACAGGTTAGCTACAACCACTGTGATTATTAGTTATTAAACTTTTTTTGATGAATGCCATTGTACTTTTCAGACAAGAATACACCATCCAACCGGTTATTCTTGATTTATGGAAGCGATCATGCACTAGTTTCCGTGGTCGATGTTTTTCTGTGATCTTAAACACAAATGGACTGACGGTTGTGCAGAACCCCGATTTAAACATGCAACGCACTACCGTATCTAATCATATGTACCGTTACGTCGTCGCAAGGAAGTCGTTTGTACGCAGTGGTGGCGATGGCTTGTGTGTTGTTACCGGCGACACAGAGACCATGAGAAACCCCATCTACGGCGAGTCCAGAACTATGAATCTGCAGCCGAACACTATACGATCGTGAAAGATTTGTTGAGAGAAAGAAAGGCAGAACAACTGTAGAACTGCTAGCTTCAGGGCATACTCAAGTTGTTATGAGCACAGATTCTTATGAATTTGAAACAAGTAAAACAACCAAAAACTTGCAATAGTATAGTAGTGCTTAACTGAATATAATTCTTAGAATGAGAGTGCATTAGCACATTTCCCAAAAAACTCACTAATAAAAAACATTGATTAGTTGGTTATCGTAATTAAAAGTAGAACATTTGACTAGTAAAATTTCATTCTCGGTAATAATATTATCCCAGAAGAAAGCGGGAGAAATGGTAGAAACAGACCTTTTAAAATGACTGGTGAGAGTAGAACCTTCACTACAGCGCTAGCGGATTTTTCTTCCACAGACCAAATTTCTTTTTAAATCGTTGAGAAATATTTTTAGAGTGGATGAGACCTTTCAGATGGTTTTCATCCACATTTTTCGCTTAATTTTTGAGTTTTCACGGTTGCTACGTACTAATAGCGCTTCTGAGTGTTCGAAGAAATCGGTATATCGATTGGCTACCGTAGTCGGTGGCATGAGTAAGGATTTTCAAACATTTTCTTTCAAAGCAAAGCAGGACAAAGATCAAATGTTTGTGAAAGTTCACATTAACTGTAACTGACCTTTACAGGAGGATCACAAACAACAATTAGACCGATTAGTTGCATAATAGCATAAACGGTTGCTAAAGTCAGGAATACGTCAGGTACTCGATTTAGAAGATCCTTGTCAAGAAAATACCTAAAAAAATTCTTTACTCTTTTGTGATTTATGTATAGAAGCATCTTTAAAACAACGGCTTATAAGATTTTCTTGATGTTGGCAAAAATGTCTGCAAATGAATTTACTTCATCAGAAACCTCTTTGAAAGCTTCCTTGGGCCAGAAACGATCACAAAAAGTGTGATAACACCTACTAGAGCCGAACTACAGTTACAATCAGCTTGAATGGTAATCGGAAAGTCATTTCCGTGTGATTTGTGCAGAAATAAGAATATAACAAACACGAACAATGTACTTTTCCGTTTCTTGATGAACAAACACGGGTTTGTTAAGAAAAACTGTACGAATGACATTCAGACTTTGAGCTTCTTCTACTGTTGTTATGAAAGCATTTGACAAAGTAGATTTCATGCCTGACCTTTCCAGACTCTGAGAAAGGAGAAATCGCTTAAATGTTGACCACTACAAAACGCTAAAACTTACCTACTTGGATAGTTGGAAGCCCCGTCCTCACTGATTGTACGGATCCCAGTATATTCTCCACTTTTTCGAGTTTCGCTCGTGTAAGTATTGTGCTTCCGTGGAGTCCCAGGGTCAGCCTTGCCAAACTCTGCTCCAGGTCTTCACCACCACATGCGGTCACCACCCTTGTGAGTCAGAAGGAGAACTGCTACCACGCGACTAGTCCTCAGGTTGGTGGTGGATCCTGGCATTGGTTTACTCTTAGTCGAACTTTCTGATGGAAACGCAGGACTCCTCATCTTGAGAGACCCTGCCGCGGAGATAAATCCCCTGACTGTACATCGCAACCCGACTCTCAGGAACACTTCGCAGCCACGATGAGGCGGTAAACCGTTGGTAGGAAACGCTAAAACTACCGAGGATAAGTTACTGGGAATGTGCTTTTTCATTGTTAAGGAAATAATACTGTGAAAGTGTAGGTGAGGTAGGTAGAACTGGGTTTTTAGAATGGTTGAAATTTTACTAACAATACTGGTTCGATGGTAAGAACAAAGGCTCGTATGGAAATTTTCCTAGATATTCAAACATAGAACAACACCAAGAGAAGTAGCAAAGGTTAGTTCTCATTTCAAGAAGAAAACAGTTCTTATAATGTCGTTAACAACTGCTCTAAGATGTTGTGCAAGAATGAATGACAAAAATTGAGAAATTAATGTGCCTTTGATGAGAGAATACATTTCTAATGTATAGAAATAACGAGTTCAGGCGATCTTCGACATCTTTTGGAGTTGAAAATGGTTTAAGTTTTCAATTATTCAAGCATCCTTCTTCATAAATAGCTAAAAAGCATAACAACTATATATGGTTAACTTTTTTCTTTATTTACTGCCCATTATAAATAAAAAAAGTAGACAATGTGATTTCGACTACAGCCTCAGCTTAACTGGGTTAATTGCCTTTTTGGGCTCCTAGATCAATCCCGTTGACGGGTGATTGCTGATGGCAAAAATCGATAGAACTAGCTGAGAGATAGGCAAAACGAAGGACCCGCATGGTGTGGTGGTGAACGCGTTACTCCCCAGAAAGGACAATAGTGCGTTCGTTCCCCACCGCAGAAACCTACGGCCTGGAGTTTTGCAAATATTTCAGCATCATTGTGATTATACATGGCTTAGTTGCTCGTAATATCTCAATCTGTCCCTCGCATATTAAAAAGATAAAGGACGAAAGATAAAGCTTTCAGCTTCGCTCAATCCTTGGAGAAGCCATGAGCACTTGGACTCCATGCATAACATTGCAAACGCAGATGAGGGCATCCTTGGCTAACGTCGATGCATCAGGTGCGGGTGGAACGACGAAAAGTCGTATGCAGGAGGGAGTCTCTAAGCATTGGACTACATGCGCTTCGCTTTTGTGTTCAATTATCAAAAACAATATCAAAAAACCCCTAATTGGAAAACCTGGTCCACCAGTGAAATTGCGAGTGTTAAGAAACAAACATACCCATCTTTCGTTGATGGTAAGTTGTAGGGATTGATAAGATGCGTTTGAATCGGAGCGAAAATCGACGATGAGATGCCGAAACCTGCGGCCACAATTCCGCTCACCAATCCCACCTTCTCAGGAGCCCACTAAAATTTCCTTAGTTAACTGAAGAAAGAGGAAGAAAGAAGAAGAAAGAAGAAGAAGAAGAAAGAAGAAGAAGAAGAAGAAGAAGAAGAAGAAGAAGAAGAAGAAGAAGAAGAAGAAGAAGAAGAAGAAGAAGACCCATGCCAGCAGCAGAAGTAAAACTTTCGAAGGATTCAACAATACACACACGACTACGTTGATTTTTTCCATACTCCAAATGCAACGATTTCAATTCCTACACTACAAGACGCACACTACATTCTTGGCAAAGGAATCTTGATGGTCTTCACATTAACTATAGTCTCTGTGGTACTGCTGTTTTACAGAGATCCCACCGGACACACCGACTTGTGAACTCCTTCCAAAAAGTGTTTTTTTTTGACTCCCACGTCCGACTTTCTATTAACCGACTTTATATTTGCTGAGCAGAAGTGGAAAGAATTGTTTTTTCTAAGCCTCAAGGCACGAAAGCTTTTTGTTGACCACGCTGGACACAATGTTTACAGCACAGAGGCTACGGGTTTGGTACAACAGGCATCGCATAGGAAGTTCATACCGCAAAGGAAAAACTGAAGGAGAATAAGAAAAAAAATAATAACTGTTTTCTAATTGAGTTCTAGCTATCTCCATTTGTTTGAAAACTCGGAGTAAATCTAATGGTGCTTCATACAAGTTGTTTTCTTACTTATGTGACCTTATTTCACACACTATCACCCCGGACAAGTCAGGTTCCAATTTGCCGACCCCGAAGGGATGAAAGGCTTGGTGGGCCTGGGGCGCAGGGATCGATCTCATGTGTATTTCAGGGCGTTTCCGAGGACTGCACCACACGCACCTACGTATTTGGAAGGATAGCTGCACTGGCTCGATACATCGGTAGGCTATCTGGAGTCATTGTAAAGGTCAAATATGCATTCAGTCAGCTCTAGCAATGCTTAGTGAAGTCGAATATATCGTGCAACCCTCAGGGATTGATCCACGCCGAGAGCTTTATCTTTTTTATTTTTTCACAGTTCGTTGTGCATGTCACCCATGGTCAAAATGTCTTCGGACCTTCTACGCGTGGGTTCGATTGCTGTTTGAGGGTTTTGGTTTTCTTCATGAAAGGTGTTGAATGGTTGTCGAGTGGATTCTGCATGGAAACCTGAGATAACTCTACGGCAGCGTCGCCAGAACTTCATCACAAGCAATCGTCAGTCTTTGAGGAGAGGATGTAGACTTTCACAGAAAAGTTAGATGCAAACATGCTGAAGCAGGGCGAATAGGAGAAGTAGTTTGCCTCAAGCGCTGTCCAAGCCAGCGGTCATGAGTTTTTTGGACTGCATGTTTAACCGCTGTTGTTTCCACGTCATCTACATTCTCACTAAAATAATATTGATACATATACAATTCCCCCGTTTCGGTTGCAGATAGATGATGAATTTGATTGAAAGTCATCATTTCCTAACTCACATTGATAACAGTTGCAACGGCAGTAACGTATGCGATTCCCTGACCAAATCCGAAAAGAACGCCGTACGTTATGAAAAAAGCGAAAAACGAATGTTTGATAGTCCAAAACGAAAGTGCAACAGAGGAGCTGAAAGAAAAAAAGTTGTTTTGCAATCGTGATCAAACTTCAATTCGTACCACTCTTGAAACAACAGATGTTGTTCATCACTGATAGAATGAAAGTTCCGGAAGAAAAATCACAGCACAAAGCCATAGCGAGACTTCAAAGAAGGGACAGGTTATAGATAAGGTATTTTTGCTGACATAGTAAGTCTATACTGCGTTGGTGTTGTAAGATAGAACACTTCACGAAACACCAAAAACTTGAGTTTCTTGCCCGTAGAGGATTGTAGTGAGGTGCTGATCAAAAGCGCAGATTCCGAGGATGTAACAATTCACGAATTTCAGTTTGTTTCTTTTGAGAGCTTTCAGGCCACACGAATCGAGAATGGTGTGCCTCGATGGTGATGTTAGTGTGAAGAACTGAGGAGTACGCAAGGTATATAGGAGAAAAGAACCCTTAGATAGGGCAAACCCCTCTCAACCGTTCAACTCTCTTTGGCAGCAAAAAATGGATGTCTTTCTTTTTTTCCCTCTCAAGCTCACTCTGTGAGAATTCTAGTGCTTTCACTATTAAAGAAAACCCTTACATATGCTCATCACATAGGAACGGTGACCTAAGGAGAGTGAGATCGACGCCCAGATGTGCGCTGACACAATGTGAGCGCCATAGCAAGAAAAAAAAAAGAAAGGAAAAAAAATGTTATTCTAATAACAAGAATAACAATGCAATGGGAATTCGACAGACCCTTGGAAGTCTATCATTTTTTTAAAATCTTAGAAAGGAGATCTAATAATTGCTTGAAAAGGGACTAAAGCATTCACGGAGACACGTTCCAAACGTTGATTCTAGCAATTGATAAGGAAAAATTTCTTCATTTACAAAAGAAAAAGTGAATAACATTGTGACGCCGATATTCGTTTCATAGTTCGTTTACAGCAAGAAGTCTCCAAAGTTGAAACTAACTTCGTTTATAAATAGAAAATAATGAACCAACGTTGCAATGGCGCATCCGATGAGAGCAGCCATACGTGGACCAACATGAAGTGCCAATGTACCACCGATAACCATTGAGAACGGAAAACATCCTAGATGGGAGTCTATAGTAATCCAGTAATGCCAAAAACTCACTTTACAGAAATGATATATGGCCTGATTTCTAAGCTATCAACTCTCCTAGAAAATCCATTCTTTCGCACCTTGGAAAGTTGGTATCCACATGAAATGCTCAATTCGTATAGTGGGATCGGTGTAATTCCGCATGTAGGAAGCCATGTACGGTAGCATATTCCCTAGAAAGTAACTCTTTACTAGTTCTAGCTTAGGCAGACCGCAGCAGGTGAAGGAAAAAATTAAATGCAAAGATGATAAAACCACAAAAATGTTAAAGCATTCGGTTTTGATCAATCCCTTGTCGAAACAATGACTTACAGAGACCTATTAATACATCAAATTAATGTTTTTACCTCCAGATAAGTTCGGTACCAATTCGCTAGTCGAAAAACTATGGTGGCAGCTTAGTCAGCAGCGGGAAGGTAAAACAAAGATATTGTGGGTATTGGAGGGCATCTCTAACCACTACGCTAACCATCACACGTGCACCAAAAATGGATAAAATAAAATGAAAAAATGAATAAATGAATGAAAAATGGCCAATAAATATGTAGGATAAATCAACAGTTTGAAAATTCGACAAGGCTAGCAGATGCTACAGTTGCAAATTGTGGATTTTACGAAAATTTTCGGAATAATACTGAAATGTCTGCATTTATAAGCCGTAAGATGATCACAGAGTAAAGGAAAAAGCTACTCACCAAAGGTATGGTAGGTGCCTATGGTAAGGTGGATAATTACAGCACCGGTGAGTACGACAACGAGGCGAACAAATGGTGGTAGGCAGAAAATAAAACGTGAAATGGGATCCACCATAACCAGAGTCTGAACACAGCATCAAGGTATTAACTGAGCTCGAGCTAACTTAAAACATATGTTTTTAATTTCTAAAAGGGATAAAGGCACAGAATTAGCGACTAGACCTGAAAGTACAAAGGGAAACGGTGGTCTCGAAAAATGAACTGCAGAAGACAAAAATGATCTAAGGGAATTACTGGCAACTAGTGATTCCAGGTCTAGGAAAGGGATTGATATAAAATCCACAACATATACTACGAAATAGAAGTTGCAAAAATCATTTCAAAAGCAGCTGTAGTAGAAAATAGAAGAGAGAAAAAAGACGTTGGCACATTTGGACGTAAATAACACATCTTCCTTAATTTCTTAAATTCCATTACATATTAAACTGAAAAATTTTCTTATGGCTTCGGTTTATCAATTCGCCTTTGAACGGTTGGTGGTTACTGTCGCCCTGGAATCTGGAAACCCAAGCCGAAAGGCAAAGAACTCTCCACTCCAGAAAGGGCGGCGACTGCATGTGGTGATGAACTGGAACACTACAGCACAGATTTGTAAAGACTCTAGGAAAACTAACGCTCGATTAACACCCCAAACGCTAGTGAGGAGAGAAGATAACCTTAAGCAGTCCACACGACTAATCCACTAATCCACACGCGATTTGACACTATTGAAGGCGGTTGCACGAGAATGACTCAAACAAAAAAGTGCTGAGACCCTCACGCCATGTGAAGACAGATTATCTAAGTATTAAAGTAAGTAAGCTTTTTTATTTACCTAATAGTTTTCCTCTTAACATTGTCTGAAGTGTGCTTCTGGGCACAAAACTGCAATGAGGGCACGCTCACCCAATAAAGTTTCCAAAACAAAGAAACGTTTGACGTCTTCACTCTCCATCTGAAAACCCAGATAATAGTGAACCAGTGCCAAAATTCAGTCTCCCTGGGGAGAACGCTGACAAAAGCGGGAAAATAGGGACGACCAAGGAGAGTCCTAATTCGAACTTTGTGAGTGGTTGCGAACTTCCTCTATTGTGAAAGAAATGGCCTTTGAATGTACCAGTACCATTAACGCGTCCAGTGCACTTTTGTTACCGACAAGTTTGTTGTCATTACACTATCCTTGATGTAAACATATAATTCTCTCCTAATATTCACATAATTCTCAGAGGTAAAAATTTGGGTAAAATTCCCAAGACCGAGTTTCTATTAACTTCGGCATTTTGATAAATAATTCTCCAGTTTCCTTATAAGTAAACACAAGGTTGTTATTATTACAGTACATACTATTTATTTACAATAGCTAACGTTTGGCAGATTTCGCCTCCTTCAGTGAATAAAATGGTCAAGTTAACTGCAATTTGGTCAGCAAAAGGCCTCCATAACTCCAACAGAAAAACCAGGGTACCTTATTTTCTTCGGCAATGGAAATAAAACAGCTTCCTCATACACTCACTGTTTCCTGCGAATCTATGCTACTTTTCGCTTAAAATAATAAAAAACGCAAAATAACGATGACGTTAACGTTGGTGTCATTCATGGTGATTCATGCCAGTTACGGAACGATAGCGCCGCAGTCCAACGTGAACAAGCATTGGCCATCAGGTGATGCTCGACAGCCGGCCGGAAAGCTGGTCTGTTAGCAGACGTTGAGTCATCGCATGCCAATAGAAAAAAGACTGAAGCCAAATCCTAAGAATAAAAATATATGGACAAAACAACTTTGCATTGTTCAAATGAAAGGAAAAAAAATCAAGACGGGAAAAACGGAAAATGAAATCAAAAATTAAGTTATAGAGGATATCAAAAACTGCGAACTTTTTTAAAAACGTTCGATTTAGGAAAGTTAGATTAACAGCGGCGTTCTTTCTATGCTAACAAGTCAACAGAACCGAATAAACGCAAATGCGTCAGATTACTTAGGTTTAACCCAGCAAAGAATAAACCCATGACCACTTCTGCACTCTAAGGCACCTAGTGACCATTGGTGACAGTCTCTCCGCGAAGTCTCTCTTCCGGGGTGAACGCTTTACTCCCCGGGAAGGACAATAGCGCGTTCGTTCTCCACCGCAGACACCTGCTGTCTGGAGTTTTGCAAATATCTCAGCATTATAGTAGTTGTATTATTACAGTGTTCAAAATTGATATTTCAACACTGTGGACCATCGACTCGGATCATCGGCTCTGATGAAGACGAAACCGTCGAAACGTTAACCAAATAAAGACCTCATGTAAGCTTACCAAAGAAAAAATACAAATGTTCCGAACTGAGTTCTTCGAAGAAATGTGGAACGCGATAACTACAGACATCACGGTACAATGATGGACGCCATAAGTTCACTTGACCAAAATGTTTCATGTTGGGTCGTTTCGCTATAAGAGATGCAAGCCCGAACAAAAAAAAAGCAGAAGAATGGCTTCATAAGCTCCAAAAATTCAAAATTTTATCACCTTAAAACAATGTAAGCTTAATTTTGATAAGGGTCACTAGTAGCAAAAACGCTTAGAAAAAAAGAAAGCACCGCCGTAGCATCTGAGTGACATATAACTCATACACATCAGTGTGGCCCTTATTTATTGCTTAAATTGTCACTGCTAAATTTTAAACAATCGACCATTTGAACTACCATTTGTTCCTCATAAAAAACAAAGTCATGAAGAAATTTTCCCCTCATCCTTCGATAACATGTAGACCTTTCCTTGCCTCGTCATGGATGTCAGAAGCCTGGAATGAAGCAAGTGGGGGAAGGATCGTACCTACAGATAATCTACACTCAGGGTACCATTTTTCAGTGGTACGCACATTACTCCTTGTCAAAGCGCTGAAAACCCGTGGGTAGCGTAGAAACGAAAAAACGTGCTAATCAGTTCCAGTGCATCAACGGAGCGCAGAATTTCAATCAGTGAGCCTAAAGACTTGAGATATTTGACTATCACTATGGTACGCTACTTACTGATATTGACTGGCAATCGTTCCCGGTTACTACGACACATTTGGTAACTGGTTTCTTGACACATGGTGACCTTTCGAAAACGGTAAAACCGAACAATATTGCATTCTCAATCCAATGAAAAAAATTTCTTAAGTATATGAGTCACAAAAAGAAGCGTAATATCATTTCTTTTTCAAACGTGGGTCAACCAGGAAAGATCCAAAGCGGACTCGTTCGTAATAATATTGGTGAATAGAAACTGCGCATCATACCACTACACCATGACGTACGAAAAAGCCGGTGAAACGTGACGAACTCACCTTCGAACGAACGTCAGGATATGGGGAAAATCTCGTCGTATGGAACGTCGCAGGGAAGCGTCGAATGAAAAAAAAACACCGGAAACCGGTTTATTACATGAGAATGAAAAGCTGCACACTAATTGTATGTGCGTTAGCAATAGGATACTCTGAAATAATTGGTAAAAAAGACATCTGGACGAGTTACACCACCGAGGAAAAACCCGCGTTACGACAAATAAATAAGCTTGCAAGGCATCCGAATGAGTATAATTAGGATGTCCAGAACGACTTACTGAACGGAAGGAAAGTAATGCATTAATAATGTAACTGCGAAGACGTAATAGAATGCACTTCCTACAAAACATCCAGAACAATACTTAGATATTCGCAAAACTTAGAGTCCAAGGCAGATCGAACCACGATTTCCCTTTCAACAGCTCACGTATTACATACTCCGCCACGGAGGTCCTTGTTCTGCGTTTCTACCAATTAGTTTTCTACCCAACGCTGCCATCAGCAATCACCCGTCAGCCGGATTGCTTTGTGGAGCACAGAGCAGCAATGAACCCAGCTAGGATGAGGCTGTAGTCGAAATCAATGTTAATCACTTATTTTTAGGAAGAAAACTAAGAAAACTAGCTGAGAGAAACAGGGCAAAAGCCTCCGTTGAGCAGTGTGTAATGCTCGAGCCCACGGAAAAGGAATCGTGGTTCGATTTGGTCCGTGGTTCAAGTTTTGCGAATATCTCAGCATCGTTGTGGTTACAATTTACATCATACTCTGCCGTGAAAAACTGTAGTAGGCAGAAAATGAAAGGTTAACGCTACTATAAAGCAGTTGTAGTTTGATTACATTACAGAAGATTTCTACCGTAAAGTGTTAAGCCACATACAACAGCTCTAGCATAAAAATGCTACCTATTCATTGAAGATACTTCCCGATTTGTTTGGATGAGTACCGATGTCAGGCTTTTGAAAACACCATAGTCGAAGGATGGTGGAAGAAACAAATAAAAAAATGAGTTTCTTCTAACTGAATCAACTTCAAAGAAAAACACTTAGTGAATTGCGTAGAAAATGATGGTGATGAAGGTACGGACAGCGCGTGCGAATCGATGGGGTAGCGGATAGGGGCGAGGGAGGAGAGCAAGCACAGAATGGGAGCACACGGACTCTAGGAGTCGAGAGGCGATCTCAACTGGCATCAGATGTGTCCAGTCATTGTTACGTGTCTGAAACGTTTACATTTCAATTTTTCAAAAGTCTATAGTGCAGTCTATAGTTTATATCCTTAGCCTATAGTCTCTCTTTCATTAGTCTATATGACGGAAAATCACAGATGGTTCGTTACTTTGCATCCGTCAACCACCAATGTCTTCGAATATGCGCAAGGAGGGATTCGGCGGCTCCACTTGATAATTGTGTTTTTCATAGATGTCGTTGAATTTTAGTCGAGTTAATTCATTCTGGAATCCTTGGACAAGATGCGGTGTCCTCACGTCTGCACAAGCAGTCGCAGGGCCTTGTGAATAGGAAGTTGAGGTCAGAGACAAGTCAAGAATCAACTTGCTTATTTTGAAAGGGTAAGAGGTTCAGTTGGCCTAAGACATTGTCAAACCGGCGAATATGTGTGCATTGTAGTGTGACACCAAGAAGCACCACGAATCGTACACTGACGCCAAAAAGATGAAATATTCTAAAACCTCGTCATCTATTGAAGACGATCATTTTAGTAGCACTTTTCATAGTTCCTCTTCGAAGTCCAAGGAAGTTAGAAATTCAACCCACGATTTAAATTCGGCTTATGAAGGAGTTTTTCGAGAGGAAAATGGGTTACAGAATGAAGAACTCACCATGCATAGTGGTTTGGAAGGGATACGAGCCGAGGTGGTTACAGTACAAATCGATTCCGTTCTAGAAAACTTTATGATCAAGCGAAAGCCACACGTTTTCGTTAACAATGAAAAAGCATGAACCTTGGTCATCTTTTACATTTAATTGGCTAAAAATAACTGAATAACCAATATTCTGAGACATAGAATAGAAAACTAGGTTGGACACAGGCAAAACGAAGGACTCGTTTGGTGTGGTGGCGAACGCTCTAGCCCACGGAAAGGGTAATAGCGTGTTCCGCCCCACCGCAGACACCTGGCGTGCGGAGTTTTGCAAAATATCTCAGCATTATTTTGGCCGATTTGTCGTTATACCTTGCCGTGAAAATTGTGGTGGGCAGTAGATAAAAAAGCTAACATTGTAACCAGTAAATATTCTCAGTCGCTAGCAGAGTGCGATAATTTTCAGGAGAAAACTGGGACGTGGAAGATGAAGAAAGAAGATAAGGAAATTAAAAGTAATATCATTTCCACATAGGAGACAAATGGTTTTGCTAGCAAGGTTGGCAATGTTTCACTTTGTCATTGAAAACAATCACGTGTTTGTTGATTTTACGGCAACAATTGGTAATTTCTCGACAACTAGAGCGTCTTAGGAGTTCGTAGCCTTACGGCCATACAGGGCACTAGTGATACAGAGATTTCTTAGCTAGAATACTGTTTTTCTTTAGACTTGCTAACATTTTATTTTTTAAACAATGGAGAAGAAAATGTAATATTTCTGAAGTTCTAAAGCGAGGCCGGCGAGAGATGCGTTCCATGTCGTAATCGTATTCTGATGGACAAAATCGCGCTTTTCTATCGCTTCAATGAGGCGCGAGAACAACAAGGCGAGAAAAAGTATGATGTATGAGCACGCAGTGAAGATAGATTGACTTCGAGATTGTTGTTTGCCCCGCCGGTTTTGTAAATTTGCAGCTGAGATCTACGCAGAGCCTCTAACTTAGGTAATAAAGAGTTTATAAAAAAAATAGACGACAAAACGTTCGTAGTTGATCAATTCCTGAAGGATACGTCATGCATTCAACACCATTCGTAATGTCATAGATGTCATTGCGGGCATATACGGCGTATATAATGAATTATGGTGGTTTACGCATAAATTGTCACTGTCCTCCTCCTTCCAAACAAGTCTGATAACAAGCGAAGGGCAGCGTTCAACCAAAGACTATGTATGCCTTGAAGGGCACCTCTTACCTCTGCGTCACATCCTCTCCCGTGTTTGTATAAAAAAAAATTCCGAAACACGGACATCCTGGCATGTACACATAAACGATATAAAAAGTAGCGAAATCAATGTGCTAGGGTAATATAAACAGTAAGGAGCTACATTGAGAATAAGAGAGAATCTTCACCAATGGTTTGATGCAGTGTGAGCAATACATGAGATGTGGAGATTCAACTATTACTCAACTACAAAGAGTTTGTGTTAAGTGGTAGGGCACAAACAAACGAGAAGAAATCACTTTGGCGTCAAGAAGAATTCCTTCTACATCATCTTCGAAATTGGAACGGAAGCCCTGTATGGCGAAATGGACCAGTCTAGCATATAGCCTGACAAGTGATAATGGGAATTTACAGCGAACATAGAAATGCGTAACACTATGAATAGATAGAGAATATTTCCCATAGGAAGGTTTCTTTTACAGCTCCAAAACAATCAGAATTTCGTCATGATTAGATTCCACTCTTATTAGCTGGACTATATGTCTCATGAAATAAATAGAAGGGAAAAGTTTTCGGCATTGATCAATCCTTAAGGGATGGGCCATGCATTCGACTTCATTAAGCGTTTGGAGCTGATTGAGTGCATATCTGACCTTTACAATGACTCGCGGTAGCTTACCGATGTATCGAGCTAGTGCTGCTATCCTCCCAGACAAGTCTGGTACCAATTTGCCGACCCCGAGAGAAGAAAGACTTCGTGGGCCGTGGGCGCGAGGATCGAGTCCACGTTTGTGTTGCAGAGCGCCTCCGACCACTGCACCACACGCGCCCCTGCATGTCTCATATCATCTGATATTATTGTTGGCTTGACATAGGAAATAAAATACTGCAGCAGCTAGCTTTTCAATATTTTTACACTTTCTCCACATTTATCCCTCTATTTGGCAAAACCCGTCGACACTGGTTGGTTTCTGTCCTTCCACGTATTTTTCTATTGATCGTAGAATTTGTTACAACAAAACTGCCCACCTATGATTACCGTCACTATTGCGCAAATTCCTAAATGAACTGAGTTTTCTTTCTGGGATACGCTGTGCTCTTGTGTGGACCCAAAATGAATTTAGAAAACAAAGTTTTCTGGCTTTAACTTTTAATTCTAACCTCGTATCAGTTCATCGGTGAGAGAATAGTCTTTGATTAGTCGCGAAGTAAAGCAAAGTCGGTTTTTGAAAAATTTTCCGACTTCTATTGATGTTTGGAGTGATTTCACATTCCATTATCACCTCATGCTGGGTAGCACAGAGGTTAGAAGTGTCATGCAATAAAAAAATACACGGTAGCCGGTTCGAACTCTCTACGTGGTAACCAGTTGTCCCATCACCTTCTCAGTAAGCAAATTGTTAACACACTTGTATGCGAAAATCTGCTTAGGATCCACAAGAAGAGGAGAATAATAGTGAAGAAATCCTGACAGTGGCCCTACTGGGGCTGTTTGCGGGATTCCAAAAAGATTCTATAGATGAGAGTTCAACTACATTCATAAAGGTGAAAGAATTATCAAAAGGAAGCGAAACCCTCATTCCTATCTGAAAACCTTCATGGATAGTGACGCATAATATGTGCAAAAACCGGTTATACAATTAAATAGATGTTACTACTTGCTGTACCAAGCGATAAATTACTTTACGCACCCTCTCTGTTTAAATTCTCATTTCGTCGAATAAATGAAATTCACAGAGATGGCAAATGGACTCCGTGTCGGGAAAAGATCCGGAAGTAGAAGTGCAGGATGATTCTGCTTAGACCCTAGCCGTTGTAGATTGTATCTCTGCAGAGGACTGATGTACTTTCACCTTGCCACCTTGGAGCGCTTCCATGTTGACATTAGGCGATTTCATCATTTCGGCAGACTATTTGTTGTCACATGCCATTAAAGAACATTACAGATGGTCTTTGGGCTCTTACGATCATAATATCAGTCACTGAAGCAAATCAGGCAGAAGCAACAGTTATGTAACTGACCAATCAGCACTAATTTCTTCAAACATTTCAATAGTTTTGTAATGAATAATGACATAATGGATAGATTGAAGGAACTCTTAAGAACAACAGAGGACATACGTTACTCAAGTTGATATTTTTGTTGGGGGTCTTCATCTGGTACAACTGTTCAATCAATGTTTTTGAACATTTGCGTGAACCTCTTGTGTATGATTTTAACGCGAAAACAAAGCAATCATTGACGAATTGGCAACAGGCCAATTGGATTGAACAAACTGGTTTCTACTTCGAATGCGAATGCAGGCATGTCATGCTGCAAACAGTAAGTGATATTGTAATCGAAAAAGTTTTTAGTCGTATCGGTTCATCCACCCTTAACGAAACAAAAGACCAGTTCTGAGAATAGCCTTTTTAAAGACAACCTTAAGGAGCTAAATCCATAAAATTAAAATTAAAACTACGATGTAATATAGGAAAAACCATTTTTACTACTTGCGTGAAATAAGGTCTGGCATGGGTTGCATGATAGGATGTTAGAAGGGAGTGGAATCTGCACGTGCTCGTTTGTTCTATCCCCCTCTACGGGCAAGTAAAGCCTTTCGTCTCTCCTCAATGGGACATTTGCTACCAGACCTGTGTAAAGGGTGAAAAAACTGACTTGATATGTCGATAACCTATACATGTCGCTGCGTAGAACAAAAATGCATTTAATCGTCTCTGTGATGTTACGAATGATGTCGAATTTATGACACATCACCAAGGAATTAGCAGACAGCAGGCTTCATGATGACTCCGTGTAGAAAATATCGCAATGGGACGTTAAACCAGAATGTGCTACCAGATAACAGTTATTGGAAAATGACCTTAAAGTTAACGCTGCAATTCTAAAGCAGAAGCTAAAATTATAACCTCTGAAAATCATAGAAATTTTTTTTTCAAATTAACTCTAAAACTTGCAATATGGACCAAGGAGAGAATTCAGATGTGAATTCGTTCCAAGCATCAATTCGTTGGTTTGATCTGAAACAAGTCCACACATCTGTTACGGTAACAATTTAACAAGGTTGTTAGCAACTTGATCAAGAGAGTTCAAAACATCATTGTAGTGTCATGATCAACCACTCAACGTAACGTCCTCAAAATCTTTAAAGAGACGATGTTCGTCGAGACGTCACAACGGTCAATAAGTGCTGCATGGTGCAGCAATGTAATATTATATGTTTCATTAGGAATCACCTATTTCACCCGTTTTATGTTAATTGTGGACTGAGTGAGTCGTGTGCTAGTAGACTCTCTAATCGCCCTGCAATGCCAATGGATCCCATCTCATCGAGGAATACAATTATCATCACATTTCACATTTTTCTTGGAAAAGTGCTTGCGAAGAAGTTAGGCAAGTCATTTGCACCAGTAAAATGAGTCTAACATGCACTTGTTCTTAGTTCTGGATCTAGCTTTGTTAAACGACTATTGCATTTTCATTCAACTTTCCGTTGTCAACTCGTGAGGAAGCTTGGATACTTCTAACATGCAGATCGCTTCTTTCCTTATTTCTCTTTATGCTTTCCTGTCAAAGATTTGAAGGTGTACCTTGGCGTTGGATTAACTGTGACGCCAAAAATGTCTGCACAGAGCAGGTGTCTTTCGCCCTCCTTACAGTAGTTTAATGCCTTTATAAGCTTTTAAAGCGACCCCTTTCCTTTCTTCGCTTAGGGTTAAGTGGGTTATTACGATGACCTCGCGACCGCAGGTATACATAATGTTCAACTTCAATTTACTGCCTATTCTTTCATCATGGCATAGTACTCTGTGAAACACAGCCACAAGGTTGCTGAGATATGAGCTAAACTGGAAGTCTCAGGTGGGCTTTGAAACCATGGTTGAACTCGTTATTTTAACGTCGCTTGAGCTTAACTTGAGAAATTTGTCTTTATCATACCTTTCACTAAGGGCCGCTTGAGTGAATTCTTTTTGGAATCTCATATGCGCAAATAAATAAACAAACGAATAAATAAATTTCTAAGTTTTTTTTAGTGCAAACCGTGGATTAGTTTCTTACCGCTCCCAAATCCCATTATCAGGGTGTTAAACCTCACATCAAGCACGCTGTTACTAAGCAGTAATAGCGCATTAGTGTACAACCCTCAAGCTTCCCGACTCAGAGCGCCTTCGCTCAATATTTTCTAAGCTTGCTAAGCTAACACGAGGGTGGCATAGAAGTTTTATTCGGCCAATATTTCGACGTCTTCGTCTTCTTCAGAGTCGAATTAATCCGAGTCAATGGCTCACAGGTGGTCGTCTTGCCATGTGGTTGTTCGTTCGCTGCTCCTTCTAGTGGATTTGACTCGATACGACAAAGAACGCTCACATAGGAAGGACGACCGCTTGTGGACCATTGACTTGGAACAATTCAACTCTGAAGAAAACGGCGATGTTGGGACGTCAGCAGAATGAAACTTCTAGGTCACCCTCATGTTAACTTTGTAACTTTAGAAAATATTGGTTGTTAACACAGAGGTTAAATGACAGTCAGATTTTGAAATACTTTTCCACTCATTCTTCACGATATAACGTCAACGTTGTTAACATTAAAAAATAGAAACAACTGAATAATGAAAAGTATGAACAAGAAAATATTAGCTAAAACAAGTAAGCTAGCACTAACTAGCTTTCTTAGGTTTCTCGATGGAGTTTCTTCCCCTAACTCACCAATTTTCCGTTTTTATTTGTTCGTCTCTTTATTGACCAATAATCTGCTCTATCACAACGCTCTAATGATGCGATGATGTTATCACCTCATTAAACGATTTGAGGGCTGCTAATAAGCTTAACTGTTTAGGAGAGCAAGTTTTCCATGGTGTTGATTTTCGCTTTGAAAAAACCTCATCCTCATTTTTGCATTGTCTCTGGAGGCTATCATGCTACCTGTCAACAAACTTCTGAAAGCCCTCTAAATTGTTTACCTTCCACCTATAACTCCTGTTTAGTATATCTTCATATGAACAGTTCCGATCAATTTATTAAGATATCATTTTACTTCTTTCAATCACATTTGTGGAAGAAGGGCAGAATAATTTTAGAATAAATTGAAGGGTAGCAGTTGTGGAGAAGAATTTTATGAACCTAAACACTACGATCATATCCAGTTGCCCATGAAGGTCAACTAAGGTCGATTCATCCTCCAACCATTAGTTGTCAAGGACACCAAAGGAAAAAGGCGTCTGAGCTTGTTCATCGGAGCGCTATGCATTGGATTCCATTCGTGCATCGCAGGTTGAATGCATATTCTGCCTAGACAGTGAATTGTATGGTGCACTGATGAATCAACTCCGTTGTGGTCTACGGACAACAGTAGTGCCCTACAGTTTTACCGAATCCAGTTCCAAAAAAATGTTTTTTTATCCTCCCAGAAAAGTTGGGTGCTAATTTGAAGACCCTGTGCAAATAGGGGACCTAGTGGACACAGGATTAAGCTAATGACTGTTTGTATTCCAACTGCGTGAGAAATCCCGAGAAGATGAGCAATCCACATTTCACTACGTGGCTTCTTAGATGGTTCACCACTCGATTTGTGGACAGAAATTAATGCATGTACTGAAGCAATTGTATTTTTGATTGCAAATGCTCACTATACAGGGACAGCGTTCGGAGCCAATGAGACATCACGCACAAATTTAAAGAGCATTCCTCGATATTTTTTCACGGCTTCTTTCGCGCAAAAGACTCCACCACGGTCAAGTTTTGTAAAAATTTAATTCCCCTTATCCGTTTAGGTGCGCTCAATGAGAGCTAGTTATTTCAAACCTAGGCGATTCGTCCGCAGCTGCGCCTTAATAAATTTTAGTTTTATCGTTGTCAACGGACATTCGAAATCATTTGTATGAGGAGCTAATTTTACTCTGTTTCGAGCTTTTCTGGGGCCGTTCACCTGGTTGTTTTCCCATTACGGTAGTATTTTCCCATCACAGTATTTTTGAGGCAAAACTTTTGAAGTCATTAGCCAAGCCAGTGAACTAATTAGCGACTTTTACGTAGCAGAAGAAATAAAACTCAAAACAAGTACATATGAGGGCGGTGAATTAACTAGGCTTCGTAGGCTTCATCTTACTGACAGCGACACGGAACCGTCTAGACATTCGTCATTTAAAGTCACTTCAATATTGAAGACAGTGGAAAGCGCTTTTTGGATTAATCTAATAAACTCTTATTTGAATAGTGAGATGGTGGAATCTGTAAGAGTTGAGCAAACCCCAACACCTTTTGAAGTGGTGAGCACCACTTTTCGCGACAGTTGATGGGTGGCTTTCGTATCCGAAAATTCGAAAACGGCTCATACTCCTTTTTTCCTTTGTAAAGCTTCTCCCTCGTGTACTCCTCGATGTTGACTGAAAACCCTGATAAATGGTGAACTTTGTAGTTAAACAGCCACTAAATTCTTTTCATTTTGAGCTCAATACAGGTTTCGTTACTATTTCGATTTATTTGCAGTCCCACCCTTTCTCATACTCAGTGCTCTCATTCTCATATCTCCTAGCTCTCTCAATATCGATCTGACTCCACTGGTAATCGTAAAAAATTAAAGTAGCATGAAAACCAAAAAAAACTATGCACTAAGTTTCATATGTTGAGGTTATGAAAGCATTTGGCTGAGTAGACTGGGTGTCAATTTGCCCTTTCCAGGCTTTGAGAATGCTGTAAGAAGTGTCTTTTTGTCATATTTTCTTTTTTCTACAAAAAAGACGGCAGTTTTTAACAACTACTCAGATCAATTTGTACTGGAGCAGGATATTGGGTTCTTATGCAAACATTCGATTCAGGAGCAAGCTTGGAGTGAATCTGAAGCGGTTGTTTTGGACTGGACTAGGAAATTTTTCGGTAGAAAACTAGGAAATTCTGTCCACAGAAAATCAGTAAAACTGTGCCGAATACCAATTCGCCTTTCAATCGAGAATCTCGGGTAACACATAAATGAAATTCAAAAACTTCAGAAAACTTCTAACTTGTTCTGACTGCTCAACACTTAACACGTCTGAGCACAAAGTGCTTGCAGGAATACGAACAGCGGTAGAGAAAGAAAGCTTTCGGGATTAACTCGAAAAGCTATCACTCCAATAAATGTTTTAAAAAGCTGAAGAAAACAATCTCTCCGTTTCATTGGGAAGGCCACCTCATGCTTTATGTGGAACCGATAACGGAAATGTTCAACCCCAATCTTTCCCTACTTCACAACCATCATTCCAGATCCAAAAGCATTTGCAGGAGGAATACCACGTCTATCTATTTAAACTGAAATCCAGGAGCTTAAAACACTTTTCGCAGCCAACTAGTATCATATTTCCAAAAAAAGACTGCACATTAGTGAAGGACTTATCAAGCATAAAAAGGATAACCGGGGAGATTACTATGACTTCCATCACAGCTCTTAACCAAGATTATCTTATCGCGTCCACTACGACCAGTAGAAAATTCCCAACCACACAAGATTTTGAGTCATAGATCACATTAAGGCCGTATCTAAAAAAGGACTCTGTTTTAAATAAGGACTTAAGTTCGGTGTCACTGCAGTTGCACCGCAAAAGGATTACGCAATTTCCACCGACTCTTTAACGTTTCAGAAGCCATTCATCATACTGCACTGGACAATGAAGTGCTTCTATTACGACAAAAAAAAGCTTAGGTACTGACAGAGAATTCTTATCCAATTTTCATATTGCTATCGACACCATCACCATTTCGACGAATGCCATTTATATTTATACACTGTCTTGCGATCAAGTAGGTCCAGATGGCGAAAAAAAGGACGGGAGTGTGAACAGGTCGGAAAGACGCGAATTCAAGCAAAAGTGATGGTGTGACTACAAACAAGTCGAAACGGACAGTCCATTGACTTTGGAAACAAAATCCTACGTAAAAAGAGGTTTTCATACACTTCTGAAAACACGATGAAGGAGAAATGAACGACCCATGAAAGCGCGTCATCCGTTATAGTGACGGAAGTAAATCTGGCGTCGACCAGACATCAAAACTCTGGATGTTCATCGGAGGCAACATAACTCTACTAACTTACAATATATATTCTATAATGGTGAGATATTTGCAAAAAAAGGACAGCAGGCGACTGCGGTGGGGAACGAACGCGCTATTACCCTTTCTGGGGAGTAGCGCACTCGCCACCACACCATGCTGGTTGTTCTTTTCGCCTGTCTCTCAGCTAGTTCAATCGATCTTTCTGCCGTCAGCAATCACCCGTCAACGGGGTTGATCTGGAAAGCCCAAATGAAAGGCATTGAACTCAGTTAAGCTGAGGCTATAGTTACAATCACAATCTTAACCTTTTTATTTACTGCCTATTCCTTTTAACGGCAGGGTATGTTGCGATAGAACTAGCTGAGAGACAGGCGAAACGAAGGACGCGCATGGTGTGGTGGTGAACGCGTTACCCTCCGGAAAGAACAATACCGCGTTCGTTCCCCACCGCAGACACCTGCGGTCAGAAGTTTTGCAAATATCTCAACATTATAGAAGTTATATTTCGCAACATACCCTGCCGTTAAAAAGAATGGAGAGTAAATAAAAGGTTAAGATTACAATATATAATTTTTCATTCCCTCCTTATTACTTTTTTATGGCAGGTTATTATGTGAAATACACCCATAATGATGCTGAGATATTTGCAAAGTTTAGACTCAATGCTAGATTTGAACTTGCAATTAGCGTTTCCGAGGGTTTACGTGTTATTCATTGCACCAGCGAGGTCCTTACTTTGATTTTCTCTCAGCCAGTATTTTTTTTTTGAGCACGGGGAAAGGGCAATCACGAGTTCGAATCTGTCCTGGGTTCTGAGTTATATAAACATCCAAGCATCACTGTGGTTGTATTTGACATAATACTCCACGAATTCAATTTGCAAAATTAAGGAAGCACATTCTGATGATTGTTTGAAAGGATCAGCGCTTCCGTGGCGATGATCATGTTCTTTAAGACGCTCAATCTCTTTGAAAGTATAATACCTTAAATACAAGCTTATTTACGGAATTATTAAAGTATTTTTTCTAAGTGATGCTAAATAAAATATTACTGCTTCAGGACATCAATGAACTGTGGATTTCGTACGCTATAATGCGGAATAATCATCGAAAGAATATCAACTCATTGGTCAAGCTCCACCTGCTTGATTTAGCGTCCTAGCGATAAGTGAAGGCAGGTGCAATAAGTCGGTGCTTTATTGTTCACAGACACTGAAGGATAAATGAAATGGTTAGACAAATGTCTTGTGCAGCACATGCTAGCACTAGTCTGCGAACACACTTATTTCCTTCCTCTGCTATTTTCAATTAAAACTAGGCAATAAGTTCATTGATTTATATTCATGTATTTACATTCTCTACTTAGAAAAATCACTATTTTCAGAAATTTCGAACCTCACAGCTCCTGCACCAAAACACTTATGCAGTAATCAAAATTTTGACAAAAATCATTAAATTTGTCCCCACCGGTCCTTCCTCATTGTTTTCTTTCTGCAGTGTCAAACAGCTTACTTTTAAAAAAAGAAAGGATTAATTTCTTTGCCTCGCTTTTTTAATCCCTGGTCTCCGAAAGAGTCTAACCAATTTCAGTGTCAATAAAATGCGATTAAACAATTTTACAGAAAAAAAGATATTTCACACGAAATAAGCCAATTAGTGTGAAATTTTCCTGAAATCCCGCCGTCAAAACATAGAATTTCAAATAAGTGAAAAAATGACGTGACGACGACGGTCGCTTCGTCATGGAGATAGTCGTCAGTTTTGTTTCTTTTTTCTTTCGCCCGTAACCATGCACGCAACGTACCCATTAATACAAATTGCATTGATTTAAACTTGTACTTTAATGGGCTAGGCAACGGCAAGGATGCAGTGGGTTGTCGAAATGAAGTGAGTTCTTCTATCACTGTGTTTTTCCCTGTTTGAAAACCTTTCAACGCAGTAACATCTCTCAAAGTAATGAAGCTCTTGAATCTCTAAATGATATCGATGACACTCTCGAGTGGGCGGACAGCGACAAGTGTCATTTTCTCGAAGCGGAAATGCCGTGATTCCGCCTTCGCTTCCTTTCTTCTTCGTTCCTTTCGCTCAAGTAGCGTCATGTACTTACGCCCGCGCATTGCTTAAATTTCGCCCGTTTCTCTTTCATATACTAACCTTCTTTCAGCCAAACGCTGGCGCTTGGTTGGTAGATAGGAAACGGCCATTTGTTTATTAAAGCCAAATGATACTTTTCTGCTTCTTTTCTTCGTATCAATTTCTTGATTAAAACGTGATGTGACCTTGTGACATTTAAATTTCTCAGACTCCACATGGCTTATGCTTCGTCAGCCCCGGTAACTGTGCCTGGCTCGTTCTCAAAGACAACGAAGAAAAGGTCTTCATTATCTAGGATTGGGCAATTTTGGAGCATATTCGGCCTATGGACTACGGGTACCTCGGTGGTTGAAGGTGTGTTGCAGTGCACAGATCGTCTTTGGTTTCATGCTGTGCCACGAGCTGACCATGGTCTCCATCACTACGCGGTCGGCCAGTTGGTATACTCTCATGTCCGCTTACACTTTTAAGATATATTATCCTTCGTGCTTTTATTCCTTTTCTAATGAATTCTTGGATACCTTGTTTTAGCTAGCAAGTCGAGAACAATCGAATGTTTAAAAACTTCGTTTACAGGAAGAGTTTTAAACTTGGTAGTTTGCTGTAAATCGTCTCTGTCATAGAATTTCCGATCTCATGATGATGTTCATCATCACAGAGCAATGTGAGTTCCAACACTGTAGCTGAAACAGTGCGAGACTAAATCAGATGGAGCAAGGCGCGAAATTTCTCAAAGCAGGCTGATATGACCGCGGCTACCATTTTGTGCTCTCTAATCTTCCTCCTACGTTAGGACGCTTTTCGAATAACAACGCTAGCTTCGGTAGATTCGGTATTTCCATACCAACGTGTTCTTTCCTTGTCATGACAGACCCAGCCCATGCTTTCATCATGTAGCAGTACCTCGTCATGTTCGGTCACAGTGCACAACTTCAGTGGTTTGACCAGTAGCAAATGGTCGCTAGTGAACAGAAAGCTTAGATTACTACAACTTTTCCAGATTTTGACATTGTCATTCAAAATCAGAGCTGCCAGAATTGTTACGCTACACTCTTTGTATCCATTTAGAAGCCTTGAGGCTGCATCCGTGCAACATTTTTTATTTCATTACCAAATGATGTTGTCCATGAACGTCTTGACTGCCTCTTAAATGGCAAATGTTTGAAAGAGCGGAGGCACTTATGTATTCATGGAAGTACTGGTAATCCGCTCATGATATATTGAATGAGTTTGATGGATGAGGTGTCCCACGATTCAATGACGAATCAGGAATTTTCACCGTCGCATTCGAACATCTTCCTTACCCTCACATTTAGAACTCTAAGACTATTGATGTTGCTGCTTAGACGAAGCAACACTTTTCGATGGCGAATCGCTTAGACAAACTCTGCAAATGACAGTCAATTTAAGATTACCCTCTTCATGAGGCGACCAGGCCAACCGATTTCAGGCTTAGAAATTTCGAAAAAAGAAGCCAGGAATGTTTGAATATTTGGAAACTTCAGCGATGCTTAAATATTTGGAAAACTCCGGACCGCAGGTATCTGCGGTGGAGAACGAACGCTCTATTGTCCTTTCCGGGGAGTAACGCGTTCATCACCACACTATGCGGGTCCTTCGTTTCGCCTGTCTCTCAGCTAGTTCTATAGATCAGTGCCATCAGCAATCACACGTGAACGAGTTTGATTTGGGGAGCCCAAATCGAATAGGATATAGAATAGGATCAAATATCTCAGCATCGATGAAGTTATATTTCGTCATATACCCTGAGATTAAGAAGAGTATGCAAAAAATAATAAGTTAAAATTATTTGGGAACTATTGAAGAAATTCTTGTAGCTTTGATACTGTCACAGTTTATAGTTTCTACACCTTTTTCTTCCAACTGCTATTGGAGAAACAATTATTATGCGACCGAGATTTCTTCGACTTGAAGCTCTTATTTAGCCACAAAGATGTAAAAACTTTAAGCAGGATCTAAAAAATTTGTTGACATATTTACCAATGAATTTGGGCAGCTGGAACTTAGCGAATTTGATATTATGAATGTTTTTATGAATAGGAGCTCCTGGAGAGTGCATCAGATGCTCCGCTGGAATTGTAGTCCACTCGTCACCATGCAATGCCAGTTCTCTCTACACATTTATTGGGGTCTCCATCGGTCTGACTGAACATTCGTCTGGTGCATTTTCTGATTCGTCAGTTTTCAAATGCGAATTGATAATTCGTGATTTGTAAGAGAAGTAGATAGGCTGTGGTGCATTAGTTAGAGGTGTTTTCCCATAAACGTCTGTGAAGAGTCATTGTTGTGACCCAGCGCATCAGGGTAAAGGAAGTCCTCCATCACTCCGAGATTAGCAAGTTAGAAGCTGGCTTGTATGCTAATAAAAAACTGCCGCCTTCAAATATCGGTAAGCCTCTTGAACTCGTTTAGAAGCATATACAATTATAAATGCCGAAAGTATATGAATAGAGTCGAATACCTGGCATATTCCAGAGAAATCGATTAAGTACAATGCTTTATCGTTTGCATCTCTACTTTCCAGCAAGGGTATGCCGAATGGTAAATTTTGCCTACGAAATCAGTCAAATGAACCCTTCGTAAAGATTCCAGTTGCCAATGAAAGCAATAAACTTAGAAATATGCACTAAATCCTACCGTACTGAGTTAAGGAGATCCAAAAACTTGAGTCGAAGAACTCTTTGAAGCAAATGCTTTTTACTCAAAACAACTCTTCCTCTATATTTTTGCTCTCAATAATGGGCTGTTTTCTGTTCTTCTTCTTCTTCTTTGGTTGTATTATTTGAAGTATTGGCTTTCACATTCGTGCGTTTATTTGTCCTCAGAGAGTCATTAGAAAGACATCGCTTGGAATCAAATTGCTTTGTATTCAATTCTTCCGATCCCATTGTTTTTCCACATTCCATCAATGAAGCTAAATGTTTAGAGATTACGTGTGGAAAATATTCAATACACATTCGTCTTTTTTACTTTTCTGTCTCTTCTCTTATTTTTAGTACATATGCAACCTTTCCATTAGATATTAGATACATATGCAACTGGGATTAGATATCCGTTAAGAAGAAAGTTCAGAGTCAGATTTCAAACTTTGCGACTCGAAGGCGAATAGGAGATTTGTAACTGGATCGGTCATTTTTATGCCACAACGCTCTTGTCATGTATGGGATTCGGATATTGTCTATTTTCTTATGCTTGGTCTTCTTTATGCTATCATTTCTCCCAGTCGCAAGGATGTTCTCCACGCCTGATCGTTGCAAATGGCGCAATCACACGGTAACCCTGATAAGTAGATGAACAACAGATTTTGAAGTAATGAGATCTCTGTTTCCTCAATTCTAAGGAAATTTCTCAACGCCAACCGTTGTTGCGTCCGTGGTTTTCTGTCTTCACTAGAGGTTTTACAATTTTTTTTGTGACTAACATAGATCTAAGTATTTAGAACGCTTTTCAAACGGACCGTAGTTAAACCTCGGCATTAATAATCAATACGTTATTAGATTGCTATGCTAATACTTGTTAAGCTAGCTAAACGTTTAGATTTATCCATATGATCCACCGTGGCACCGTTTGGGGTTTTCTGTACTTCTTTCATTTGATTTACTATGAACGTAACCGTGAAGGTTGTCGAGTTGAGTTTGCTAGTGCGGTTTGATTGCCTGACGTTTTTTCTCGTTACTTACATGTACGACGAATCCTGGTTAAACCTAACCTACAGGTGATCGTACAATTTCGTTTATCAGTCTTTATCGATCGCGTGGTGGTTTTCTAATGTTCCAGTGAGATCCGTCCAAGACGGCATTGGGTTGACCGACTGGCCAATGACGAAGCCAATGGAATTACAGCCTTTTGTCAAATTGTTCCGTACTTAATCCACTAATAACTTGTCATTTTGGCTTTGTGGTAGATTAATGTAACATATTTTATTGTATCAGGCATGTGAGCATTTTGACGGCTACATGTAGCGCAGTGGTCGGAGGCGCCCTGCAACACACATGTGGAATCGACCCCTGCGCTCGTGGCCCACTAAGCGTTCCATTACTTCGAGGTAGGCAAATTGGTACCAGACTTGTCTGAGAGGATAACAGCACTGGCTCAATACATCGGTAGGCCACCGTGAATCATTGTAAAAACCAGAAATGCATTCAATCACCTCCAAACTATGCCTAATGAAGTGGAATGCATGGCACATCCTTCAGGGATTGATCAACGCTGAGAGATTTATCCTTTATCTTTATGTAAACATTTTGATGGCTCTAAGTGTTTCTACAGTATAATTAGCGGTTTCCGTCAGTGCTGTGCTCTTCGGAATCACCTCGAGTTAAGTCGAGTGGGGAACCTCGTGAATAAAATATTAAATGAATAGAATATGAGTCTAGAAATATTATATTCCTTCGCAACATGTCCCCTATAGGAATAGTTCTGACTACCCTAGGATAAACGAGAGTATATGTAGAGCAATGGCTAGAGGTGCCACGCAATACATCGTTGGTTCCATATCGAGCTCACGACAGGTAAAGCCATATTCACCTTCGTGGTAGCCACGTTAGTAGCAGAGTTGTTTAGGAGGACAAAAACGCTGATTTGTACACCGATACGCTTCCGCAAATTATTATATAGATCATAGATGCACTTAGTCACTTCTAGGATGCCTAGTACTTTGCTTTATGGAATAAATGATCACAGAGATCACTGATTGAAATGTTCTAACAACTGATCGGCACGATTCGCAGATAGATGGAAGGTCAATGCCAAGTAATGCGCGTTTTCTCTTGTGATATTCCGCTCAGTTCCGGTGATTTTTGAATGTGGATAAAGATACTGATAGGGACAATACTGACATTAACAGTCATTAATATTCATATACGGTCACCCCAAAACACGACGTCGCCGAGAACAATAACATTTCGATGCACACCCAGCTTAAGTCGGTGCGACTCTGGAGATGATAGTACTATCACTGGAAGCGTAATCACAGTAGAAGTGTTTCATAAAATCGGGTTAGCCTAAGAAAGCCGGGATATTGATAACTCACACCGAGATTGAATAGAACTTAGCCCGAGGAATACCATAGTAGTTGAAGATGGAGCACTTACGTATTTACAATTTTCACTGAATTATAGATTATTTTCAACATGAGGCTTCTAAAAAGTAATCTCATTTGTTAAAAACAAAACTTCTTTTGTCAACAACATAGGAATCATCATATGCGAAACTCGATTTTCACGAAAATGAATTCTTGGGCAGTGCTAAGGATGTTTTCCCTTGTTGCCTGCCGTGGTGTTTTCGAGATGAGATCTCTTGTATGAGCATAACATCCTTAGGCGTTAGACTATTTGTCGTTCAACTTCTAGGCGTTATTCAGAAACTACGGGAAGCTTTTGCTAACAATTTATCGGCCCAGAATTCATTCCTCGTAACTTTCTCACATTTAATATCTCAGTACTCTAAATTTTCGATTCATTGCCATATTGTGTTGTTGCAGACTTTAACCGATTACCGTACATGAGCCTCTCATTCGTATAAAAGCATCGATTTCCTATCGCCTCTTTTTGTCCCTTTTTCTATTCTTTATCGAACTCTAAGCTTGGAGTCTTTTCCATTTTATTAAAATATATTTTTGAGCGCTCGGTTTTCCATTCTCCTACAGATAGGAAGCCAAGTGGATTTTAGTGGAGCCTACAATATAACGCATTTTCATATTATGCACACAATTTTATATTACTGTACGGATATAGGAACGTCTGTAGGAAATGGATTCCATCCTCTCGAAGGTCATTATAGAGCGATGTACGGAATTTGGCGCGAATTTACACATATACGGAGGTAATTTTCAGGGCTGTATTTAGTACGTCTCTCAGCTATTTCTATCGATCTTTTTGCCACAGCAATCACCCGTCAGCGGGGTTGATCTGGGGAGCGGAAATCGGCATAGAACCCAGTTAAGCTATGGCTGTAGTTGAAATCACAATGTTTAACGTTTTGTTTTCTGCCTCCTATTCTGCCTGCGGTCCAGAGTTTTGCAAATATCTCAGCAACGTTGTGGTTGTATTTCGCTTAGTAACCTGCCATGAAAATTATAGAAGGCAGAAAACAAAACGTTAAACGCTGCATTTAGTTTTGTTCACTTTGACAGCCTGCCAAATCTTTACAATAACTCGAAATTGCCATCGTATTGGTATTTTTTTTCGTTAAAAGAAAAAGGGAGCGTGTGGCGCAGTTTTCGGAGGCGCCCTGCAACACACGTGGAATGATCCGGCGCCCATGGCTCACCAAGCCTTCCATCCCTCCGGGTTCGGCAAATTGGTACCAGACTTGTCTGAGAGGATAGCAGCAGTGACTCAAAGCATCGGTAGGCCGCCACGAGTCATTGTAAAGATCAGATATGCAGTCAGCCACCTCTAAACGATGCCTAGTGAAGTCGAATGCATGGCGCATCTCTCAGGTATTGATCAACGCAGAGAGCATCATCCTTTTTTTGTAGTTATACATAGTGTTATGAGGGAGTTCTACCTTTTTTATCCTTTTAAAAGGAAAAGTAAGAAGAAAAACAAAAATGAGTGAGATTAATTCTGTCAGAAAATAATTAGAGGAATAGGTACCCCGTTTTTCGCTAGTAATTATAAAATTTAGACTATTCAGGCAAAGAAATAGGGAGTTTGTTTACGACTGCTGAAAGTGCCCACCTGCACTTGTGATTAGTTCCCAGCATAATCACTACCTCATTTATTATTTCTGCATTCTTAAAAGTTTTCCCTCAGATGCATTAATTATAGCACACTTGCCAAGGTTTTCGCTTTTCTATCCATTTCTTTCGTTCTTAGTCCGTTCCTAAGATCGACAGCGTTTCTTTTGCGCTCTTGAGGTGTTTGTGCGCGAAACTTGATCAAATCGAATAATCGATTTCCGGGATATTCGAGATCGATTGAAAGCGTGATCCCAGAAAGACTTTATTACGAGTTCCTCTTAATCATACTGTGCAAGCAAAATTGCGCCTTATCAAGTAAAAGAACAACCAGAAGTTGTCAGTATTCCGAGCACGAATGCGATGTGGTGACGCACATGCAGTGAAAAAAATTGTGCATTTGCTATTCGGTTCTTATTTTGTCCTAAGAAATTATAACTAGTAACAGAATGGATGGAATTGAAGCTGTTTTTCCGCAAGTCTCTCTCAGCATCTAACGGTGACTTAACTCTTACTGGCAAAAACGTTTAAGTTAACATGTGTTCTTTCATTGCTTAGCTACCACGAGGTTGATAAAATAGCGAGCACGGTCATATCATGATCACAAGGCTCACATTAGAAAAAAGAGCAACTGTGGTCACTCTGGTAGGATCAATCCTTACCAACCTCGTTTTAGTCGGTAAATGAAAGGATACATGATTCTTGTCGGGATTAAGACAGCTCGGTGTTCGAAGTACATTTAAGTTAACAGCGGTGTACAGTGGCTAACAAGTGTGCCCATGGGAAGGATGATCGTGGTTCGAATCTGGTTTACGACCTCGGTTTTGCAAACACCCAAGTTAGTTCTACGCAGGTAGAGACAAGATGGATTTGACAAGGAGCAAATAGGACTGAACCGATGTTCTAGTCGTGTGCGCCGAAGTCATGAAAGCTGTGTATAATATATCTTCAGTGAGATCAGTGACCAGTCATGGCTTCTTCTTACATTGCCTTGGTGTGCTGTTGGAAGCATTTCTTACTTTATTCGTTTTCATAAAAATTTATACCAATTGCCTTCTCCATCTTTTGCCTAGGACTTTTCATAAACGACACGTTTTCAATAAACTCTTAATCTGCTTTTGTGTCAGAAGTATATCCATATAGAATTACCCCAGTCGAAGTGTTGAGCACTTCAATAGATCAGTACGCTGACTATTAGGATTTCTTTACAAGATTTGCAACTTTGCAAAATTTTAAGGGCGCGTGTGCCGCAGTGGTCGGAGGCGCCCTGTAGCAAACGCGTGGAATCGATCACTGCGTCCATGACCTACCAAGCCTTCCATCCCTCCGGGATCGACAAATTGGTATCTGACTTGCCTGGTAGGGTAGCACCTTTGACTCATTACATGGTCAGGCCACCGGAGGTCATTGTAAAGGCCAGATATGGTTCGATCACCTCCAACTTTGCTTGCTGAAGTCGAATGCACAGCGCATCGCTCATGGATTGATCAACGTGGAGAGCTTTATCCTTATCCTTACACAAAATTTTATGTTAAATAGCTTCTGAGTCCTAACTGGACGTTCTCGTTACTACTAAGAGTTAGTCGATCAGATAGTGGAATACTACATCTCCATGACTACCTACTCGTTCTCGTAATAGTCATTCATAAACAAAATGTTAAAATCACTCTTTTAAAATTCGAAACACCTTTATACGAAAACTCACCACCATTTTATACAGTGTCCTCTATATTATGCTTTCACCAGTTTGTTCAAACGCCGCTGTTGATAAGGTCATAGTTCTTCCTACGTTGAACAGTTAAATGCTTCCTATAGTACTGCTACATTGAGCGGTTTGCTGCTATAATATTTATTTCTTCCGCTTCCACTCTTTCATCCTATCAACTACCTTTAACAATTTCGTTGATTCTTTCAGAATCATGCAGAAAAAAACTGTTTTTGTTGAGTTTTGCCATCAACTGGGCGTGGGAAGTATAGCAGTTAGAGGTGCCGTGCAATGCACCCATGGTCCCTAGTTCAACCGCGCCCCAGACTCACCAGCCCGTCAGAACCTACTAGTGTCTACAAATTCGTGTTAGATTTTTTTTAAAAAACGTTTCTTCGATCTTTAGGCGAACCTGCTACATGTGGTAAGGAATAGAACGATAGACATTCAATGAAATCTGTGAAGAAGACACAGTTCTCAAATAAAAGCCAGTTCAATATGCAAATCGGAAGGCCTTTGTTAATGACAGATGAGAGACGACGAGCCAAACGAAAGGGGTAGTGGGATCCATACAATAGGTTTCACGGGTCATATGAATTAATAAATAGGTAGCATGCTGAACGTAGACGTAATCACACAAAGGACGTCTAGAATTCTGAACACAGCTCTTGTTGCTACACCATTAACGCACCTAGTACTACTCAGTGAGGATCTCAAAGGTAACGAATTGTTGTGTAGTAATGTTGCCAAGTACTGGGAAGATGGATGCACGCTTGGATGGAACGTCGGCTAGTCAGCTCTCATCGTTGTTGACGTCATGTCACAGAAGTGAATTCGTTTGTGAATACCCTAAATTCAAAATATTCTGATTTTAGCAATTCTGGGACCTTAAAAACAGCGGTAAAATTATGTGTTGATGTGGATTCGTAATGCACATCATTGTCGTTGGAATGTTTATAGGTGCAAAAAACCATGTTTACAAAAGCTATTAACATTTTATTCGATTAGTTCCTCAGAGGACTAACTGATCCATGGACGATGCAAACGTTTTTCAATTCATACGTGCCCAGAAGTATTCACAGCTTTTAACTTAAAACAATCACATCTCAACTCAAGATGGATGTTGCTGCTTGAATTGAAAACAGCGAAGTCTATAGATCTTTCTAGCAACCATTCGAAAACTGCAGTAATATAAAATAATTAAAGAATAAAGCTCTCGGCGATGATCAATTCCTGAGAGATGCGCTAAACATTCGGTTCATTAAGCATCATTTGGTGGTGATTGAATTCATATCTGGCCTTTATAATGACTCACGGTAACCTACCTATTTATCAAGTCATTGGTGCTATCTTCCCATAGAAGCCTCGTACCAGTTTGCCTATCCCAGAAGAATGGAAAGCATGGTGAGTCATGGGCGCGAAAAGCGATTCCACGTCTGTGTTGCAGGGCGCCTCCTACCACTGCGCCACACGAGCTCTTAGTTTCTGCGTCTGTCGTATTATAGTTCGCCGAAATAATTTTCTGGAATTCATAAATCCTTCTTTTCTTCCTTTTTATTCAAATTCATATTTCGAAGACCAGAGTTGTTGAAAAGTCTTTGACCCTTCCAGTAGGAGAGCTGCTGTCCTTGATTCTTACAGAAGCTCGTTATATCGTTATAAAATTTTGAGGAATTCGAGACGGTTCTCAATTTTCTTCTCTAAAACTTCGATTTTACATCAATTTAAAAATACCTTAACATTTTTGAAAGGACGCTCGTGGTTCTTTATCGTCGAAGTGGATAAGACTGCAGATTTCTGAATGTTTACTTTACATAATTTAATGGACGAAAGGAAAAGTCAGCGGTTATGGAAAAAGCAGCTTCTGCCATTGGCTTATTGTGGTCTCAAGCGCAATTTCTGTAGTTCGTGCTCTTTCTTTACTAGTAAGACCCAGAAGGAAAACAATGGCATCAAAACTATTCTTTAGAAATTTCTATTTAAAAAAAACTCTGATGGAAACGTACCCTTTACGAATTCTATTGGCGAAAATTCCTTGTCATAGGCATGCTAACGCCAGCACGAAAATGCATCCGGACAATATGAATAGTATGCGACTCAAACCTTTTTGACTGTTGCCTTTTCCAGTTTTTCCAAGATGTTTTTCTCTATTAAATGGACAATTTTCCTCCTATCAATTTTAGTATGAAATGTGCAGTTTCCACTCCACTTTTACACAACTGTTCGCTAGAACAGTATTCTAGAATTTAAAAATTGCCTATGGTCCCTTAATAATTGAGCGACTCGAGATAGAGCCAGCAAAATTTCTATCGTCGACTCTTCGCTTCAGTGCATTTTACTGACGTTGACTCCAAGTAACACTAGTAACACTAGGAACACCACGTATTTACCGTGATGCTCTCCATTGTTAATGCTTTTGAAGAAAAACCAGCCTACTGTAGCTGGTTGGCCTCCGCCGACACCAAGTTCACTCCTAAATATCCAGTTTTTCTCAGGACCGACTCTCTAGTAAGCATGCCGTTGGAACATTAATGCGTCGTTTTCTTTTTCAGCAATCGCGAGGTTATTAAACAGCATACATTTACTTCCATGGAAAAACACAATACAATACAGCAGTAGCTGAAATTTCGGCAGTATCGCCTTCTTCAGAGCCTGGAAGGATACACTGATATACAATCTACTAGGCCAAACGCTTCAATAACACTTACAAAAAGACGACAAACTCTTTGGTAATTACATGATCAACAGCTTCTCGAAAAACTCACCACTTTTTAAGTGACTTCCAATGAGGAAGTTTAGAACAGCTGATTATAGTCGCATATGGTTGATGACTGCACCACCCCACATTAGAAATTGAACCGAAGATACAGAGTCTGTCGCGTAATGACCTCTGGGCATTCATCCGTGCTATTCATTGTACGGTTTCTGGCATTTATCCAAAAAGCCTCAAAAAGTACCGAAGTTTATACAACGAAAGCGACTTCACAAGATATGTGGTCAACCAGAGGACGGCCAACAAGTACGAGGCATCGAAATGGAACTACTTCGAGCTGCACTACGAAGCAATCAGAACGAGATGTTTGCCAGAACGAAGAAGTGTGCAACGAAGGAACATTTTTGTGCTTTGTATTTGGAGGATCGCCTTTGGACGAGAATAGTTGGTGGTGCAATATTGACATGCGATTTTATTAGGTCTAATGCCAAAATAAACCTTGCAACGAAAATCCGGAAATCTTTTGAGTAATTCGCATGTCTCAACTTCAAGAAACAACCGCAAACAAATTATTTACGCTTCTGATAATAATCTAGTCAAAATAGGGTTGATAATGCACCAAGAAAATCTAGGTTCACCGTGATTGGGGGCATAACAATACCTGAGAATGCGCGCTCGCTATTAGAATTGGGCCCAAGTTTTGCACCATCACAGCCCATTTCCAAAACGACCCTGCGTAGGATAGCATGCAACCTTTATGAGCTTCAAGATCGACTCCGCTATCAGGCCAAGCAAAAAACATCAAATAGGGATAAAAATCAAGAGGTGGCGACATTACCACCATCTCCTTTCACTAAAATGTCTTTTAGAAAGCAGAACCCTAACGATGGAATTGACATAAAATTCCTCATGTTTCGGACGGCGTTCTCAAGACACTTGATCACTACCGCGATAGGAAGTTTATCTCTAACCTTACAGCCTCACAAAAATGTGGCATGCGGGAAATTAGAGAATTAATAAACTCGAAAACAATAAGATTGTCTGTTAGTGATAAGGGGGAGAGTTCGTAGCTATTCCTCGCCAGCTGGATGTTGAGATAACAGAGGAACATCTTAGTGATGCTACTCTCTATCGCCCATCCTCTGAAAACGAATATAAAAATCAATACCGAAAGCTAAACAATCAATGGGTCAGCGTGGCAAAAGCTGCGGGTTTAAAATCATCGGTTATTTCGCACTTTAAAATCGATAGACCAACATGTCCCGTCCTATACCTACTTATTAAAACACATAAGCTGGTATCACCCGATGAACATGCGTCAACCAATCCGTCATCATTTAAGGTTAGACCGATCATCAGCTGTGTAGACAGGCCAACGGATAAAATAACCTGGTTTTTAAGCCTGATACTTACCCAGTTGCTTAACCACATTAAAGCTCACCTCACAAACACCCAAATGTTCCTAGAACGTCTACGTAACGCGTCTCCTAATAGCGCGTACGTGATGGAGTCTTTCGACGTTACCGCACTGTACACCAACGTATCGAATGACTCCGCAATGCAAGCCATCTTCGGACGCCTTGTTGAACATGAAGGAAGAATAAATATGCATGGCTTGTCCATCCAGCAGCTAATGGCTCTCATAAAGGAGTGCCTAAACTGCTCGATTTTCAGATGGTCTGGGAAATATTTCGCGCAAATAAGGGGGTTGGCAATAGGACAGCGATTGGCGCCAAGCCTGGCCATTGTGTTTATGTCTAAGATAGAAGCCCCTGTTCTCGATCTCCGGCCACTACTCTACTGCAGATATGTAGATGATTGTTTCGTCGTCTTCTCTACGCAGGAGGAGATGGACAAATGCTTTGAATTATTGAACGAGCAGCCTGAGTACATAAAGTTCACCCAGTAGAAACCGAGAAAAAGCTGGCTTCAGTTTTTTTGTGTTCAAATAAACCTATCAAGTGGCGGTTACTTGACAAAGTGGTACCAAAAGCCAAGTAACAAGAAAATTCTTGTTCATTTCTTTTCTTCCCTCCCACCCTTCACACACAGAGAGGGCGATTGTGAGAAACATGTTTCGAACAGCCACCTCTGTGTGCAACCAGGGAACTAAAGCAAGAATCGCGCGACTTGGCTCAGCAATTAGCCATCTACAATGGCTACGAAATAGTAACCCAACGAGATAAGTTCAGAGCGAGAGCGACGTGCCCAAGCCAAACACTTGCCCAAAACAAAGTCCTGTTTATGTTGCCTTTTATTAGCGATGAAGTAAGCGTAGCTATTAAACGATGCTTTAAAAGAGGCAGGTTTAGAGGAATCGGTAGCGATAGTTGAAATACCACCCAGCTACTCTACGTTGTCAATTAGTTCGTAACCTTCTGTGTGACCGTCTATGTGAAACAACAAATTGCGTAATTTGCTTTTGCGGCAGGGACGGTGATTGCATGAGTTCAGGTACGATATACCTGATCACTTGTAATAATTGCGGAGATGAATACATTGGCGAAACAAGCAGACCTTTGTGTAATCGTATAAAAAAACACCTAGATGGCAAACGAAAACTAAGACAAAGTACCCCACTGGGCACGCATAGGATACAAATCACAGCGGAGACGATTTTAAAGTAAAAGTCAATATCCTTGCACAGGAGTACAAAACACCAGCGCGAAAACTCCTGGAGGCTTTATGGATAAATGCCAGAAACCGTATAATGAATAGCACGGTTGAATGTCCAGAGATCATACGCGACAGACTCTGTATCTTCGGTTCAATTTCTGATGTGGGATGGTGCAGTCATCGACCATATGCGACTATAATCAGCTGTTCTAATCTTTCTCATTGGAAGTCGCGTAAAAAGCGGTGTTTTTCGAGAAGCTGTTGATCATGTAATTACCAAAGAGTTTGTCGTCTTTTTGTAAGTGTTATTGAAGCGTTTGGCCTAGTAGATTGTATATCAGTGTACCCTTCCAGGCTCTGAAGAAGGCGATACTGCCGAAATGTCAGCTGCTGCTGTATTGCATTGTGTTTTTCTATGAAATTAAACGTATGATGTTTAACAACCTCGCGTCTGCTGAACAAGAAAACGACTACCCAATTTTTGTTTGGCTTCTTCTTTAACCATAATGGATTGTGTAGCTCGCAACGATTTTCCTAACATGAAGCGTTTCTGTCGTAAACCCCTCGTTAACGTCCAATACTGACTTGACTGTCACCAACAAAACACTGTTAAGCGAGTTCCACGCGAGTAAGACACATGAAGCCGATTCGACGGAACCTACTGTACTTCCCACGTTCTCCTAAGTAGCATTGTTTTCGCCGATTGTGCTTTCTTCGTCCAATATTATCTGCTTTATCACACTTTCGTTTATTTCTCCGAATAGTGGTGCTGCTTTTAGTTTTGCGCAAAATGAAAGCCTTTCTTATTTTATCTGTTCTAAGATTACATGGGTTTGTTACGACTTCCTCATAGGAATGTCTAGGTAGTTCCTAGTTCAAGTTACCCTAACGGAAAATTAACTCCTCGGTATATCATGGCTCGGCGGTCACTAGCACCTATCGTATAGTATAAAGCAGTAACACAAATTGGGACCGAAATCATCGTATACTGGTTCTTTGGCAAGTTATCTCTCTCCTTGTGTTCTGGAATCAGCTTCTTACTAACCGGACTTTCTCATGAATCTATTGAAGTCTTTAATTTATTTTATTTTTTCGTTAACATTATTTGAAACATTTGCAGAGTTTAAAAAAATTATTGAATTGCAGGATTCTTCCATAACATGGTATAATCGGTACTGTCACTGATCCCATCTGTAATAAATTAACCTCATCTTAAATGATTTTCCAAATTCTTCGGTAAATGAAATAACTTTACCTTTTACGATATCCTAGACAGAGGTGTAATAGAGATGCCGTGCAATAATGCACTCATGGTTGATGGTTCGTCTCCTTCCATGACCAGCTAATCCTACTATCCGCTCAGTGTAAGGGAATTTGTTCCAGCCTTGTTTTGTGGCAAAGTTCTTTGGAATCTACAGCGGCTGGTGATTTCCTGTCGTGAGGATGTTGGGATATTCTAACAGTGCTATCCTAGACTTTCAAGAGAAAAAATTTCTTGGAGTACTAGCATTCAAGGTTATTCACGAAGAAGACGAATCTCTCAATTAGCAGACGAATCCTCACACAAATCCGAAGACCCTAGAGATGCGTGACATCGAATCGAAGAAAAGAATCGCTGAGAGTTTGCATCATCAGTCGTGCTTTTTTCTGTGGGTTTAGTATCGGACGTCGTCTGGTCGTTCGTGCCCAAGAAGTTTTCTTGACCACAAGATTTAATAAGACTGAATTCAAGAGTGAAACTACAAGCTCTGCTATGTTGAGCTTTATAAAGCAATAAAAAGTTCGGCATCGAATTAAATATCGCAGAGACCTATACAATAACAAACAAGGGTCAACCAATATATCAAGGTGGTATTTCGAAACCCGACCTTCCTTTAACATCCGCACTACTAATCAGCATGTATTTTTTTAATAATAAGCTAACACCAGGTCGATAAAGAAAAAGTTTTGCCTTATTTTTTATCTTTTATTTTTCCAGAAAGTTTAGGCATAAAAAACTTTTGACACTGGAGGGATGAGGAGCTTGATTGGCCGTGGGAGGATAATCGGACCAACGACTCTTTATGTACCGCAAGGTTCACCTCTAATCAAAGTCGTATACTTGAGAAAACTTCTCAGATACCCACTAATTCGGAGATTTCGATTAGTCGCCCCCGATTTCTATGAATAATTCGGCGAATTCGTCAGGCTAGCACGCTTGATGTTCCACACTGAAAGGCGATTCCTACTTGCTGATGTTGCCATTGCCGTTAGTCCTTCATATTCTATTCGATACTGCTGTGATATAAAAAAAACAGCTATGTATTAATAAAAATGTCAACCACGGCCATGGCAGTTTTTGTTTTCGATTGTTCTGATTCGCTTGAAAACAGTATTCAGTTCTTTTTTACTTCAGAAGTAAAAGACAGATACTTTCGACTTGTGAAACTCATAGGGTTCTATCCGTTAGGCTTAATTGCATAGCTGGGATATAACAAACCGCAAAATAAAAGTGCATAGCAAAACGAAGCAAGAGGTTTAATGAGAAAAACAGGATATAGCTTTGTCTATTCCATTATGATCAAGTCCGAACATTTATACTAATCTTAACTATTTCATTTGCTGCCTTTTTCTTCTTAATGGCAGGTTATGTTTCGAATTATAACTCGTAAGAAATGCTGAGATGTTTGCAAAACTCCGGACCACAGGTGTGTGCAGTGGAGAACGAACACGCGCTGTTGTCCTTACCGGGGAGCAGCGCACTTCACCACCACACCATCCGGGTCCTTCAAGTTATATTTCGCA
>UYYA01003961.1:0-221641 GCA_900624975.1 Angiostrongylus costaricensis | reverse complement strand
CGAAGCATCTCCAAGATGCTTTTTCGTTACCTCCACATCTAACTGATGAGGAATTACGACAAACTCTCCACCCTTATCACTAACGGAAAGTCTTATGGTTTTCAACCTTATCAGGTCTCGTACCTCTCGCATACCACGTTTTTGCACTGGAGTGAGGTTGGAGCTGTATCGTTTCGCGCGATACTGATTAAGGACTTTGAGAGTTTCATTCGCAAACATCCGAAATTTAATATCAACTTCATTATTGGGCTCTTGCTGTCTAAAGAACGTTGGGGGAAATGGTGCTATTTGTAGGGCCCCCACTTGACGTTGTTCGCACCTATTTAGCGCTTCATCTCTAGCTTTCTTGCGGAGTCTATCTTGAAGTTCATGTAAGCCACATGCGACCCTACGCAAGGTTATCTTAGAAATGGGTTCAGATGGTGAGAAACTCGGCCCCAATTCTAATAACGAGCGCGCACCGTCAGGGAGAGTTATGCCTCCTAACACTGTTAGCCTTGAATTTTCTTGCACATTACCTATCCTAATGTGATCTGTTTGATGTTCTTTAGCGATATTTTTGTGCGCTATTGAAGCTGTATTATGTGATTTACTCAAAAGGTCTTCGAATTTTCTTCGCAAAGCTACTTTAGCATTAGACCTAATAGAGTTGCAAATCAATACTGGCCCGCCCACTATTCTCTTCCAGAGGTGGTCCTCCAAATATTGAGCACAAAAGTTTTCCTTCGTTTCGCACTTCTTCCACTTGGCGAACATCTGGTTTTGTCGGCTTCGTAGACAAGTGCGTAGTATTCGCAATTCGACGTCCAATACTTGGTGAATGTCCTCTGGTAGACCGCGTACGTCGTGTAGTCGTCTTCGTTTGATGAAGTTCGGAACGACTTGATGTTTTAGACAGCGGCGGAGAAAGTGTATTGACTGTCGAGCTAAGACGATCTTTTGTCTCAGTGACAGCGCTTCTTTTACAAGTTGGAAGTATCTTGCTNTGGCCCGCCCACTATTCTCTTCCAGAGGTGGTCCTCCAAATATTGAGCACAAAAGTTTTCCTTCGTTTCGCACTTCTTCCACTTGGCGAACATCTGGTTTTGTCGGCTTCGTAGACAAGTGCGTAGTATTCGCAATTCGACGTCCAATACTTGGTGAATGTCCTCTGGTAGACCGCGTACGTCGTGTAGTCGTCTTCGTTTGATGAAGTTCGGAACGACTTGATGTTTTAGACAGCGGCGGAGAAAGTGTATTGACTGTCGAGCTAAGACGATCTTTTGTCTCAGTGACAGCGCTTCTTTTACAAGTTGGAAGTATCTTGCTGGTACATCTTGCAGTAACTGCCACGACTGACTTTCTATTAACCTCGGCATTGATCAAGTGATTTTCTTCGTATTTTTGTTGAGCAAACGCGAGGTGTTGCTATTCTTTGTTCACGATTAAGCTGACGTTTCGGCGGATTTCGCCTTCTTCAGAGCCTGGAAAGAAGAAGGCGAAATCCGCCGAAACGTCAGCTTAATCGTGAACAAAGAATAGTAACACCTCGCGTTTGCTCAACAAAAATACGAAGAAAATCACTTGAGCTACGTTAGTTAATTCTGCTGTTTAACTTATAGGCAAAGAAGTGGAGATGACACATTTCTTTAGACGACATGAGAAAATTCGACAAGTTGAATTATGCTAGTATGTTGACGACTTCATGAATCATCTATGATTCATGCTTGCCCGAAAATAACTTCGTCTTTCGACGTTAAAAACGCCTTAGTTCTTGGCGGGGCTTATTAATTGAAGGAAAAACGACTAAAATTCACAGACCCTTGCCAACAAGGTACAGTTTTTGCTGTTTTGCAACAGTGAAGTTTCATATTGGAATTTTACTAATTTCGATTTTTCAATTCAATGTTTTCGGGACGCATTTCGCCCTTTTTTCCAGCCGAGGCTTCTGTCATGTGGAGCGAATCTACTGAACAGACGATAGTTCATTCGGAAAATTGGGTGTTTTTCCCTAATATGTCTTCGCTCTTCTTTTATAGTTTTTCTTCATATTTTTTCATCGTTGTTTTGCGACACATCTACGTTAGGAAATCAACCAAAGCTTCATTTTCTTTTTTCTGGATGTTTGGTTTTTAAACGTACAAAGGCAAATTGACGTTTTAAATGGAGGTGATTGAATACATATGTGGCCTTTATAATGACTCCCACTGGCCTACCGATGTATCAAGCCAGTGCTGCTTTCGTCCCATACTCGCAGGACTCGACGAAAATGTGATCTCCTTGTCAGTGTGCGAGGAAAACCAATATAGTTTACGTTCATTTGTCTTCAGTGCTGTGAAAATTGTGGATTCGAGAACTTTGAATTGAGACATGAAACTTATTCATGTCATATAGCTTGGGAAGTTCTTTGTGGGTTTTTGTGATTTTGAGATCGATCACTGGTATTAATTTACGAACCAGTTTTTTTTTCGAAGCACTAAATTAAATCCTCAAACAATTTGTGTCTTTCTTTGAATTAGGTTGAAAATCTTACTTACTTACTGGATACTTGCAACCCATCCTCACTAGTTGTACGGGCCCCAGCATAATCACCACTTTTTGGAGATTTGCTAGTTAAGCCATTGTGGTTTCTTGGAATCACGAGGACATCCTGGCCAAAGCCTGCCCTTGGTCTTCACCATCACCAGCGCAGGCAGTCGCAGCCTTTGTCTATCAGGGAAATTTGCCACCATGCGACTTTGATACCAGGACGGTGGTGGATCCTGGTATTGGTTTACTCTTAGCTAAGCTTCCTGATGGAAATGCCGGACCCCTTCTCAGCTTGGGAAACCTTGCCGGGGAGAGTAATCCCCGCCGTGCATCGCAGTTCGACACCCAGGAATACCTCCCAGCCACGATGAGGCGGTAAACCGTTGGGAGAAGGTTGGAAATCAGTACAAATTATTCCATAGTAATATTATTTAATGAATGGGCTGAACTTATCACATTTATTTAGAAAATTTTTTTCGATATTTTGTATACTAGGTTGAAAGCGCTGCTGCTTCTTGTCCTAGGTCACTCTGAGAAAGATTATTCCCTACACATCGGAATTCACAGCTTAACAGGTTCCGTAAAATTCTGTTCATGTCCATCGTGCAGCTCTTCATTGGCTTTTGCAATTAGGCGTGCGACTGTAGCCCATAATGGAGAAAGCGAGATTTATGCGCTAAAAGAATGTATATGCACGGGTTCTGCGAAGATTTGCACATTGTTCGGATATAGTAACCTAGACGACTGTTGATACGAAAGAGCACACTTTACTTCTGCTTACGCCCTCGGAGCATGCGTTTAGCTTAATTCATGATGTGGATGGTAAGAAATAGTTCATTTAAAATACAAAAAATGCTTGAATGTTCTGCTTAAAATCTTGAGCTCAATATACAGAAAGTTTGGAAGTGTTAAAAAAGATTCTTAGCTTATAATAAGCATTATTAACTGGATCGTGAACCATTAGAATTTATAGACCTTGTCAACCAAATAAAACTTTTTTCTTTAAAATAGTGGAGTTGTGGTTTTTGGATGCAATAACATTTTCCCTTTTTTGTTAATGCTCACATTTCGAAGGCCAAATACCGTTGTAGTAGTTGACCGGTCTTCCAGACGAATCTGATGGCTGTATCCCAATGGTTATAGCGCTTGCGGTGAATTTGTAAAAGCATCAATTTCTTTTTCGGTTTTTTAAAATTTGAATTCTTTGCGAATTAAAATGCGAAGCGATGTTTTGGCCAAGTTGTTTATACGCTTATATCAAAGTTTTACTACATATCTTTGTTATCAGAAAATTAGCAGCAATTGTCGAATAACCAGTTCCGTTAGGAATGTGTCAAACTTATCGTTTTATCTAAGTTGTCTTCAAATAATCAGACTACCATGTCAAAACGTCAAAACCTTGCATGGTATGCTTAATATTTTTGATGAATGGTTACAGAGAAAAGAAAAACATGTTGTTCTGCAACGTCAATTTCTGGTCCCACACAGCGAATGCAACGGCCATACGGGACCTCACAGAGTTTCTGACCACCTTTTTTGCCCAATCTTTTCCTCACCTTCGTATCACTTTTTACCTTCGCTCTAGAGAAATATGCCTAACGTTTTCAGTTCACAAGATCGACTTTCTATTAACCTCAGCATTGGAATATGAATGCGTCGTTTTCTTGTTCAACAATTGCGAGGTTGTTAAGCAGCATACATTCACTTCCATAGAAAAACACAATACAACGCAACAGTAGCTGACGTTCCGGCAATATCGTCTTCTTCAGAGCCTGGAAAGGTATACTGACATACAATCTACTAGGCCAAACGCTTCAATAACACTTACAAAAAGACGAGAAACTCTTTGGTAATTACATGATCAATAGCTTCTCGAAAAACTCACCGATTTTACGTTACTTCAATAAGGAAGATTAGAACAGCTGATTATTCTCGCGTATCGTTGATGACTGCACCATCCTACATCAGAAATTAATGCGAACATACGGGGTCAGGTCGCGTATGACCTCTGGGCATTCATCCCTGCAATTCATTGTAAGGTTTTTGGTATTTATCCAAAAAACCTTAAATTTTCGCACTGTTGTTTTAGTCTCCTGTACAAAGGTGTTGACTTTTACTACAAAATCGTCTACGATATGCTTTTGTATCCTACGCGTGCCTAGTGGGGTGCTTTGTCTTAGTTTTCGTTTGCCATCTAGGTGTTCTTCTAAGCGGATACACAAAGGTCTTTCCATTTCGCCAATGTATTCATCTCCCAATTGTTACAAGAGATCAGGTATATCGTACCTGAACTCGTGCAATCGCCATCCCTGCCGTAAGGGCAAATTACGCTATTCGTTGTTTCACATAGACGGTCATACAGGCGGTTAAGAACTGACTGACGACTTAGAGTAGCCGGTGATATTTCAAATATCGCTGCCGATTCCTCTAGACCTGCTCTTTTCAAGCATCGTTTACTAGCCGAGCTTACTTCATCGCTAATAAAAGGCAATGTAAACGGGACTTTTTTCTGGCCAAGTGTTTCGCTCTCCTTCTAAACTTATCTCGTTGGGTTACAATTTCGTAGTCATTGGAGATGGCTATTTACCGAGCCAAGTTGAGCAATTCTTCCTTTAGTTCCGTGGTTGTGCACACCAAGGTGGTTGTTCGAGACATGTTTCTCACAGTCGGCCTCTTTGTGTGTGAAGGGTGGGAAGAAAGGAAATGAATGAGGATGTTCTTGTTATTGCGTGATAGGTTTATTTGAACGTTTAAGAACGGAAACCAGGTTTTTCTCGGTTTCTCTCAGGTGAACTTACTTTACTCAGACTGTTCGTTCAATAATTCAAAGCATTTGTCCATCACTTCATTCGTAGAGAAGACAACAAAATAATCATCTTCATATCTACAGTGGAGTAGTGGACGGTCATTCGAGATCGAGAACAGGGTCTTCTATCGATAATGATTTTGAAGTAAAAGTCCTTGCACAGGAGACTGAAACACCAGCGCGAAAACTCCTTGAGGTTTTTTGGATAAATGCCAAAAACCCTACAATGAATAGCAGAGGTGAATGCCCAGAGGACATACGCGACGTGACCCCGTATGTTCGCATCGATTTCTGATGTGGGACGATGCAGTCATCAACCCTATGTGACTATAATCAGCTGTTCTAATCTTCTTCATTGGAAGTCGAAAAAACGGTGGGTTATCGAGAATCTACTGACCATGTGTTTGCCATTTGATTCCCATCTTTCTGTATGTGTTATTGAAGCGTTTGGCCTAGTAAATTGTATCTCAGTATAACCTTTCAGCTTCTGAAGAAATCGATATTGCCGGAACGTCAGCTACTGTTATGTTGTATTGTGTTTTTCTATGGAAGTAAATGTATGCTGTTTAACAACCTCGCGATTGCTGAGAGAAAAAACGACGAACGAATTTATAAAAACGACGCATTCATATTCCTAACCTTTTCTGCAACAACATTGGGAAATGCACGAATGGCTTAATGAATTCCTCCTTTCTGTACACACTAGTACTACTGGTATTATATACTACGCAAACAACGTAGAAATTTTCTGGAGTTGCAATTTACTTCGACGATCATAGAATAAATCTCACGGGTCGATTGACGCATAACGACAGCCTCTGATCATAAATGATTAGTGAGTTTGGCGAGGCATTAAGCATCTAACAAAGAGGATCATACTTCTTTGTGAGGAACTTGAATGAGAAACATGGTAATATTTGTCTTGAAACGTCGTTTCTTAAACGATATGGTTTAACAGACAGAGCCTGGCATGGTCGTGTGTGACTACTATGTGCTCGAAAATGCTTAAGCTTACTAACTTTGAGGAAAACATCGCATTTCGTAGTGAACTTTATCAGTTTAGATAAGGAAATTTTTAACTGCAAACATTTTTGTTGACCGTATGCAACCGTTCCTACTTCAATTCGATCAAATTCTGTTTTTTTTTTATAGTCTAGAAAACTTTTCTTCGTGGAAGGTCGCGTTTTCAGTAGTAGAGCGAGTTAGCAAGTAGAATACCCTATCCAACAGGACATGTTTCTGGCCAAAAAATTTCTGTGTCTAGTTTCGTTCTTAAATTTTTGTTCTTTTGTGTTTTGAGAACTCTTGTTGTAGACTAATCAAAAATTAAAAATAATATTGGAAGAATTGCATGTACCCCTATCGATAGAAAGTCTTTTATATCGTATTATATCCTACAGCACTTATATCAATCCACACGTCGAAAAAAGCCAAAGGTTAGAGGGGCACTGGTAGTATCTAAGGCTTTTAAGTAAGGCTATTCATTTACTAAAATATATGCTTAAGGCAGAAGCTTATAAATTGACACCGGGAAATAGGCGAAAGTTATCGCTTTGCACACGATATCTGAATATTTTATAGATTCGAGTTCAAGCTCTTTTGTGTATTGGTAAACTGTTACCGACTCTCGAATCATGGATGGTTACGGACTTAATCTTACCTGCACTCCCGAAAGTCAAAAGTAGGGAGCCTGCTGTTCTCATGGCAATTCTAGGTAGAGAGATATTACTTCAATCTAAACGTTTGCTACATCGTATTTCTTCGATTTGTGAATTTTAGGTGTATATAAACTAACAGCTGACTGTGAATCGGTTGTCGTCAGTCGCGAACAATGGGCGAAAAGCGCGCTACCATTTCTAATACCAATTTGTGTTGAAAACACGCTAAATCTTGGTCAATTTGAGCAATTTATTGCTTTCGTAAAGTCTGTTATTGGAATAGTAGAGCGAGATCAGCGTCTTCGTCTACAACAACTGAGTGCGATGCAAGAGCAGCAAATGTACGTTTGTTTGGCTTGTGTTAGGGAAGTATATAGGCTAGCCAATTACTTGCACCGTACAATCCGCCTAAGTACTTACTTTTTACAATAATTTGATCTTTTCAAAGCATAGGTTGTTTCTGTAAACCATGTACTCATTCAAAATTCGGTTTTCTAAACACAAAGCTATGGCACCGTGATAGAAGGGCTTTGTATCTAATTTAATATTTTTTTCTTTTAATCCGCTGGTGATTTTGGTCAGTGTTTTACATATTTAGTGACGCAACAAGTCTCGACGAAGTTATGAAACCAGATTCCACTATAACCAACACAGATTTGGCAAATCTCAAGGATATTCATGGCATCGATAGCATAGGATCGTGCCTTCCAGTAAACTTGGAGGTTAGTTTTAGGATTCCTTTTATTATTTCGTTTCACTATTCACTGAGGATGAGTTTTATGGGAGAAATGCAATTGCTGCTGTCGCTGAGGCGGAGCCTTGTATATGGGTAATCATTGGTAGGTCTCTGCAACGGATCACTACAGTGCGTCGAATCACATTCGAATAGCGTGTTCAGCAATGTTACCCGTCGCCACCATCATCCATCTTGACTACCAAAGATAATATCTTACAGAAGGAGTTGCCACTAAGTGAGAAAGGGATAAGAGCATCAAAGCAAGAACGTAATCATGGATTACAATCGCAAGCTTCAATACAGGTTCGCAGGTTTAAATAAACATATGCATTTGGTTGCCGATTCGATTTAATGCAGGTTGATGACTCAGTTATTTCAGCCTGTACTTTCGCCAGTGGAATATAGTAAGCTGCCAACAATGGCTGTGAAACCTAACGACGGATTCACTTTAGTAGGAGGTATTTGTGGAACATGTTTTTAAACATTCTGAGCTTTGATGTTGTATATAAATGGGCACGCATATTTATGCATATAAATGGCATGCATGTTATATTTATTTACTTATTTATAGCAATATTTGTACCCATTTTCACATCCTGATAGCGTAAATTTGATGGTGTCCGTCTTACCACATTTTTTTTTCTAGGAACGGACTATCCGTTTTTTGCTAGGTTTGTTAACGCCGTCATTTCTTTTGAACCATGAAGAGCTGAAATGCATAAAGTTTTACTCAGGGGAAGGAGTAAATATTTCCAGTTTTTCGTGCATCGCCCAAATGGTCACCCCTTTTGTACGCGTTTTCTTTTCATGAACAGTACATGATTTTGAGAAGCTGGTTCTTTCTATCATTCTTGATACATAAGTCGATCGCTTCGAAGTGTAAGATTTCTGGTGCACTTACAATTCCATTTCCTTCCTTTACAAGCGTTGCTTTTGGAGGTGGTCAATACCGGTACAATAGAAGGAATATTGGTTCACATAAGTGATACTAGAGTTTTAGCTCCATCAGTTAGTTAATTGGTACCGTCTTTGAGAGATCCTAACCTAGTTTTAAATTTGTTCACAACCCTTGCACTTTTGTTGTCTCGCTGCGTTCTTTGAATTTCATATGTGTTTCAATGGTACCCTCCAAAATATGACGATATCGTCGACAAATGATGGTTTTATAGGGTATTTCCATCAGCGCGTACACTCTTTTCATGTCATTTGGCTTTATATTTTTCCATCAATGCTTGCACTCTTTTCATTTCATTCGAACGATATCACTTTTTGCTTCAGTAAAGCGCCATACAGTTCGCATTCTGAAATATTACTGCAATATTGAAACTCCATTTCTAATTCTTTTAAGTGGGCGGTGACAGAGCATTTCCTCGTGTTGTATCCTCCTTACATCCTTTTTCATTTTCCTCTATCTTTTTGCTTGAAAGTATTTTATAATCTCTCGAGATTGTTAAATTGCCAGATATTCTAGTGGAGTGCTTTCTGTAGACTAATGTGAAAACGTAAAATTGGTTTTCAGAGTCTACTGTACAGCCTTTCCATCAACAGCTTGACATGTATATCTGTCCGCAGAAGTTTGGTGTTGTTCCAGCATTGAACAACCTAGATTTATCGGTTTTTGAAAGTGGTGGTAAGTTCTTGGCAATTGTTTGCTCTAATCTTCGTAGACTATAGCTTCAATCTTACGATCATTACTGGATAGTTTAAGAGATGGCAGTTATAACAGATGCCCTGGCTAAATCATGAGTAACCAAATCTAGCAGTTTCGTCAATGATTGTTGCTCAAACTACAGGGTCAACATGGGCTGAATGCAGCGCCGTTGATGAGCATCTGCGTAACAACTGTGCTTCTGAAGGGTGTTTCCCAACAAGATTTCCAGAACCGCCTAAGCAAGGATTTCTTCTCTGTACCGGTTAAGCTGAATAAATTTTTTTCTTAAAAATACATTTTAGATCAACGAATGCAGCAATTCAACGTACCAACAAATTCACAAAGCCGCTTACTTCGCTTGATTCATTACTGTCGTTTTCCTCGAACAGTCATGAGATTGCACGAATTGAGGAGAATAATAAATCTCTCAACTCAGCGGTTCACCATGATGGTAGTAAAGCACTCGATCCATTCATGGATCTCTTCATGTAGGAGTATTTTTCTTAAGGCACTGTTTGCTTTTGACCTACTTATTCTGATTTTGTTGTATGCGGTGTTTAATGCTCACTTTGTTTTTTGCTTATCTGAGAAATATCGTTTTTAGGATCGATATCGATATATGACGAGATTCTTTTGAGTTGCATGTATTTGAAGTAATTAGATTTCTAAGAGATGCTGTATTTATGGAACGTTTTTGCTGCGTATCCTATTTATTTAATAGCATCTTGCTTCACTCTTGTACTCACTCCTGAAGAGTACAAAGTTGTCTTCAGTATCCATGTTGTTGTGACTTTAGACCATGGTATTGAAATGATTTCATATCACAAATAAATATGATTCAAATGTTGTATGCTATTTTTTCATTCGTGATTTGCCACTCAAATCATTGGAATATTTCTGCTTTGACGTCGTCCCTGTTGTTTAAAACACCTACTTTAAAACTGTAAAGAACACTTGGACTCCATTGTAGTATGAAAGTATGGGAACACAACAGATTTTATTGTGAGCCAAATGGTTGCCTGGAAATAAAAGCTAGTACTTTGATTAACATGTAGTGTCCCTTCACCTATCTTTCTTCCGAAGGATCATCTGTTGAATATAATGCAGTTTGGCTCTTCGAACTGTTATAATTTCGAGGTTATCGGCTATTTCCAGACCCTGACGTTGCTCCATTATGATGGCAGTACTTCAGGAACGTCGAGACAACGAGAAAAATGTGCAGTTGTTTTGTCTAGAGAACTTGGTTTTTATGAACTCATTTGTTCGGATACCTGGACAGCCCGTCTTCACTGGTTGTGCGGGTCCCAGCATAATTTGCTGGTTCAGCTACCGTGGTTCATCGGAGTCTCGGGGTCATCCTGGCCAAAGTCTGCCTAAGGTCGTCACCACCACAGGCAGTCGCCGTCCTTCTGATTCAGAGGGACACCACAAGACTAGTTTGTTACCAGGATGGTGGATCTTGCTAATGGTTTACTCTGGACTAGGCTTCATGTTGGAAACGCCGGCACTTTTCAGCTTGGGAGGCGTTGGCGTGAGGGGTGGATCTCTCCGCTGTACATCTCAGCTCGACACCCAGGAACATCTACCAGCCACGATAAGGCGGTAAACTGTTTAGAGGTTTTATGAAGTTACCGGACTTCTTGGTGGTTGCGGACAGGGACAGGTCGTCAGCCAATGAAATACATAGCTGTCATCACATAGTGAACGAGATTCGTCGATATAACTCGGTTAATTTTCCGAGAACTTAGGGGCAGAGAATTTATTTGACGGACATGTAGTAGCTACGTTACTCTATCATCTTTTTACTAAACGTATAACAATTTGATGTATTTTATGAACGGCAATTTGATACCATCGCCATAGACATTTGGAGGTGTTTTGTAACATATGTTGAGTCGATTTTGCCACTGTTTCCATATGAACATTCTGCGCTACTAACTGTGCAGATTGGAAAGGAAATAACCGTCACGGCCATGGTTCAGCAGACCGATTGCGAACAAAATAACAGTCATTAACTAGTCAAATGCTGCGCATTGTACGCCTGTCAGATCGTTTTTCAATAAATGAATGCTTAGATTATTTAGCCTTAGTGTTTTATTGTCTAATTGGAGCGAAGAGGTACCCCTAATTATCGTGCCTCGGTCCCTAAATGAAGAAGATGATACATCTATGCGCCGTTCTCACCACACTATTAGTATCACGGTTCGTACTCTGTTCAAAAGCAATATTCTCGTTCTCGAAATGAACCCGTTCGCAGAAAGTTTCTTTTCAAAACTATTAAGTGCAGAGAATAGCGTTTCAAAGCCCACGACTTTCACAATATCTGTGTCGGATAAGGCATCGATTGAATGCAAAATCTAGAGCGGAAAAGCTCTGTAAGGGAAAATAATCCCTGGGAAATTGTACGGATGCATTGAGATCAATGCAATTCGTTCGCTGCGTTCCACATGCATTAACGCTTGCGACGACACCTAATTTCGTTTTCATGTCGCAATTGCATGACGCCTAATTTTCAGCCTTTACGGGCTTGCCGGTTTCTTCGCTTGGTTTTCGGTAGCAGCAAACAATAATTTTTCGATAAATAGACGACATGATGGGTTGTGAACATGACGTCATTGTAGAAAAGCTTCTCTATCGTTCTATGTTTATGAATCTCTATTTCGGCTTTTCTTAATATCATCGCACTGTATATGGTAGCTCTGGTTTCATATGTAATTAGGATTGGATTACTATCCTATTAGTACTCAAATTTCTGGTCAGTCACCTGTTCAGACAACGGTTTTTTGTATGTTTCTAAGAGCAGAGTAGAGCTTTTACCGAACAAAAGCCAACACAACATACGTGTTCTGCAAGTTATCGATTGATTACAAGAGTAGGAAGAGAGTTTTATGTGTTAGCATTGACTAGTGGAAGGAAAATGAGCTCTATGGAGGTCACGCCGAACACTCCAGCACCTTCGGAATAACTCCCGTATTGGTCACTCGTCGCGAGAGTGTTAATGCCTTCACAGCATTATGAATGCTGTGAGGTCTATTTTTGTTCAGCGAGATCCAGAACGTCTTACCACGCGTTGTATATTTTTCGGTAGCCAACCAAAGCAGATCAGAATAAAAGGAATTGATCAGAAGAGCCATTCTCTACATGTAATGATCTACAAAAAACCTTTTTTCGAAAAGTTCATTGACTGGCACAAACAGTTAACTGCTATTTCATTTTAGCCCCAATGATGATTTATGGCTATTTTATGGAATGTGCGAGTATCTAGAAAAAAGTAGTACTCATTTCGATTCAACAGCAGCTACAAAGTACTTTCAAATGTCGATGTCAATGTATTAACATAATGGACCATAGTATAGTAGCATACATATCATTCGCAAGCATAGAATGATGGGAAAAGTCCCTTTTCCAATCTTATCATGTTCACACCTCCTAGAATTCTCCAATTATTGGGAAAATATTTTTATTAAAAAGGCAGAAAGTTCGCGGCGGACGAAAAATTGCTCGGCTCGCGAATAGATTGGGATTAGTCGGGTCAAATCGGATTTATGTCTTTATAGTTTCTATAGACACCTATAGAGAAATCTGATATTAAGGAATGATTCAATATCGGCCTGATATTTCAACGTACCCGTCGCATGGTTCAACGAGCAGAATTACACTGCACTCATTAAGCAACGTCACTCATGCTAATAGTCCTACTTCATCTGAGGTACCCTGACACGGGTAACTCTGCAGAGAGATCCATTCATTTCTCAGAGAATTGTTGTGTCACTGGGTTTTCCATTATTATGCTTTCACACTGTGTTGTTATACTCAACGAACTCGGTTGTTCGTGACCTGTTACTTATAAAGCCTTTACTCGGAGGCACTCTTTGTGAACCTTTTTCCTGCTCCTCACGTATACATATGGCTCCAGCACTTCTTATATGTTCCAAGAAACGCAAGTTTGGAGGCTAATCGATTTGCGGATTTGGTGTGTACAACGACATCGTATTTTTTCTTGAGTTTTTTTTTTTAACGGTTTGGGAACACAAATACTACTTAAACGGTTCGGCATACATAAGGTTGCAACGAAACTTTTATTCGGCAGATGTTTCTACGTCTTCTTGTTCTTCATTGTCGGATAGATGCGAATCGTCTGTCTACAGCCGTTCGTCCTCACAATGAGTATTCGTAGTTGCATCGAGTAGAATGTTCTGAAATGAGTACCTCACTCGGCAGTGCGCTTTTAATAGACGAGGGTTAGTGATCGTTGTTCACTGACAATGTTAAGCAGTAAAGAAATTAATCCAGCCCTTTACTAGGCGACATTATATCAGCTGACACGTAGGGAACCGAAATACTGTTATTTGAGCGCAAAAGAAAATTCATTCTAAGAGCAGAAAACGATATGTTAGGTTTGCCTTTGCATAGATTCATATCGAGCTAACTGCAAATGCAAAATGCTAGCGTATTTCTCTTTTGTGTTTTTTGTTGAAAAACAAAACAGCTAGCTCCATCTCCGTTGTGTACGATTTACACCCCTTCTCTCTCCTCTCTTAATTACTTCGATAAGTGGACGGTCCGTCTTCACGAGTTGTACGGACACCAGCACATTTGCTATTCGTTTCTTTCTCACGCAATCGTAGTCCGTGATGGTGGTTTCATCCGAGCATGGTGGCGCGTACGAGTTTCATGCCATGATCTGTAAAATAACTACGGCTGCGTGTACAGCTGATTAACCTTTGTTACGAATACGTCCGCCCAACGTGTAGGTTGCCATACTGGAGGACGTCTGCATTCTCGTGGAGTCCACTCTACAGTTCTTTTCGTCAATCTGTCGCTCGTTCTTCTCGTTATGTGACCAGCAATCTATGTTTCTGTGTCGATGTATATTCTCCTGAATCTCCAAGATATGACAGATTTTGAAGGTCAGAGCTTCGCATTCCCGCTAGATGTCGAGAGTGCCGGTTATATTCAAGAAGACATCGCTCAACCGCTCTGTGAGTAGTGCGGAGTATTACTGACGTAGTTGAAGTATCACCCCAGGTTTCTGCAGCATAACAGAGTGCTGGGAGATCCGTTGAATCGAAAAGGTGAGCGCGGACTTTTGGGTCCTTCAGTTGGGTCGGTGTCTTCTTTGAGAGGCCCAAATGCGGCCCAGCTGCTCTCCTTCATCTATCTAGTTCCTCCTTCATGTTGTTTTCCATATTCATTGATCGTCCAAAGTAAACGTACGAGGTGGTCTCTGCAATGAGAGAGCCGTCCAACTCAATTTTTTCGCCTTTGCACCATAGGTTTTTCATGAACTGGGTCTTCTTTCGATTTATATGTAGTCCGATCTTTTTTCCCGCTTCATTGAGCTCGTTGATCATCGCCTTGCTTCGCTAGTACTTCTTGAGAAAATGGCGATGTCGACGGCAAAACGAAGGTTTGATAGGACTGTTCCATCAATACGTATGCCTTTCTCATCCCAATCGAGTGGCTTCATTATCCACTGCAGTGCGGCACTGAACAGTTTTGGCGATATTGTGTCGCCCTTTCGAACCTCTTTTCTTGTGGGTATGGTAAGAGGTCGATGGAAAAGCTGTTTTCGTAGTGGTAGGAAGGGTCCACTCATTGGTCGACGAGCGCTGATAGGATTGCATTCGTTTCGACATTGTCAAACGCTTTTTCATGGTCGATAAAGGTTAGGACTAGAGGCAAGTGGTATTCTCGACAAACTTCGATGACCCTGGACACAGTTTGGATGTGGTCCATGCAGCAAGATCCTTTTCGAAATCCTTCTTGCTCGACTGTTTGCGCCCCATCCAATGTCCTTGATATGCACGAGAGGATAATCTTCGTGAAGAGTTTGTAGAGTAGACTTAACAAGGATATGGGCGATAGCTACGAAGATCCCTTCGGTTTCCTTTCTTAGGCGGGGTCACCGTCCGCGACGTCCTCCACTGGTCTGGGATTTTCTACTTTTGAAGGTAGTATGTCATATAATTTGCGAAAAGTACGTGTAAATTGTGGCTTCCAGCTCTCAGGAAGCCGGCTGTAATATTATCGGCTCCTGGAGCTGTGTCTCTTTTCATACTTTCTATCGTAACTTGAACCTCCGTCGTAACAATTCCAGGTGGTTCTACACCAACAGAGATATTAGGGTCCGCGAAAGGGATTATGGCACGGGAAAGGTTGCTGTGGAACGTTTCAATTACTTCAGTTTCTTTCTCTTTTCTAGTAACTCCTTAGTAGTGAAGGAGATGCGATCCGATCTTCTCGCTTGAGGAACTGAGGCGAATTTGGCACAGCTTTTCAGTACTTCGACAAGCAGCTTGTAGTCTTCGGTTGGGTCTTCTTTAATCTGCTAGTCACGTTTGTGCAGGACTTTTTTCAGAATGTTCTCGTATACAGCTACACTTTTCCTCGTGGTCGATGAAGAGAGTTCTTTCGCAGCTTGCGGCTGAATCGAATCTTCGCGCGAAGAGTGCGGTGATCGGAACCAGTACAGAATGACGGGACTCCGATGTGTCAAGTAGGTACCATCTTCTATTTGTCAGGATATGGTCGATCTCCGCATGAGTCATGCCGTTAGGAGACTCCCATATCCAGCGGCAGCTTTCCTTCTTCTGGAAGAGCGAGTTCCCATGGAAGAGACGTGCTGCTGACAGGAGTCCTGCGAGACGGTTTCCATTCTCATTTCTTTCTCCCAATCCAAAATTTCCGATCCTGTATTCGCTCTCGTTGGCCTTTCCTATTCTGGCGTTGAAGTCTCCAACAACAAATTTGTGATATGCTTTATCATTGTGGATGACTTTCTCCAGCTGATAGTAGAACGCATTTAATTCGTTCTCATCGGCTACGTCGGTCGGTGAGTAGCAGTTGATGGTAGTGATCTTCTTATGATGCGACAGCTGAAGACGGAGGACGGCTATGCGAGGAGAAGGGATCTCGTATCGTTCGACGAGATGGACAATGGACGGGTGGACGACAAAGCCTACGCCGCCGACATTTCGTGACGGGACCTTTTCTCCACGGATCACAAGAGTCCCATTGTTTAGTTGGTGTACGTCGGTCTTCTTGACTTTTGTTTTTTGTAATGCGATAACGTGAAATTCAATGCGATCTGCGGCTACAAGAAAGGCGGGAAGATCGGCGTCTGTGGAGAGTTTTCTGGCGTTATACGTGCACAGTAAGAAACAGTCTCCATGGCGTGTTGTGCATGTGTTCGCTAGATCCGGTTCCAATGACGTCCTACGTTGCCCGAGATTTTCTGGCCTCCCACCGGTCGTCTCATCGCCTCAGACCATAGACTGGAGCACCCAGTATGCGGGGTACTGAGGCTGGCTTTTTGCTGGTTATGCAACTTGGTCCTCCCTGGAGTCCTGACTTAACCGTGCAATGGCGTATTCAGGTCTTAAACACGGTGTGGATCTGAGGGAGCTATGTTTTCGCTGTCGCATCCTTCACCCCGTCTCTTTTGGAATGGTGCTCTTCAATCTGTGCTTCACAACTCCTTTTGTTCGTGACATTCTCCTTCCTAATTGTGGCTTTAATTCCTATGGAATAGATTTATGCTCGTATTTACACTGTCAATCTCTCTTGCTCTCCATCACGTATTCAAGTACTTAAATATTTGGATATATATGACCATTTTCGTTCTTTTTTGTGTCTATTATTGTATAATTTGGATAGAAGAAGTTTGCTAATGATTAGGACTTAATGAATCAGCAAACATATTGTTCATTTAGAAGAATTCTGGGTACCCATTTAAACCATGCGGGAGATGGAATTTGCTCAAGATGGGCAGCTGGCCATCTGGAACAGCTATCTACTTCGGGTGCTATATTTGGGTCAAGCAACTTGTACTACATATAACATGGATCTCGTTTCGAAATTACTAGCGATTTTATCGCGTATTCGAACATACCCATGTAGGTTTAATTATCCACGTTTTATGTAATTTTATGCACGTTCTTACTGAAAGTTATCTAGACATAAAATTGATTTTTGTTTAAAGCTGCAAGTCATGCAAATTGCTCTTTTCTGTACAAGATTTTTGGAGATTTTAATATTCGTGTGGAAAGTTTTTCTTGAAATACGGTTGTTTTTTTAGCAATTACTATAATTTTTTTGCACATTACATGATGCTGTCTGTGAAAGCGGATTACTGTTGGAATCCTTCCAATTTTGTTGCGTCCATTCCAGGCAATTCAACCTCTGTGGATTCAATTACAAGTCTTTTGAAAGAATACCTTGAAAACTTCCCAGTGATATCAGTTTTTTTTGAAAACATTGATGGACCATTTAGAGAAATACCATTGTCCATTATTGAGAAGCAAAGGTATAGTATTTATTGAAATTCACTTTATTTCTGTTTTCATGTAGTTGATTCTGTTCTGTGTACTTTTTATTGTTGTGTGCAATCGCTCTGAGCAAACGTGTCATAGAGTGGAGCATTCGTGGGTGCGTCGTTCCCATGGTCGACTGCCACGGAGAATTTCCATTCGTCGAGACCGCAGAAAAGATATTGTTTCAGCAGAGTTGAGTGGATCCAGTCATGACGACGGCACATTTCGACCAGAGGTATTAAAGATACTGTATTTCATTCTTGTTACTATGAAGCCTTACTCATTTAGAATTCTATTTATGGTGTTTCGATCATTCCTCACCAAGATGATTGGCTTGACATTCCTGGTGACAGAAATATTATTAGCGTTTCTGGTTGGTCATGTATTTTCTTCAACCTATTTATTTGTTTAATAGATGTGCATTCAGAAGAAAGAGACATAGAAAAAATGTATTCGAAGATGTTTAACTATCATTCTGGGCGAATCAGTTTAATAGAAAATTTTGTCAACGCGTTGGCCGGTTTTACACGTTTCGTGGTGTATGGCAATTCATTACATGGGGTAAGTCCTTGAATTATTTTAATAAACTTCTAGCTTATTGTCGTTTTAATTCAATATGTTACATCGTAACAGAATAGAACTAGGGAATGTAAACGAAAGTGAAGTTCTAGTGACGAGTTCTCATTGAGCGATGTCGTCCATCTCGTCTAATATTCGCAATGAACCTCCACTTGGATAATATCCGCCTAGTCTTTATGATCTTCATAGTACGTACCTAACCTTGGATAGAGGAATCACGGTTTTATATCGCATGAAGCAGAATCAAAGTCTGTGTCTGACAAGATTTTTCAAGCAAAGGAGAACTAAATTATGTAATTAAATTCGCATTTGGTTCTTGATAACTTGGTATCGCCCCTGGCGTTATTGATAATTGGGTGTTTCCTATCTCCTGTTTCCAATATCAACTGATTCATTTAGAAGCTGAGCACACATCTAATCACTTTTACCTTATTGTCACTATGAAGGGTGTTAACACTAAAGTCGAACGCCTAATTTCGTATAGCTATGGCATCTAATCGAATTGAACTTGATTTTCTAGCATTTACCTCGTAGGTTATGATTATTTTGCCACTGATTCGGTACAACAGGGAAGAAAAATCGCCATGTGATTACCTTGGCATTCTCTTCATCTGTGATATTCATGGTTTTTGTGCTCTCCTAACTATCAGCGGCAGCGAACAAAATTTTCCTCTCTGTTGAGAAAAAAAGAATTTGTATTTTCAACACATTACCTTTAGGCGATGTTTATTTGTGGTCTTCTATACAAAGCTATGGATGAGCTTTATTATGCGTGTGGTGGTGGTTCAGCTGTAATTCAATGTATTAATTGGCAGACAATTATGATCCAGGTATTGCTTTTTTAATTTCTTGCACATTCGCCTATTTGTTTCGGATTTCTTATGAAGAATTTGGACTCTGCGGAATCATTTAGTGTTCAAGATGTGCTTCACACTTGTTAACGGCGTGTACTCATTCAACTGGTTCAGACCACCACGAATTGCATTACTGTCTCGATTGTCTTTTGAACATTGTGAAAAGGGTGAGGACATCTCAGTATTGTATTTAGCGCGGTGCTGATCTGTGATGACCCGGAATTTGTTGTTGAGCACAAGATCAGCATAGTTTTATCTAGTTAAAATTTTGGTCGAGTGTTCAATGTGCGTTTGGAAAGTGCGTGTGAAGTATTTCAGAATGTTGTAAGTATTTATGTTATTTGATGGACAGCGGCCGCACAGAGTAATACATTGGCGATGACAGTTATCGCCCATGTATTACTCTGTGCGGCTGCTATCCATCAACTAACTTAAATACTTACAACAAATAAACGGCTCTGAAGAAGGCGAAAACCGCCGAAACGTCAGCTATCTCAGAATGAATAATAAAGGATAGGAGCCAGAAACAAGAGTAAAGCGAATACCCTAACGTCATTTGTATCCAAATCCTTCACTTTCTCACCGTTATTTTTTTTTAATGAATTAGGCGACGCGTATGCAATGGCCGTTTAAGCCCGAAATTGTATGCTGTTGCTATAAATGATGTTACAAATACGAAACTCTGTTGAATGCAAGTGGGAGAAATGCTGCACGTGTAGTGTGGTCGGGGGCACCCTGAAATACACGTGGAGTCGATCTCAGCGTCTTAGATTCACCAGGTCTTCCATCTCTTCGTGTGGTGGGCAAATTGGTACCAGATTTGTTTGGGAGGATAGCAGAACTAACTCGATACATTGGGAGACCACCGCGAGTCATTGTGCAGGCAAGATATGCATTCATTCACCTCTAACGACAATTGATGAACTCGAATGCATAGCGCGTCTTTCAAGGATTGATCAACGCCGAGAGCTTTGTGCTCTTATTTTAAGCGGGAGAAATGATTTAATATCGTGTGAATAAGCGATCTTACATGTCTGGCTATTGATGATTTGCTATTTTGTTTCTTCAGAGTTTCGTCGCTGCAACACAAATGTTCGAAGGGCTACAATGTTGCGATGACGTAGCGTTTATTGATAAGTGTATTCGATCAGCTTGTACGGCAATATTAAGGTTTGGCTCTCGTTCCTTACCTAATCTATGGAAGTGATTTTGTTATGCTTGGATGGAAAATAAATTCGCGTCCAAGTATTATTCATTATAAAATCATAAGTAATAGGCTGTATCCATAATAGGTCGAAATTATTTTATGCATTAGTACATAATTTGATGGGTCCATTAAACTCTCATGTTTATATGGCTTCATAGACGTTATATCCTTTCCAGAAGCTAATTCCTTTTTGCGAAACACATTTATGCCTCATTTTTAGTGTTACTGAAGATGTTCTCAAAGTCTTCGAGGTGTACCGTTGCTTGGATGTGCTTTCTCATTTGGGAGAGTTGATTGTGTTGTGGAGCCAAGATAGCTCATTTCCAATAGTATTCCCTGAGTTGATGAAGATGATAGAAACCAGAGTTTTTCAATCGAGCATCACTAACAGCAGAGTTTTAAGATTCGCTTTTGAACTTTTCGCGTCGCTTATGAGCACTACGTACGTTAATTCAATAGTTTTCTTCACATTAGGCTTGTGTAAATATTCAGCGCGATTTTGTTTAGCTGCGCGATCACTTACTTAATGGACTGGAGCCTGAGTTGGCCTTGCGGCTTTGGTGGTACAGTGACTGCATTTGAGCTGATTGAAGCGTTAACAACTCACATCGCCTCACGCAACTGGCAATGTATTTCGGTATGCTTTTCATTGTGTTTCGGCCTAGAAAAATCTTAATAAATTGACTTGTGAACCAACTTTGCTTACATTGGAGAACTATCTTTAGGCGCATACATGTGCTTTGATAACGAATGAGTTGGTTTTTTCACTTTTTTTAATTGTCTGATCACCCTAAAATGAGCAGATCTGTTTTAAAAAGTCGTATAGGAAATTACTTTGGTTTGGTCGTTTATTTTTAGTACTCGGATATCCGTTGTAGAGCGCCGGGTGCCGCTAATTTAAATTTAGATTTTTGTTATTTTTGAAACACTGTGAGGCGTTACAAAAGGATAAAGCTCTCGGCGTTGATCAATCCTTGAGAAATGCGCAATGCATTCGACTTCATGAAGCATCGTTTGGATATGGTCGAATGCATACCTGGCATTTACAATGTTGTATCGCGATGGCCTGTCAATGTATCGAGCCAGTTCTGCTATCTTCTCAGAGGGATCTGGTGTTAATTTGCCGACCCCGAAGGGATGGAAGCTTGCTGGGCCATGGCTACTGGGATCAATTTCACGTGTGTGTTGCAGGGCGCCTTCGACTACTGCGCCACACGCTCCCTTTGAGATGTGATGAGACGTTAGGTGGTTCTATATGTTTGTTGCGGTCGAACAATTTGATACCAAGAAAATTTTCACCTTTCCTCAACTATTAAGGTTACAAAGTAGATTTCAAAGTACTACGCGGCTTCGTAGTTGTGGGAGAACTTGTTCTTGTTTCACCTATAAATTTCTTCTTTCTCTTATAAAGAATATAATTTAAAGGAATTATAAATAGAAATCTCGCCTGTAAAACAACTTTCAGCATTACGCATCCTAGACCAGTGTTTCACTGTTTGCAAGTAAAGAAGAGACAATGAATCGTAGAGAAATTTATTTGGATCACATAAATGGAAAGGCAACTTATATATTACTTTCCATTTTCGTTTAGTTTTATAGACAGTTTGATTTTTTTTCAATCTCTTTCTATATTTTGATTTTGGTATCCAAGCAATCGTGTTAGTTTGCTTGGATACAAAGGATAAAAATGCTTCTAAAAGCTTAGATAATCACAATGATGCTGAGATAAAACACGGCTGAGAGAAAGGCGAAGCGAAAGACCCGCATGGTGTGGTGGTGAACGCATTAGCCCCCGGAAAGGGTAATAGAGCGTTCGTTCCCCACCGCAGACACCTGCGGTCCGGAGTTTTGCAAATATCTCAGCATCATTGTAGTTATATTTCAAATCATACTCTGCCGTGAAAAAAGAATAGGCAATGAATAAAAAGCGATGACATTTTGGTTTGATAATTGTTGGCACGCAGCTCCTTAAGCTGCTTTTTGATAACCAGTGGTGATTTCTCGATCGCTGGTTTCTAAATGAGAACTGGGATCTCCGCAGATTTGTGGAAGCTGTTTTGGTCTGTCACATTAAAGCAATGTATCGTTTCCGCAAACTACCCTTTCGATTTCAAATTTTTCTCGGGTGGCATTTTTTAAAAAATGGAAACACTGTTTAGATTTCTAAAACTTCCATTGCAATTGCGGCATAAGAAAATACAGTGAATTGGAGAACACATCATCGTATCTTAAAACTCTTGTTTAATTGTTTTGATGGTTAAAATAAAAACCTTGTCGCAACAAAAAGAAAAGTGAAAAGTGTTTCATGGGCTCCAGAAAAGTAGGGCTTCATCTTGATATTGTAGTATAAGATAATTTGTACCTTGTAGGGCGATGTCAATAGATTCGAACCATTCTTATTGCAACTGATAATGTCCATTTTATCCCAGAGTTATTTTAAAGTTGTACGCAGTCATTTATTTTATTCGTGCGCCCGATGTACTGTAGTGAACGTGTATCGGACGTTATGTGTTGCAATATAAAAGGATGTTCCGGCTTCTTTTATTGTTGGAACAACAGCATTGTTGATTTCGGAGAACATCTTCAGGTTCTGGAAAGACATCTACCTTTCATGGATTGGGTGAAGGACCGTAGTGCTAACGAAACTGATCCAAACATTGTCATCACTGAATTGGTAGTCGCAATTCGCAGTGCCAAATCTGTTGATTATCTAGTGCATGTGTCTGCGTGCGTACTAAATAGTGAGTTTATCTGTGGAATACCTTGTCTTCGTTCCATTTTAGTCTCTTTAAAAGGAAATTTGAAAAATTTGCCATTCGATTTTTTAGTTTTAATGTTCTAAAATTAATAATTTCTGCTACTATTATTATTATTACTAATAATTCTAGTATTTCGAAAATGCATGGGCATTCGTTGTTAGTTGTGTTGTCAGAATGATTGCCTGAGATGATTGCGTCGTAGTGTCTTTAAGCACTAAACAATTCCTATATAATTTGTTTCCAGGTAATCCGTTAGTTGAAGATGTCCATCATATAATTTTGGAGTTAGTCATACCAGAAATAATAACCCTATCAGAGAATCTTCGTGCGGCGGAACGTATTGGTAACATCAATAACACTTGTGACTCAAGAGAGTTTCTGTGTTTTACATTGTTCTTAGAGTTTATCATTTTTCCAGGGTATAGATCTTTTGGAAGTTTTCGGTCTTTGTTGAATTTATTAGAATTCGTTCTTCCAGCGATTGATAGCTATACTGCAGAAGCCATGATAAGGTGTTTTATGTGAAATTTGGAGTACCTAGAATTAATATCTGTATATTATTTGGACTTCAGAGCAGTAATATCTCCATATCGTCACGTGTATATGAAGAACAGAGATCTAGAAGATAGTTTTATAATGTTGACATCGAAGTGTATTTCTTTAAGGCACGTTGTTGCTAAGGTTCGTTGCTTGATATACCGGTTTAGCTGCTTTGTACCACGTAACCTTTTGCAATTTCTCCTTTCAGGAAAGCGGTTTATCCGACTGGTTGTTAACATGTGTTCAGACATGCTATAAACGAGCATCTCAAGACATTTGGAGATTCATGAAAGACAGTGCTGTGAAATGTAATCGTACCCTATTTTGTGCGCTCTTCATCATTCATAATGCGCTGGAACACGATTTGTGTGAGAAAAACTTTCTTATAATATCACCTTCCTTGTTAAAGTGGTATATTTTCGTACAACTTTTATTTTCATGTATTTTATATGATGTTATTACACAAAATATAGGTAGCAGCAAACTAGGAACCTATTCTTAAATTTTTTTTATTGAACAGTGGAAATACTTTTGCATCGGTCATGATCGGCCCTAGAATTCCTCCTGTTTAGGTAGCGAATTTGTCATGTTTTTTTTGGTAAGAAAGTGTGTAAATTGAATTTTTACAAGAAAACACTGCGCTTACCAAAATTTTGTCCATCGGTTCAGTTATGCAGCGGATGTCGACGTCCTTAAAATATGGAAATATTAACTCATTGGTGCGGACGCTCAAGTTTTCACGGGGGACATGTGGATCAACGTCGAATTTCTTCACATGTTACTCTTGCCGTCGACTCTGCCCAACGGACACCCCGCCCACTTTGTTGCAGTGTTGGTACAGCAATCCGATTTTTGCGTGCATTTCTGCGTTCACTTCTGCAGTTTTCATGTTCTGTGTACCATTATTTCGTCTATGCATCTTTCCATGCCGCTGGAATATATTTAACTCTTGTGATTTTAAACGAAGGAAAAAAACTCATTCACCATCCAATCACCTTGCTATCAGCTCTTATTGAATAAGGTATGAAAATTTTGGTGTTCTTTAATGCTTTCTATATCTCTTGGTTTCGTGCGGTAACCTTGAATGACAGTAGCAATTTAAAATTGGCTAACAGTCAATTATTGATCAAAGTATCGAATTATGCTGGGTTTGGCGGTACATGAATCTGGCTTCATTTTCCATTCTATCATGGGTGAATTGATAGAATCTTTTGTGCGATAGTTCGATCAAGAATTCGAACTTTTTACTAATAAGAAATAACAAATATGGACTAACGAACTTGATACTTACTTGAACGACCCGTCATCACTAGTTGTGCAGGCCACAGCATAGTTACCATTTTCCCGAGATTTTCTGGTTAAGCCATTGTCGTTCACTGGAATCCCGAGCACAACCTGGCCAAAGTCTGCCCCAGGTCTTGACAACCACAGACAGTCGCAGCCCTTGTGGATCAGAGGGAGATTTACCACCATGCGACTTTGATACCAGGACGGTGAGGATCTTGGTATTGGTTTACTCTTAGCTAGGCTTCCTGATGGAAACGCCGGACCCCTTCTCAGCTTGGGAAACCTTGCCAGGGAGACGAATCCTTCGCTGTACATCGCAGTTCGACACCCAAGAATACCTCCCAGCCACGATGTGGCGATAAACCGTTGGTAGGGGACTAAGGAACGGTGATTCGTAAAAACTGATCGCTGTTGAAGGGTCGAAAAATTCACTAGTCTGTGCCTTTCATTGTTCGTGCAAGTCTTCTTTGGTTTGCTCCACGCTTTGGAAACATTTCCAACTCTCGCGCATAGTGAAAGAATTCCGTTCACCTCACAACAATATGGCTATCAGGTTTTGGTACTCCATCTCGCAGCATATTCATTTATACCGATTCCATACTATACCGAAAAAACCCACCGCTTTTTCGTGACTTCCAATGAGGGGAAGTTTAGAACAGCTGATTATAGTCGCATGCGGTTGACGACTGCACCATCCCACATCAAAAATCGATGCGAACGTACGGGATTAGGTCGCGTATAACCTCCGGGCATTCATCCCTGCTATTCATTGTAGGGTTTTTGGCATTGGTCCAAAAAACCTCAAGGAGTTTTCACGCTGGTGTTTTGGATTCCTGTGCAAGGATATTGACTTTTACTTCAAAATCGTCTCAGCTATGCTTTTGTATCCTATGCGTGCCTAGTGGGGTGCTTCGCCTTAGTTTTCGTTTGCCATCTAGGTGTTCTTTTATACGGATACACAAAGGTCTGCCCGTTCTGCCAATATATTGATCTCCGCAATTATTACAAGAGATCAGGTATATCGTACCTGAACTCATGCAATCACCGTCCCTGCCGTAAGGGCAAATTACGCAATTTGTTGTTTCACACAGACGGTCATACAGGCGGTTGCGAACTAATTGGCGACGTAGAGTAGCCGGTGGTATTTCAACTATCGCTACCGATTCCTTTAGACTTGCCCTTCTTAAGCATCGTTTTATAGCTACGCTTACTTCATCGCTTATAAAAGGCAACATGAACGGGACTTTAAGGCTTATCTCTGTTTTATTCTACTCTATTGAATTTTGGTTTAAATGAACAGAATGCAAGTATTTTAATGATTGTATTTCTGTGTTGATTTATAGCAAAAGTATACATTGTAAAAGTTGGAAGTTTTGAGGATGATGGTGCATATAAAAAGAGTGTATGGTAAAAGTTACAACTTTAACATGCGGCTATTTGAGATTACTGTCACGGATCTCCCTCTTATGAGGGATCTCGAACCGACTAGTAGACAGGCTATGTGCCGCATCCTCACGTGACGAAAGGGAGTTAATTGCGGACCAAAAGCGGTTTTTGCCTTCTTGAGGCGCAGGTGGATCCGGGGGATGGAGTCCTTGTTTCTGCTGCGCCTATTTGGCAAATACCTTTTGTACTTCCGAAGGCGTATTCATGGGTGCGTGTGTTGATGTGTTCTCGTTTATGTGGATTGTATTTTACGAGACAATTAGGCCAAAAACCTGCAATCAAGTGATAGGGAAGTATCTGTGAGGTGGTTAGGAGACGCCTCCAAAATAAGCTCCATGTCTACTCTGAGGTAGAATGCGTGGGTATACCTAGCCTCCACGCCCAGAGTTCAGTACGACATACGTGGGTGTCAAAAAGCTAAACGCAGTAAATAGACGGGCCACATTCCGATTACTCCGAAAGAGCTCCGAATTCGGAAGCGGTGGGCAAGACGAGTACGGAAAGGCGACTAAGATCTCAAAGCCATTCTAAGCTGCCTGGATCACGAAGAACTACGGTAACGATCTGTACCTGCAATGCATGTACCCTTGCATCCGAGTCCTCGATGAAAGACTTGCTCATGCATGCAAAAAGGATAAGGTACGATATCATCTACCTGGCCTAGACGAGACGACGCCACTCAACGCTGTCTATGACACCGGAGAAAAACTGCCCCTTGGAACATGCGGCAGTAGAGGAGTGGGCGTTCTCGTCAACACGAGTTCGTCCACGAACATCGATTCATTCGAACAACTTACGATCCGAATCGGACGTTTACGTTTGAAGAGATGTGCATCAATGCCGGCTTTGACAACCTTCATTGTCTACGCGCCGTCATCAAACTATGCCGAAGAAAAAGTCGAAGCGTTCTATATGGACTTGGAGAAGTTCTACAGAGAAGACCATACATTCTTCAAGGTCATCATTGGAGATTTCAACGCCAAGATTGGGCCAAGAAGAACGTCTGAAGAACGTCACATTGGGACCCATGGATTGGAATAGAACGAACAGGGTGAGCGGCTATCTGAGTTTATCATGGCGACCAAGACAATCCATGGTAACTCACAATTCCGGAAGCTCCATTCCCAATGGTGAACTTGGGAGTCTTACATTCGAGAGTACCATGTTGAAATAGACCACACCATATTTCGAAACCGACCTTCCTTGACTCGGTATCAATAATCAATATGTATTCTTTCTTTGATGAGCTTACACGAGGTTGATAATGATATTTATTCATTTTCGGCTAACGTTTCGACGTCTTCGTCTTCCTCAGAGCCGATGATCCGAGTCGATGGTCCATGCTTGTTGTTCTTCTCGACGTTGCAGCTTCCCCTTCGTGTCGAGTCAGGTCTTCCTTAGTGAGCCGTCTTCTCGAATGAGGCATCCTCATTCAGTGATGCCCTTTTATACACAATGCTGATGGTGGTTATAATGATAATGTCCGGTAGTAACAATTTGTATTTCTTCCGGACATACATCATTGCGCCCATCGTGCAGAAGTCGGTGTTTTTATCAGCTAGCCCAAAGCGTAGTAATATTTCGAAACCGACTTCCCTTGAACCTCGGTATCAATAATCAATATGTATTCTTTCTTTGATTCTTTCTTTGAGGCGAAGCTGCAACGTTGAGACGAACAACAAGCATGGACCATCGACTCGGATCATCGGCTCTGAGGAAGACAAAGACGTCGAAACGTTAGCCGAAAATGAATAAATATCATTATCAACCTCGTGTAAGCTCATCAAAGAAAGAATACATATAGACCACACCATAGAAAATCGAAGGTTTTGCCTAAGTGATATTGCTGTTGTACCAAAATTCTACGAGCGATCAGACAATAGTTCCTTTCACCCAAGCTTTTATTTCCTCCGGGAATGAGAAAAAGCCGCCAAGTCCAAAAAACGAATTTCCAAAACGGGATTTATTCAATTCACTAGTTGTCTGTTGGGATGATGCCGTTCTTGATAACATCGACGAGGGATACGGGAAGCCGATTGAACACCATCACTATCTTTACTTTTCTGATGAAATCGTCCTTATAACACTAAACATTAGCCAGTGGGGACCAATGCTTTCCAGCTTTGATTAAGCCTGTGGAAGAATTGGTCTTCAACTAAATCTCGCAAAAACAATGTTCATGAGGAGTAGATTGGTTACGTATGCCCCATTTACGCTCAACGGATTGAATATCTCGGAGCGCTGCTTTTACGTCTATCTAGGTCGAGAAATCAACATGACGGATGATCAACGAAGCTCCGGAGTTGGAACGAAGCGAGCGGCATAGGGAGCTTTCAGGAGCATCGAGGGTGTAGTGAAGTGAACAAAGAACACTCGACTCCTCGCCCACCTTTCGAACTTCGCGATACTTCCTGCCTTAACGTATTCATCAGAAACCTGGTCGCTACGTAAACAGAATGCAGGATGACTCCGCGTTTTTGAATGCGTTGTCGAAAGAATGATGCTAGGACTATGCCATGTCACACAAGTAGGAGAAAGGATGCGGAACTCCGATCTTCGTCAACAATCAAAAATCAAAGATGCCGTTCTGTACGCGAAACAGTCGAAGATAAGATTTGCCGGATACATAATACATATGAACGACAACCGATGGACGAGAGCCGTTAGTGGCTGGTTTCTTCTGGATGTCAGAAGTACTGCTGGAAGACCACCGAGCTGATGGTCAGAGTTCTTCACGAAATGCCTAGAAGAAAAGTATGATGCTCGTTGAGCCTCTAGGGCTAGCAGAACCAAATGGGCCACTCTCGCACGCGACAGGGTTATATGGAAGATTTACTGGCGACCTGCTGGAGTCATTGGACTTTCAGTGGGGCTACAAGTGGTACAGGTGACTGTATAGACGCGCAATGCTTGCAGTTCCAGCTCATTTACATGTTGGAAACAAATAAGAGCAAGTTTGCTCAGTTACCATCTTATCATGCCGATAAATTGTCTCCATTTTCCGAATTTCGGCATTCAGCTCATAACACATGGCTGTGAACACTGCGGTATTCATATCAGATTGATAAACTCGTCCGAATTTGCCTGCTATCTCTTGAACAATGCAACTTTCTTCGGCGTACAGTGGCGCAATATGTGCATTGTATAAGCTTCTCTTCTCAAAGATTATAAAGTCAGCGCACTGAAGCGACTGCGCCTATAGTCTGTCAATGAGTATTTATTTACCTAGCAACCCCACATTTTACGATCTCTTCACTTGGACGTAGATACGCTTGACATCCTGTGGGATCTAGTCGGTGAAGGTTGTTGTTTAACGGTCGTCTTGAGGACGCAATGCATGTCAGGCATCTTGCGTTTTAACGTGTATAGTGAAATTTCGGATCTCTTATTGTCTAAGTAGGTGGCGATTTCGGATTCCTTACGTCACTTCCGCGGCACTGGATACCCCTAGAATCGCCGTTTTGACAGCGCCGAGTGATGTTCCATCCTACTTGCATGGCGCCCAAGTCTGAGACCGGTAGATTAAGGCAGTAAGAATCGTAGAGTTAGGAAAAGTGGGCATGGAATAGCCTAGTTTCCTTCACCATAAACGAGCTTACCAAATTGGAAGGTATGGAGCTGAGATGTTCACCTAACTTCGCTATCCATCTACTTTTAGTTGCATCACTCAGAGGTATTCGTTGCATTGTACGTGAATGGGATATACAAAGAGTACAACGTAGGATGGAAGAATTCCGCCTGATAAGTTTTTGTGTGAAGAAACCCTAGCACGCGCTTCTCGAGATTCCTACGAAATGAAATTTTGCTCGGTCTGCAAATTGCAAGTTAAGTCGAAATTCTTCTGTGACCTAAGCCGTTCTTCGTGAGTACGAGCTACTAAAGTATTCAAGCAAGTAGGTTGGTATCTAGTTCATCAACTAAATCGATGGTTTTTTTAGTTCGCGAAAGTGACACAAAGTGGGACTTTCTGCTCTCACCATACTTCAATGGGGTTGATCTTTTGCGTGTAAATGTAAACTACTGTGCAGGATAGTTTTTGTGAGCCCGATTTATCGTATGGCCTTTCACACAGTAATCAGTCAATATTAGGGATGTTTTGGATCGATCGAGGAAACAACTCTAGAGGTACACGCACTAGCCAAGTAAGGTGTTGGTTGGTCACATCCTGCATTTTGTTAACGTATGAAGACCCGAGCCACCGGATTGTTGAAGAATGGTTGAAGTCTCTACAAATGTTCGGGTTTAATCCTCTCTGGGCGGTGTACTGTGCCGGAAGGACGTTGCAGCTTGGGATGAAGTGTCCATCCTTCCTCGCCTATATAGAAAGTGAGTTTGTTTTCACGGTTCATGAGGTTTTATTTGAGATTTCTTGACCTGTGGATTTCTCCTCTTTACAACGCTCTGCTACAACATTCCTCTTTGTGCAACGAGAAGAGCCCTATGCGAAAGCGACGATTATTCGATTTAGACCACTGTGTTCTTCAGATGCAATATTGAAGTTACTAAGGACGATCTTGTAAAGTTTATGTACTTTCCGTCAAACTGTGTACTTTCTGTTAAACTCCGTATACTAAACGCGTCCATGTACTGCCTCGTTTTCGTCGTAGTTTGATGATAGTGCATTGGCTAAGATCTGGCGTGCCAACATTCTTCCAAAGTTTTCACTCGTAGACTTCTGGTTCGGTTGTTGTTAACTGTTCAATGGAATAGTTGTTTATAGCTGGGCTGGTGTTGACGGCGACATCAGTGCTGCCTGAGCTGACAAGTATAGTTTTTAGGAAATGTAATATTATGGAGCGAAAATCATTTATCTTTTTCATTTATTGTGTGTTTTGTGCCGATGCCACAAATATTTTGGTTAGATTTTTAATTAATGATCTCGTTCCTTTAGGCAAATTACGAAAAAACGATCTGCGATTAATGATTCGTATAGTGATTTTAACTGAAATGGACGTAATATAGCAAGGTCAAGTTCAGGTGCTTTTGATGGATTCGAACGCAGAATAAAAAAGCAGTCATGGAAGATAATCGAACTTGTACGTACATCTTTGCACTTGAGCTCGGACGATCTCAAAGTAGACGGAAGAATTTCTGAACTCGTAGCAATCTCCATTTCACTGGTACTACGCATAGATCGTAACGCGGTATCTTTTATTTCTAATTGCTATCTCTAATATGGACATCGTGTTTTGTTTTTACAACAGTTGGTCGCTTTCTATTCTATTCAGTGTCAGTGGTTTTATCTCAACTGTTTTGCACTGTTTTGCTGAATTTACAGTCACTTTCAGAGGTCTCAACTAAACAAGTTCTCAAACGCGTTCATTAGGTGTCTTGAAAAGTGCCTACAATCACCTGTTATTTGTCGCATTATCATTTCTGTGCTTATCAAGATTCTTCAGTTCTCACCAGGTAAGCGTGCTTTAGCTTTGTTGTCTTCGTGTTTGTCTTCTAAAATTAGTACTCTAATACTTCAGCCAAACTTCAAAGTTATTTGCCGATGTTTTACCATAGTTATACCCGACGCTTTTTTATTATTGTAATGAAACCCACGTTTACAGTACCGTTGAAATTATTTCATTCATAATAAACCAATTACAGAGAAGGTGAAAGACATATGGTTTGTCATAAACCATGATGGAATTGCGTGTATTCTTGAAATTGTTTATGCCCTGCTTCGGCAGAGTTGTAGCTTGAATACTGAGCATTCCTTCATGGTCAGAAAGCTGTGCAAACTTCTGGGTACCGTGCCGACAACGCAATATAGTGACCAAGTACACTTTTAGAGCACTAGGACTCATGTTTAATTGATTGCGTATACTCATTTTTAGTGGTTGCCCTTACTTTTCAACGTGTGCGAAATCCTTATAAAGAAGAACGTTGAACTTGAAACGATAGACGCAGTGCTCCGATTACTTGTTCACAATATAAAACATCGTCCATGTCCCTCATACGTGTCTGCGATCATAGGTTTTTTGTGCATGGATAGCGTATATGAGGTGACAGTTTGACTTAGTTTACAAAATGAATTGGCCTTCAAAAGGATGTAATCTAGGTGCGTCATTGTATTTTCCGATGGTTCACTGAGATGCTCAACGACGAACTACGTGTCCCCGTTAGTGTGGTTATGCCGCAACGGCTGGCAGAGTCTCCGACTGCTAATGGTCAAACGATCTTCGTGCAAGATTCTTTTGCGCAAACTGATGGTAGAAAAGCGGTAAGTAGGCGAAGTGCTAGATTTAAGAGGCCTGTTAGCTGCATCGGGAAATATCCAGGTTGAAGAAACCCTTTGTTGGATCAGTATGGTCACATTTAGATTTGTAACTTTGTTGAATTTTCTACAATGTTCCCGTTCAGAAGACCCACCAGTGCTGTTTTACTGCCAAAGGTATAAAAATTAGAACGGTGTGGCTCTTTGTTGTCTTTATAAATAAAGGGTGCTCATGAAATCTAATGTTGTGGTCTGCCATACCATCTTTATAGCAACCACGTTAACAAGGAGTGTAACTGCTCCACGCAAAAATGCCAAAGTTGTGTTATTTTTTGCTATCACCGGGACTTTCATGAATGGTTTTTTGTGTAATTTTGATCACTTTACTACCCATGTTCAGCGTAGAACGTTGTATCTTCGTCCTTTTTTCTGTCCTCCAAGATGTGTGGTCTTACTTTTGCTGTGGAAATGTACTCAGTTGAAAAGGTTTTGTGCTCTTAAAAACAGCACTTTTTTCGGTCATCGAATGTTTAATACTATTAATTCCTCTGCGAGAAATAATTCATCATTTACCTCTTTACATGTCTTTTGAAGTTGATAATGATCATATGTGTATCATTCCCACAAGTGTGTTACACCAATATACTACAAACTATCGATCCTGACTTTAATATAGGAACTGGCTTTTCTTAACAATGTTCTGTTCACAAGGAAAAAAAAACCGGAATAGAATAGGCTTCATGACCAGAATTATGTTTGTGTGCAAAGGAATCAATGCTACGCCATAATGGAGATAAAGAGACTCGTAGAGATAAAGTAGATTTTTCGGACGTTGGTGTTGAGTTAGAGTTATTCTGCAGATATACAATTATTTTAGACTGAATCAAGTTCTCCGTATTGTAGCTCTTCTTCAGTTGTTGGAGAAACTTCTTCTGAGCAGTACTTCTCAAGGTACTTCACCATTATTATTTTCTACATTTCTATTTGATTACTTCTTATCCATGCTTGGTACATTCGTTATTGCACAAGTTCCTCAACAGCTGCCGGTAGTTTCCCGTTGACTTGAAATCTCGCTTACAACTTCGCTGCTCGAGATACGAGTTCTTACAAAAAAAAGGGAAAATAGAGTAATTTATGCGCTCCAAAAGTTCAGGATTTGATTTTCATAAGACTAGAGTTTTTTTTTATTGTTACGAGAATTTCTATATTTTAGTTCTTTTAAATTCAATCATTGAAATCTATTTTGAGATGAGACACTTGTTTAAACACAAAGAGCTAAATCATTTTCACCCACTTATGGGCATTGTTCTGAATGTTTGTAAAAGAGTACCATTAACAGTGAAAGGAACAGTAACATGATAGCATGTTAACTCACAATTTCGATGATGTCGTACTTTGCCGTGCGTTGTATTACTGTCTTTTACGTGTTTACCTAAGAGACATTGGGCCTTTGTTTGTTCTATCATCAACCTGAAACTTTATTAACTTTTTTCTAATCTTCTCTGACATTAATTCATTAAATTATTTCTATCAGTCGTTGTCCTCTGTCACTTTATAAACGTATCATTGTAGAAATACTGAGCGTCGACGAGAGCAATCAATAGTCCAAAAGAAGAATTCGAATTCGCAAATTATAAATGAACATCTCGACGTTGCAAGATTGGGATGCAGCCAAGGTTAGAATGCTTTCCTTTGTTTGTTGAAACCTTTGTCCCACTTAACATGCGCATACTATAATTTTTAACGAGTCTCTTCTGAATGCTCGTATACGAAGGTCATGAGTTCCAGACATTTCCAAACATATGCGCCTACAGTATTTGTAAGTGTTCTAGACGTTTTGTTATAAATTAATAGTCACAGTACAAAAACTGTTGTGTAGATCTATGCTATATCAATCTTAACTTTTTTCTCTGCGTTTTTTGCCCATAATTGAAATGTTTTTAGATGCCCTACAAGGTGGTTAGATTCTTGAGCAATGGTTTTTTGTAATCAAGAACATTCGGCATAAATGTCATCATTAAGGCTAATAGGAAGTAAAAAGCACTATTCTCTGGGGATAGATTCTTTATGGAAGGTGTAATTACTTGGATACTTGGACGGTCCGTCCTCATTGATTGTTCGTACCCCAGCATAATCTTCCATTGTTCAAGACTGGGAAATGTCTGCCTCAGATCGTTAACACCACAACTAGTCGCCGCCGTTTTGGATCAGTGAAAGATTTACCACCATGCGACTCGTTTTATACCAGGACGGTGGTTGATTATGGTATTTGGTTTACTCTTCGTTTGATTTCCGGATGGAAACGCCGGACTCCTCAGCTTGAGAGACTCTGTCAGGGGATGAATCAATCCCTCCTCCTGCAGTACATCGCAGCTCGTCACCCGTGAAGCCCACTCACGGTGAGGCGATAAATCGTTGGGAGACGAAGGTGTAATTAGTTGATTTAATGCAATCAATACGGGTTTGGTGGGTTCTACTTAGTGAGTCCTTGGTAAGTTGAGTAATTATGCCTCTGTTGAAGACCTTATGGAAAAGACTATGGGAAAATTATCTAACGACCTGCTTAGCCATGTGTGCAGGTAAGAGTGGTCATCAGTCGTCATCAGCATTGTCCATTGAGTTATTTATAGGGATCTGTACGGATGGCAGAAACAGTGTAGCTAGTTGAATTTGATGTTTGATCAGACCGCATGTTGTGCTTAAACTTCTTTCTTGAGCTCAATAATTGCAATCTGCTCACTGGGAATTAAAGATCATAGCCACCAATCGTATCTTCGTAAACATCGTTTTTATGACATTTAGTCGAAGACTATTCTTTCCACAGGCGTCAAAGTTGGCTGGCGTTCGTTCTGCTTGCTTATGCTGTTCCGTCTAGCTAATTCTCGATGTTATGAAAACGATATCATCGGAAAGGGAATGTGGTTGAATTGTCGACCATCGATCTTCACTCCCATGTTGTCCCATTCGTGTTCGTACGACATTCTCGAGGGTGGCAGTAATTAATTTTGGCAAGATTTTATCACCCGGCCAAACTCTTTTTATCTTAGTAGAAGAATGGTATTTTTGTTGTTAAAGTTTTATGTAGCTCACAAGGAATCTTTGTATACTGATTAGGACGCTCTTGCTGTCCTGAGAATTCTTCGTTGCTTCTGTCTCAACTGAGAGAAAAGTCTTTCTTAAATCGATGGAAAAGAGACAGCGGTCTATTGTGCTCTTGTGATACTTCAATGAGTCTAGTTATCGTGTGATTCTGGTCCATTATACTGAGTCCTTTTCGAAAATCTGCTTACTCCTATGCCTGTTCTTCATGCAGTGTTCTGTCAGTTATGCTTAGGATGACTCGTGTGAAGAGTTTGTAGATGACAGACATCAAGCAGGTCGTTGCATTCTGATAGGTAACGTGTGGTTCTGACACGTAGTGTGGCCAGCTTGTTGAAGAGGGTTGGTGGAAGTCCTTCGGGTGTTCAGGTCTTGTTCTGTCCTGACCAGTTCTTCACTGGTGAAATAGCATGTCGAATTTTTGAGTGGAGAACCGATGGGATGATCTATCCTCTAAATTGAAGATAATAAATCTTAGTTAACGGTGGTTCTGGGACTTCGTTCTTTGTATTTAGTGGTTTTCTCTCTTTTTCCGAGAGTAGGCATCTGGTACGGGCGTCTAGAACGTTTAGACAATATCGGTTAGGCATGACCTTCAATTTACCGTGATGCGGTCTATGGTACTCTCCATTGTGAGACTCCCACAACCAATGTTGAGAGTGGGGCTTGTGAAATTGCGAGTTATCGTAAAAGGTGTTGTATTTCTTGACAAACTCAGGTTGCCAGACATCCTGCTCGTTCCTTCCTAATCCGTGGGTTCAAAAGTGACTTTTTTCAGACGTTTTTATGCGTCCAACTTTATAAGTCATCTTAGAGAATTTATGGTCTTTTGTGTAGAATTTCACTAAGTCCGTCCGTTCATCGTTGTTAGAATATCGATGTCTAGACGACGAAGATTGGCGAAGTCGGTATTGATCCAAACCTCTTTAGCCGTTAGCGAGTTGTCGATTATTCGAATGAATCAATGTTCATGGATAAACTCGTGTTAACGAAAACGTCTACGTCGCCAAATCTGCTACTATCACATGTGCTGAGGAAAAGTTTTTTTGCAATATCATAGATAACTGCTAGACAGGCGAAACAAAGGACCCGCATGGTGTGGTGGTGAACGCGTTAGCCTCCGGAAAGGGTAATAGCGCGTTTGTTTTCCACCGCAGACACCTGCGGTCTGGAGTTTTGCAAATATCTCAGCATCATTGAAGTTATGAGGATAAAGGATAATGCTCTCGTCGTTGATCAATTCCTGAGGGATGCACCATGCATTCGACTTCATTAAGTATCGCTGGAGGTGATTGAATGCCTATCTGGCCTTTACAATGACTCGTAGTGGCCTACCGATGTAGCGAACCAGTGCTGCTACAAATCTGGTAACAATTTTCCCGACCCCGGAGGAATGGAGGGCTTGGTGGGCCACGGGCGTGGGGATCAGTTCCACGTGTGTCGCCGTGGTGCCTCCAACCACTGCGCCAGACGCGCCCATTTAAGTTATATTTCGCAATATACGCTGTTATTAAAAAGGGCAGACAGTAAATAATAACTTAAAGTTGTGATTATAACTACAGCCGCAGCTTAACTAGATTCGTTGCCGATTTGGGCTCCCTAGATCAGTCCCGTTGAAGGGTAATGGCTGATGGCGTTGATCGATAGAACTTGCTGAGAGACAGGCGAAACGAAAGACCCGCATGGTGTGGTGGTAAACGCGTTACTCCACGGAAAGGTTAATAACGCGTTCGTTTCCCACCGCAGACACCTGCGGTCCGGAGTTTTCCAAATATCTCAGCATCATTGAATTTGTAGACAGCGTTGAATAAGCGGCCTCATCTCCTCTCGTTCAGTACAATAAATTCATGTTTTGAACTTCTTTCCTGTGTTGTGAGGTCTCCTATTGAACGCCCACATGCAAGTGAGCATTCATTGTAGGTACAATTTTTACCTTATTCCTTCAAGATTTACGCATCTCAGAATAGCTCAGATTTTAACAGCCTCTCCATACGCGTCCTACCCGACACAGCCGTATCGGGGGTCCTTTCGGGGTGAGGGGAATGAAGCCCGCCCACTTATTTTACTGTACTTAGCGTTTGATATCCACGTGCAACTTGCTGAGCTGTGACTGTGGGGGCTGGTCGTGCTCACGGATAGCTTTCCACTCTCTCCCGGTGTAGAGGAGAAGTTTATTTCTAGGACGCGGCTCCTAACCGCCTTCCATATACTCTCCAGTCACTTTATTGAAGGCTTTCAGCCGAATAGACTTTTTGAATGCAATCCGCATAGATGGGAACACATGTACGGACGTATGCATGAATATATCTCCGTCAACACAGAAGGTGTGTTCAAATCGGCGCATCAGAAGCAGCGAGTCCATCTCCTGGGGAGAGCGGGCACCTGCATCTTACAGAAAGATAAGGTCACTTTTGGACAGCATTTAACCATCCAAACGTCGTAACCTTGGGGCCACATAGCTATGAGATTAACCGGCATGTTATCGCTCTATTAGAGAGATTCGTAGTGTTAGAAAGTATCTGCTGTGACCACAGCGATGCTCAGATGTTTACAAAACAGGGAACCCCAGGTCCGATTCGAACCTGCGATTACTATTTCTGTGGGTATTGTCAGGGTGAGAAACTAACTGAGAGAAGGGCAAAGCGGGCGCTTCGATGGTTCAATGGTATAGCACATGAACCCACAGAGAGTGGCCCGTCCTCACTGATTGTGCGGACCCCAGCATAATCTCCATTTTTTGGAGATTTGCTGGTTAGGCCATTATGGTTCCCTGGAGTCTCGAGGTCAGCTTGGCCAAAGTCTGCCTCAGGTCTTCACCACCACAGGCAATCGCAGTCCTTGTGGATCAGAAGGAGATTTGTCACCATGCAACTTTGATACTGGGACGGTGGTGAATCCTGGTATTGGTTTACTCTTAGGTTTCCCTGATGGAAACGCCGTACTCCTCAGCTTGGGAGACATTCTCTGTGGGTTCACGTGTTACACCACCGCACCATCGAAGACCTTACCAGGGAAGAATCCCCGCTGTACATCGCAGTCCGACACCCAGGAAGACCTCCGAGCCATGATGAGGCGGTAAACCGTTGGGAGGACCGTATGTGACCTTATTTCAAATTAATATAGTTTTACTGTTGAGAACCGACTATGTCGCTGTTGTTACGGCAGATGCGCTTATGTGCTGTACAACATCTGTTACTTCAGGTGCATTTTCCATTTGCAACCCTCAGTGTAATTTTCCAAGAGAGGGCATAACGCTGTCATTGTGGATCAAAAGGCTTCTATGTAGAAACCAGGTTTGTATTAATTTGTATTGTCATCATTTCTTCTTTGTTTTCAGCAGATTATTAATCTAATAAGAATTTCTTTGCCAGCTCGCTGATGACTACTTAAAAGTTTCTTATAGCAGAAGCTATGTCAGTCAATAAATATCGTGTAGTACTTTAAAATAATTTTTTGATTATACTCTTCCATTGACAAGCTAACACGAAGTTAATAAAAAACTTTATTCGACTAATGTTTCAACGTCTTCGACTTCGTCAGAGTCGATGATCCCAATCGTTGGTCCGCAATCGTTCGTACTTACGATGTGGTTCCTTTATCGTCGTATCGAATCGAGTCTTCTTCAGTGGAGCGTCGTCTTTTGAAATAATCTTTTTAAAGTTGGTTTTGTAGCGAAGTGGACCGCATCGTTTTTTTTAGTATATTTCCTTGATTCCAAGAAAAGGTGCTCATTTGTTATTTATGCTGCTCGAGTTACTTAGTTTCCGTAAGAAAAGTTTGTGAATATAATTAAGTCGGAACACCTGTTAAGGTTTTATATTACAGAATGGTCGTTTTTGAGCAGAAAGTTCGGATTGCTATAAAAAAATGTCAGATCCCGTTTTTCAATCAAAATAAGGAGCATCGGAAATAATCTACTTTCGTCGGTGTATAGACATTAGAGCGTCTGTATAAGATACTGGATCTTTATTTAAAACATTACCCGTCTTCATTCTTCTATTTGATTTGTTTCCTCGCATCAAAGAAGGTTTTCGAAGTTTTTTTTTGCGTGTTGATTCGGCTGCTGCTTGAGGATTTTCACCTTTTTGCGAATATCGTTCAGTGCTGATGGAGTCGTTTCTTCTTAGAATTATGGGATAGCCATGTTAGAGGTTCCCAGACAGATTGGATTGAGTGCGATGATCCAGAATAGGTCTAGCAATAATTTCCTGACCCCAAAGCAGTGGGATACTTCCAGAAACCGTTGCGGGATTGAATTATTACTGTCGTCATGGAATGGCATCACTACCGCTGCTCCAACTCTACCATCCTGTGATTTGGTCTTTGAATTGTCTAAAAGTTGTCGACGACCTTATAAAATGACGGCAAAATTTTTTTGCCGACAAAATCTTCCAGGTGGCTGAAGAGATGTCGATTTGTTCATAAAATATGAGGCACGTAAGAAATATGGGGAAAATTTCGGTACTCTCCACTATTTGAGCTTGTCAGCTACCACATGTTCAAAATAAGGACGCTGTTTCTCGTATTGGAAAATTAGTTTTCTCGGTAGACTGATTTAAACTTTTGCGACGAATTATCCTTTCCTTAATTTTCATCTCATCACCCCTAATTTTACTCTATCATTTTATTAGGATCACGGACGTGAGCAGTATACTTGGAATCTATACAATATATATTTTTAAGGATTCTAATTTTCAAATTTAAGTTCACAGAACCAACAATGAATGTTCATTCGTTGAGGAAACAGAACATTGTCGCTTTGGACACATACTTCAGCATATGTCCCAAGTTTCATATTGATTCATGCTAAAAAACTGGGGAAAGACAGTGTAAGGATGGAAATACATGCATTTAAGACAAAGCTACAAATAAAGTCATGTGCGACTCAACGGACTGAAATGATTTCACGTCATTGTTGGTTCCATCTCACGTGCAAGGGGAGCAAGATCTGCATTTTTCCGGGGTTTGCTTGTTGCTAGAAGGCAAATTGTCTACTGTCGTATGTTCTTAGGAACGCTTTCTCTGTATCATAAACGTGTAAGTCGATGGCGTCTTTCTGTCTTGGCCCATCCGATGACGTCGGTTCATTTTTATTAGCTTGTTTCGTGTGATCTCTCAATGAGAGAATTGGGATGCTACTGTGCATGGGATATAAGTACAGATCACCATGGTTCTTCCAGATTTAATAGGCCTTAAATTGGTCTGCCTTGGATATGTATTGGATCTGTTGGGTAGGTTTTTAATGTGCACAGTTTCAATGTGTCGGTTTTCTTTACGATTACTTACAAGCTCCGTTCTGCATTTTTTTTTTCATGATTCAAGAACATTGAAAAGTTTGGAAGAATTTCCTTCGTATAGATATATATACATATATGTATATATATATCTACGTATATATGAGTATATGTATATGTGTGTATATACAACACTTTCGTTCTGCTTCTCAAGATCGACATTCTGTTAATCTCGGCATTGGATTATAAATGTTTCGTTCTATTTCTCAGAAATCACGAGGTTCTTATTCAGCACACCTTTACTTCCTTACAAGAAGAACACATAGAACACAACGGTAGTTGACGTTTCTGCGGTATCGCCTTCCTCAGAGCTTGGAAGGGCACATTGATATGTAATTTACTGGATCAAATGCTTCGACAGCACAAACAGAAAGATGAAAATCTGAACGATAATCACACTGTCAACAGTTTTTCGAAAAACCCACTATTTCTTTAAAAATCTGGTTATTTCGCACTTAAAAATCAATAGGCCATCATGTGCCGTCTTACACCTACTTATTAAAACACAAGCTGGTATTAGTTGATGATCTTGTGTCAACCAATCCGTCGTAGTTTAAGGTTAGACTAATCATAAGTTGTGTAGACGGACCAACAGATAGGATAACCTGGTTTCTAAGCCTAATACTAACTCAGTTGCTTACTCACATTCCAACTTACCTCACGAACACCCAAATATTCCTAGAACGTGTACATAACGTGTTTCCTAATAACGCGTACGTGTTGGAGTCTTTCGACGTTACCCCGTTGTACACCAACGTATCGAATGATTCCGCAATGCAAGCCATCCACGAACTTCTTGTTGAACATGAAGGAACAATAAACATGCATGGTTTGTCCATCCAGCAGCTAATGGCTCTCTTAAAGGAGTGCCTAAACTGCTCGATTTTCAGATGGTCTGCGAAATACTTAGTGCAAATAAGGGGGTTGGCAATGCGACAGCGACTGGCATCAAGCCTCGCTATTGTGTTTATGCCTAGGATAGAAGCCCCTGTTCTCGTTCACTGGCCACTACTCTACCGGAGATATATAGATGATTGTTTTATCGTCTTCTCTATGCAGGAGGAGATGGACAAATGCTTTGAATTATTGAACGAGCAGTCTTAGTACATAAAGTTCACCCGGAAGAAACCGAGAAAAAACTGGTTTCCGTTTTCAAACGCCCAAATAGACCTATCAAGTAGCGGTTACATGACAAAATGGTACCGAAAACCAAATAGCAGGGACATCCTCGTTCATTTCCTTTCTTCCCACCCTTCACACATAAAGAAGACGCTTGTGAGAAACATGTTTCGAACAGCCACTTCTGTGTGCACAAGTAGGGAACTAAAGGAAGAATTGCTCACCTTGGCTGGGGAAATAGCCATCTCCAATGGCTACGAAATAGTAACCCAACAAGATAAGTTTGGAAAGCGAGGGACGGCCGAAAGCGAACGGTTTAGCCAGAACAAAATCCCGTTTATCTTGCCCTTCATTAGCGATTAAATAAGTGAAGCGATAAAGCTATGCTTAAGAAGTACAGTCTAGAGGAATCGGTAGCGATGATTGAAATACCACTGAATACTCTTCGTCGCCAATTAGTTCGCAACCGCCTATATGACCATCTATGTGAAACACAAGATTGCGTAATTTGCCCCTTATAGCAGGGACGGTGACTGCATGAGTTCAAGTACGATATACCTGATTTCATGTGACATTTACGGAGATGAATATATCGGTGAAACGGGAAGACCGTTATGTATCCGTAAAAAGGAGGATCTAGATGGTTAATAAAAAGTAAGACAAGCTACGCCACTAGGCACGCATGGAATGCAAAAGCATAGCGGAGACTACTTTGAAGTAAAAGTTGCTATCCTCGCACAGGATTCCAAAACACCAACTAGCAAACTTCTCGAGGCATTTTGGATAAATGCTAAGAACCCGAGAATGAAAAGTAGGGTTGAACGCGCAGAAATAACACGTGATTAAGCCCCTTATGTGAGAATTGATTTTTGATGAGGGGTGTTGCAGTCATCAACCATATGAAGCTCTAAGCGACTGTTCGTTCTAGGTGGAAGACAGGTAAAAAACAGTAGGTTCTTCGAGAAGCTACAAATCGTCTAGTTATCGTATAGGTTTTCATCTTTCTGTTTGTGCTGTTGAGGCATTTGACCTAGTAAATTACTCATCAGTGTACCCTTCCTGGCTCGGAAGAACTCGATTCTGCCGAAACGTCAGCTACCGATTTGCTGTGTTGTTGAAAAGGTGTAAGGTAAAGGTGTGCTGAATAACAACCTCGTGATTGTTGATAAGGAGAACAAACATTTCGTTCTGCTGTACTTATATACTTACAAGAAACCACGGTAACTACATCAACGCGTCAACTTAAGCAAATTCACTTACGACGGTTTCATAATTAGTAAGCTAACGCATTATAACGCAGCGAAAGGTGTGTTCTGTGCAATTTGGAAATAATTTTGTTTTACAGAGACGATATATTCACACTACCGCCGCCAATATCCCAAAAAGCAAGTAAAAAGTGGGAAGAGCGTTTTTGACGTTATCTTTCGAAAACAACAGCTCTGCTTCATCAAAACTCGCGGGTACTCGTAATACAGTCAACGCTGCAAGGCTTGAACAGCTTTGGGCATGAAACTGTATTTCGTTTAGCGCAGTAACGGACTTTTCACTAATTAAAACACTATGTTCGAGCTACCAAGTAATTAGGAATTTGTGTTAGTTGAAAGAAATAAATCTAGGATCTTGGAAACGTGCGTCGCATCACGATTATTTGTTAACTGTTGAATTTACAATTCACGTTTTATGTAACGAACATGTTTATCAATGCGGTTAATGTAATAGAAATTTTTTTGAGGTTGGTCATCGTTATGTACTTATTGGATCGGTTATCGGAGCCGCAATGTATTGTTCGTTGCTGTTGACCAGATCTGGTTATGTAGTGTTTGAATTGAACAACCACAGATCCACAGTGAAGTGTGTTTCTTGTCATGTTTTGGTTTTTTCAGCGAAAATATTTCCGCCATTTCCACTTTCAGAGGCAAGTTTGAGGGAAGGGTTAAACAACAGGAATGGACGCACATATGCATTTCTCTTATTGTCCTTCAAAACACCATCACTGCTGAAGTACGCTCATTAATTCTTTCTCGAATTTTCTTTTGTAAAAGAAAAAACTTTTCAGGCTTTGGTAGGTGATTGCTTTAGCAAACTAGAGTTTCCGATTATGGTTAGCGAAGAACTATTCCAACGGACAGTGGAATTCTCCTTTGGCTGCTTAAGCACAAAGTCGTCTCATTGGTTCATGCTTTCATCGGTCTTCATATTCAAAGGTTGTAAAATTTTATTGTAAGTAAGTAACCATGAAGGAATCGTGCAGAGAGTAATCAAGTAATCTATGATTCAAGCAATTCACGCCCATAACTTTTAGCACACCCTCTGTATCTTTTCATACTATCCTTCTTTGAGTGCTCCAACAACAACATCTTTAAATTTAAAATTTGGGTTTAGGAAACAATCGTTACAACAAATTTCTATTCTAGAAAATTCAGCGTATGAATCGCATACGTTAACGACGAATTCGGTGATGCCATCATTTTATGCTTGACGAAATCCCGCTTCCTAGGAACAACTTTCTATTAACATCGGCATTGGATTGTAAATGCGTCGCTATTTTTCTCAGCAATCGCGGGGTCGTTATACAGCATACATTTGCTTCCGTACAAAAGCACAAACAATACGATGCTCGAGAGAGCTGCCTTAATGAAAAAGATTTAGACTCCAGATCCAAAATTTCACCTTAATAAGGTTTGTGTCGTTTTAGCAATGATCTACTATCGGTTTTTATTTCAGCTGATAAAGTTTACTGTGAGATGAAATATTTGTTTAACACGTACACGAGGGCGTAACCTCTATAGGACTCATTTGTAAGAGATCATTGTGGCCGCAGTGCTTTCTATGGACGTCGTTTTATTTACGATTGTTTATATTGGCACACAAGACCCTTTTCTCGCAATTCCTCTAGGCAATCAACAGCCTTTTCAAGGCCAATGTACGGGAACATTTCTTCGAACGAGTTCGGATACTGACCGGTGATTCGAATGGTAATTGACTGTGGCTTCAATTCGAATCCACGCAGTGAGTCATACTATGGTCTGGAATTGGCTGGTAGAAAAGAAATATACAAATAGGCTCATCATAAGCTGTAAAAGAATTCCCAGTGCTGACAGCGATGTGTTTGCATGATGGCCCCTAGTAACATATAGTAAATTATACCATACAGACCATTATGACCAGTCAGTAGAATAATATGGCAACTTCTCTTCTTCGACGTTATCGTGTTCATCTAGTTATCGAAATATTATCGTGCATTGTTGAAAAACCTGAAACCAGAAGGTTCGTAACGATATGAAATTGGATTTCGTCGGGTAAGTGTCAAACTTGGAAGATCAGTTCACTTCTTGCTACACAAATGCTGCAGCTAATTACTATCGTGCAGAATGCTTCAATTTATTGAAAGGAAACAAGAGAAGTGGAAGGGAAAAGAGACTCCTATAAGAGAAAAGCTCACGTGGCCCGAGAACAGGACAAATTAGAATGACGTGCATTCCTCATCAATAACTTTTCTTCTTCATTATTCATATCTATACATAGTCTTCTACTCTACTATCTTGCTGCAAGCCGTAATGGTGGAAACTAATTTTCTTTAGGTTTTTAGGGAATTTATGTGTGATTTGCACTTTTCACTTCTTTGAATATGTCCTGGTATCAATTCTTTGTCATACTGTATACTTGTCACCTGTATCACCTGCAGTCTCCTTGATCATTGAGTGACTCGAGCGGGCGCCAGTAAACCTTCCATTTCTCCCTGTCGCGTGCAAGAGTAACCCAGTGGGTTCTGCTTGCTCCAGGGACTCGTCGGGCATCATTTCTTTTTTCTAGGCTCTTTGTGAAGAACTCTGACCATCAAGTCGGTGGTCTTTCTGTAGTACGTTTAACATCCCGAGGAATCCAGTCATTAACGGCTCTTGCCCATCGGTTGTCATTCATACGCTTTACGTGTCCAGCACACCTTATCTTCGACTGTTTGGCGTACAGAACGGCATCTTTGACTTTTGATCGATGACGCAGATCGGAACTTCGGATCCCATCCTTTACTCGTGTGGAACGGATGCTCCTAACTTCGTCCTTTCGACTACGCGTTCGAAGGTTCCTGATGCATACGTTAGGGGAGATACCGTCGAGTCGAAAAGGTGGGCTCGAAGTCGGGTGTTGTCTGTCCTCTTCACTACATCCTCGATGCTCTTGAAAGCTCCCTAAGCCGTTCATCCTTCCCCATACTGTAATATTATGCATAAACACAAAGTTTATTTTATGCACTTTCGCTCTATGCAATTAAATTATTATATAAATAGTGCAACCACAATGGTGCTAAGATATTTGCAAAACTCCGGAACGTAGGTGTCTGCGGTGAGGAATGAATGCTCTATTACCTTTCCTCGGGTTAACGCGTTCACTATCACAGCATGCGGGTCCTTCGTTTCGCCTTCCACTGAGCTGGTTTTCTATCAATAAGTGCCATGAGCAATCATCCATCAACGGGATTGATCTGGGCAGCCCAAATCGGTATTGAACCCAGTTAAGCTGAGGCTGTACTTGAAGTCACAATGTTAACTTTTCATTTCCTGCCTACTACAATTTTTCACGGTGGGGTGTTATGTGAAATACAACCATAATGATTCTAAAATATTTGCAAAACTCCGAGCCACAGGTGTCTGCGATGGGACAGGGAACTATTTCTGAGTAAAGACGTTTAAGAGTTACATTTCAACGACAAGCCGCACAAAATAACTTTTCGCCATTGTTTTCGTGCGTCGGAAATGTCTACGTCGCTATTTTTTACCAATAAAAGTAAATGAGGTGAAGTTTATGGGAATCGTTTGATTGATGAGGATAACCACTAAATTCTTTGAATTTGTATCTTTCATCATCTTTCATCTTTGTCTGTGTTTACCGCTAAGCTTTGGTTACATTGCAAACTGCAATGGAAATTTAGGACATGAAAATCAGCGAGTTTGCAAAATTCCACATAGTCATAATTTTTCTCACCTGCTACTTCAGTAGGTGCTGTAACAATTTACCTAGTGAACAGCTGAAAAATAGGACACTTGAGTGGTTCCTTCATACCTGTTATCTTAAAGTACTGGCTCATCATCTTTATGAGTGAATCACCACAACATTTTTCAGGTCACCTATCCCGATCGTGTGTTTTGGTGCTGCACGATCTCGGTTGTCGGCTATCTTCTTTGGTGAACTGCTTTTCTCAAAAGAAGTTGCCTAGTTTAATCTCGATTCTGAATGGAAGATGGGTGTTGGAGAATGCTACCGCTGTTCAAAATGCTTGCGATAATACTGCAAGCATTCTGGAGGAACTTCAAGTGCGTCATTCTGAACATGTTTTTTTCTCAAGACGTAACCACTTATAAAGCGGTAAGTGAACTGTTGAATTGATGTACTCAATGGCTGATCATCAAGTTACCGCATATTTTCTTGAACAAATTGCGCAATGTTTTTGTTATTTCTTTTTTTAAGGTCCAAACAGCATTAATAGCAACATTTTTTGCTTCTTATTGGACGTAGCATTGGATTTCGTTCGTTTTGCAGTGAATTTCTATACTTGTTATGGCTATTCAGAAGTCACATACTTCATTAACAGTCTATGTTGAACCAAAAATACTTTAATGGCACATTGCGCTACAGTTGCAACAATCGACTTCATACTAACCTTGATTGTCAGCTTGTAGGCGGCCAACGGTTTATAATTTTAGTACTGATCCCTTCGCTGAAATACATGCAGCACAGCTTCCCAATGTCGAAAAACTATCAAAAATATATCGTAGACCAAAGTGTTCCCGAATAATCTCCGTAATTTACGTCGAAGTAGGGCATAAGTAATCTAGTCTTTTGCTTTCACGGCACTCTACGAAGATATGTGGAACAACTACCCAATGCGACCTGCTCGAACTCCCTATACAACATTAAGCATGCATTTATTTTCGGTTTAGCCAATCATGTTTTCCTTAAAGAGTGCATTAGCTGTTCAACGTTTAGATGATACGAAAAGTATTACGTAAATAGAGAATTGTCAGTAGTATTCTGACAGATACCGAGTTTCATAGTATTCATGTCTAAGAAGCAAGCTCAGGATAAATATTTTATTGTTATGTCGTCTGCTCTACAAGAAGCAATGAGTTAACATGTTCAAAGCGCACTCGAGAGTTGCAGTGTATCGAAGTTCCTACAAGGCGTGGATGTATAAATGCATTCGTGGACCTGGCCTCATGTTTGCTCAACAAAAATGTAGAGAATTAATTCCTGCTTTTTTTCATGTTTCTGGCTTAGGCCTCAACATTAAAGAAAAATTAAATAGAGCATATAGTGATCTAGAAGAATGCACGATGACATACCGTCTTCCTTGAAAGTGCTATCTATTTTAGCATGCTGTTATTATCACACTGGACCTGTCTCATCCAGATGTTTTCCTTGCACATTCTATGACCGGGCCATCAAATGAAGCAATGGAAATGACTGAAAACTCTAGGGGATTCATCGGAGATTCCACAGTAGTAAGTGAATTTATTTTAATGACTACAATCTCCTCTGCTTCCTTTCTTAATCTGCGATACAACGACACCCAATTTTGCGTTGCGCCTGCTCGGGGCTATGCATATTTTGCGCCGCACACTGTGCTCATTCAGGTAAGTGGCTAAAAGTATGGCAGACATATGCTCCACTTTGCCACCCAAAACGACCACTTTCCTTGCTTTCAACCACATAATTTGTTTTCTACCCAGGGGGGGTAGAAAACGTGTCTATGTTTCATGTCTACGTTTTTTTTTCCATGGCTTTTTGTGTTATAATTACTCTATTTACTTCTGTGCATCTTTTCATACCTTTGGAGCACCAAATTCTTTGTGTGTTGTGAGAGAGCTACTGCGTCATTCAGCCACTTTGCAATGAGCCTTTGATGGAGTTTTTCAACATGTGGGGATACATTTTGGTATTTTCATGTATTATACGTTTCAATTTCAAGTATAACTATGAATCGGCATAAGGAAGTGAAGTAACAATTAATTAATGGTTAAAAATTGAACTGTGAACGTTTGGTTCATCTTAACAGCTGACGTGTTCCACTTCATTTTGGTTGAATGCTCATCAAGATTGAATCGCTGGATTTCATTATGGTGTCCGTCGATGAAGAATCTGAAATTTAATGGAGAATGACAACAAGGATGAAAACAATGAGGTAGTCGGTGATGGTGCAGGTGGTGAATGGTTAGACTATTTGGGGATCGTGACCTTTGGGTTTTTAATGTTAATTAATTTGTAATGAACCAATCGCTTTTACGTGGGCACCCAAGACCAATATGCTTTAATGAATTGTTTTGTGGCCAACACTTAGCACCTGCTTTTATGAGAGAATTTTTACGAGAACAGATTATGGAAAGAGAATGATGACTCGTTGGAACCTACAACTCTTGGAGAGGTGAAATGGTTTTTGATCTGTGCTTGCCTTCACATTCACATGGATATCGTTAAACGGCCAATATTGAAAGATTCACGGACTGGTCTTCTTTTCGCACTTTTCTCCTTAGAGGCAAAATAATGACAAGGCATAAATTTTCAAGGTTGCCAACTCAACTTCATTTACCCCGCAGTGGAACATGTGATGGTTAGGTTTTTCAAGACCAGTCCGCTTATCCACTTTGTTAATATGAATTGCAAATGTGTTAAAAATGGTTTACCACCTTATGGTGGCTGGGAGGTATTCCTGGGTGTCGGACTGCGATGTACAACGGGGGATTCGTCTCCCCGGCAAGGTTTCCCAAACTGAGAAGGAGCCCGGCGTTTCCATCAGGAAACCTAGCTAAGAGGTGAACCAATACCAGGATCCGCCTCCGTCGTGGTATCAAAGTCGCATGGTGGCAAATTTCCCTCTGATCCACAAGGGCTGCCACCGCCCGTAGTGGTGAAGACCTGGAACAGACTTTGGCTAAGCTGACCTCGGAACTCTGGGGAAAGGCAATAGCTAAACCAGAAAAACTCCAAGAAATGGAGATTATACTAGGACTTGCACAAACAGTGAGGACGGGCCGTCTAAGTGTCCAAGTGTGAATTGCAGATGTAAAAGCATCTAAATTTTATGTAGAATGTGAGCAATGAAGAGGTTGTCAGTTGTGATGAATATAGACAACACGTTGAAACTGTTAATTATAGGAATTGTGTATTGCAACACAAATGCATTCGAATCTAACGTTAATTGCACCAGTTAGACATTGTGAAAGTAAGGTTTGAGAATATGTTGAAATATACAAACTTCCTCAGTGTTTTAATGCTATCTTGGCGATAAAGTCGCCCTCCATTCCTTTTTTAACTTCATTGTACAAGTATCCCAGAGCTGTTTTATCTGCTGTGGGATACGAATCAAACGATTTAGCATGCTAAAAATTGTTTTCTGAGAAGTACTTCTAGGTTTTGATAATGATTCTAGCAGGACCACGCTATTAACGACTTCGATGTTGGGTAAACGACAGATTAAGTGCAAAAAGTATGGCAAAGAATTGTCACCTTTTTTAAAAGAATATGCGTTGAGATTGATGCGTACGATTTGTTATTCTCCACATATGTATCGAAATAAATTGGTACGGTGGTCTATGTGTGAATAACCTACCTGAATACCATCTCGTTTTCTAGCTAGTAGTGAGAACACTGGAGAAATTGCCTAACATTTGTTATTAGCTTTTGTTCAGGAATTTGATGTACACTGGCGGGGTGAGAAGATTTTGTTTCATTCACCATCAGTAGATGACGCGATCAAATCTATCGGAAGTGTCAGAATACTTCTCTTTCTATATGCGAAGGTTACCCCAGCTACTAATTTCAGTGTCTTTAAGTTTGTACGAGGCATTGTCTCTAATTTCAGTTCGTCAATGACTCTATGCCAGCTGCTCTTCAAATCGCAGCTCTCGATGTTCTCTTTAGTTCATTGAGGAGAAACGATACATTTGCCGAAGAAGCAAACCGAATGCATCTGAATAATATACTTGTAAAGACTCTCTCCTCTAGGCTTGCGTATTTTGGCGATGAAACTCTGCAGGTAATATTTATTTTTCCTCATAATTCTTGTACTCACTATTTTTAGCTTTTTATTCCATCGACATTATTTCTCGTCAGACAAGAAATGCATTATCAGTCATTGGAATCTATACAAGACAGGTTGCAGAAACATATTAAACGAGTCTCCATGTTTTTCTCAATCAGCAATGAATTTGTGTCCTAAAGACTATGAACTCATTGTTTTCAGCTTATTATTGACCACTGTTTTGCATGGAAAAACACCAAAGATGACACATCTGCGAGCTCCACCTTGAATCGAGCCATCATATTTTGTTCGTCTGAGGTGCCTAGATCTCCTGGCGAGATTATACAATTGAACAGATCTTTTTCCCTTACCTCTGATATGCTTTAGGCAGTTGTTCGTAATCCAGATACTCTAATAACTATCTGCTGTCGGTATGAAATCTGGTGCGGGGAGAGATTTTGTCAGTGGAGAGCACTCATTGCCGTTATTGCAAAGAGTATTAATAAGGACATGTGTCGTCAAGCAGTATTCAACCAGTTCCAGTTATCACGTTGCAAAATGCTGGAGAAGTTTTTCCACGTTAGCTTGTTTTTGGCCATTTCCTCTCATCGTATATTCTATCGTCATTTAGGGTTAAGGTTCATTAGTAATGTTATTATTTGCTTATTTTGTAAAAAATTGCTGTAGAGTTGGCGTTATTAAGTGTAATTTCCAAAGAATTCTTTATATTCAGTGCCTCTTGGAAATGCTTCGCAATTCAGTCTCATTCACTGATCCAAGCGGCTGCCATGAAATGGTTGCAGATGTCGTAATGATTGTTTGCGTGAGATACACCTCCATATCTCTTTCCAAATCTTAAATTACTGTTATTTTAGTTTCTGTATCATTAAGGCCTTGATTTCACCACCATGGGATGCTAAAATGGTTTCACTGTTATGGAATTTCATTACGATTTCACATCCCGCCAGTGCTACATATCTGAAACATGATGTGCAAGGATCTTCGGACTGGATTAATGTCTGTGAGTTATTGGTAAACGTGTTGTCAAATTACACTCACTCTTTCCGAATATGCTTTGTAATAATTCGGAATTATTTCGTCGATGTCAAACTTGGTTGAAGGTTTTTCACCCGACAATGTTTACGCTGTGCTTAATAACGATACGAAGCTATGTGTTCAGCTCAGCCGCTACTTGGGTTTACTCGGTAGTGGTGAGTGCTTCTTGTTTCCGCGGAGTAGTAGATATCTCTACATACTTTTTTCTAGAGTACGTTTCTTCCATGTGGTGCAGCGGTTCCACTATATTTGATATTCGGCGAGAGTTTGAACAGAGGATTAAAAATTTGTCTGACCAAAATTCGCTTGCTGCCCCCACTGAAAACTTCATGGACGAAACATCGACTCGTTCGGTTTGTTGTTTGTTCGCCAATTATATGGCAGAATTTGAAAAAAGGCTTTTCTATGAACGATTCTTTCCATGGAACACTTGTATGGTAAGAAGATATAGATGATCGTTTAACACCGTTGTACTAAACGTTTTTAAATTATGTGAAAGTTGGACCCATCAACATTTTTTGAGCTAACTCTATCCCTCAACTGATTCGGTAAACTTAACAGCTTTTCATTTTGAGAACCTGGCATTGATGCAGGACCAGTGCGAAAACCTTTACATGGATGTGGTTGAGGATACATCTGCATCTTCGAGTTTGTCATGGATCGTGTCTCTTAGAAAAGGTTTGTTTTTGAAGTTTTGCTCATCATTAATGACTACTATTCATCTAAGATTTTGACATAGTTAACAAATTCTCATTTAAATACTGAACGCGTTTTGCCTTAAGTTGTTTTGTTCTCACTGTTGTTTTAAGTTTTATTTATATCATCTGTGTTACCTATCGTGCCTTTAATCGTCGTGTGACTAGAACCGGGGCCAATAAACTTTCTATTCGTTCCTTTTCGCTAGTAAGAATAGCCCATTGAGTTTTCCTTCTCCCAAAGTCCCACTAAGCAGTTTTAGGACCTTCGTTAAAAACGCTCACCATTAAGTCAGTGGTCTTCCTGCCATATGTTTGACAACACGAGGGTCCGTTCGTCAATGGTTCACTCATCATTTGTCATTCATAGGCATTACCGTGTTTGGCCCGCCTGATTTTCGACATTTTGACGTGCACAACGATGCTACTTATCATTAACCGCTGTTGTGTTTCGGAACCTCATAGTGAAAGTGTGAGATTTGCATAGGCGTATACTTGTATGGAAATAACGGAGATCTTACGAAGTTGCTGCCCTGATTTTTCTTCTTGAATGTCATGTAAATTCTCAGAACTTCAAGTGAGACTTACCTTTAGATATGATGATGATACTGAATGACGTTCTTCAAAACGAATGCGACTCACTAGTAGTTTCTGTGCTACGTGATGAAATATCGTGGCAGGTCCGTTTAGTTATTGTCGCTTGTATAAAGCTGATCTTGATGTCTAATTTATTTGTTCAGGAAATCTTGATTCTTTTGACTTGCCAGGAAGATTTGACATTACGAGAAGCAGTAGTGAAAATGCTGCAGAATTTCATTGTAAATCAACTATTTTATTTACGCCTGTCCTCATTTGATTTTGTTTCCTACTCTTTAGATGCGCTCATCGTGTGATGCTCAAAGCGCTTTTCTCCGAATGGATGGGTTCAGAATTCTCGCAAATCAGCTTGCCGGCTTTCGTCTTACACATGCATTGGCTGATTCCTTATTCAGTCTCATGTGTGCTGAACCCATTTTTTTAGCAGATGGGTAGGTCTTACTCTCGAATGATTTTAACGAGATAGTGGTCTGCTGACCTATAAGGCACCATACATATCACGAGATGCACTGATTTAAATGCATACTAAGAAAACGTGAAACAGGCGATGTTGGTTGATCTCAGTGAATCTCATTTTCAGTAGCTTATTTTGTTGGAGGAGGTTTTTGGCTTCGTTCATTGTATTCGATGGCCTGCTTCTGCAATACAGATGCTGTGTAAGCCCGATGAAAACTTGCTCTCCATACTTAATAGTTTACTATAAAAAGCACGGCCAAGTTTGTCTCTGGAGAGAAACTATCACTGCTGAACAGAGCACTTACCGTAGAGAAAATTGCGCCGGAATTTGTCACTACTGTAATTAGGCGTTGTACTTCATTACTAATTGGCGTCATTTAGCTACGATGAGCTTCTAAACCATTGCGGAGACTTCTTCAGAATTACTTGGCGTTCACAGCATGCACTAATGTACTTTAACGCACTTCGTGCTTAGAAAAAAGTTTCATCTTTTATCACTTTAACCTTTTTTTGTGCAACCTGACATTTGATCGCCATTCACCAGTATCTCATCGCAAAAAGTCCTAAGCTGTAGCGTCCAGTGTGCTGGGTACTAAGAAAATTCCCTGGTCTAGCTGTTGTCGTTCCCGCAATTGTTGTTCCCTGGAGTCCCGAGATCAGCCTAGCTGAAGCTTTCCTCAAGTCGTCAACACCTCAGGCAGTAGCTACCCTTGTGGATCAGAAGGAGATTTGCCACCGTGCGACGAGTTTAAGATAATCCTTTTGTGCCTTTCTATGACCTTGGATGAGGTACAATCATTTGAACAACATGGATCGGATCCGAACCTCACCGTTGGGCCGGTCATATAAGAGGAACGGAGGACAGATAGTAGTTTTTCAACAAAATAACGCTAATTTATTTCTTAGATCTTCGTTAATACTATAGATTTTTCACCGGATTCTAAGGCTATTGTTACATATTCATGTTCTGAAGAGGGCTAAGTCGCTGATACGTCACCTATCGAACAATAGCAACAGCAGCAACAAAGACAACCTATACAAACCTCGTATCCGCTCAGTAACGGTGGTTCTTGAGAATATGTATAGAAGACAAATGGATGAAAGGAACAGTAGAGTGGACCCAAAGAGAATGCATGTGTCATCGTGGAAGACTATACAAACGATGCGTGGACGTGTTCGTGGTTAAAGTCAACCATCTGCACTCGCAGATGACAAGAATTTCAGAATTACGGAATGAACCTCCCGGGCATTACCATATTCGAAGTAGACCACTACCATGGATGACATTTGCGCGAGAGAGAAACGAATTGGAATTTTTGCTGGGTACTGCGCAACCAATGAAGACGGGCCGTTCAAAATACAAATAACTTTTTTCACGTGCTTTGAACTTTCTGCTCGAAAACATTCATTTGGAAACCTATAGCTTATATTAGTAAACTTCGTACACGTTTCGTATAGGATTAATAACTCTTTAAATAAAAAATAAAAGGATAAAGCTCTCGGCGTTGTTCAATCCCAGAGGGACGCGCCATGCATTCGATTTCATTAAGTATCGTTGGAGGTGATTGAATGCATATCTGGCCTTTACAATGACTCGCGATGGCCTACGGATGTATCGAGCCAGTGCTGGTCTACTCCCAGACAAGTCTAGTACCAATTTGTCGACCCCAGAGGAATGGAAGACTTTGTGGGTAATGGGTGCGGAGATCGATTCCACGTGTGTGTCGCAGTGGCGCTTCCAACCACTGCGCCATGCGCCCTTACTCTTTAAATACAAGTTGCAATTCTCACATATACTCAAAATTTTTTTACACATGGTCTGTAATTTTTTAGCTAGTTGTAGCTTTTTATAAGTTTTGTCCTTAATGTGCTAGTGTAGAGAGTCCCATCATGACCCGTGGTCATCATAATAATGTTTCGTTTGCGTTCCCACATAGAAATTGTAACTGTCCGATTTTGTTTGCTTTCCATTATTCCTTCTCAATTCCAGGTGCATGACCGGCTTTGGAAGTCTTTTCTTGTTTTTCCTAGAGATCGCAATAAGATTTAGTTGCAGTACATTCTGTGCCTAGGGAAGGTTTCTATACCAACCAAAGGTGCAGTCTATGCAATCCTTCTTCCCGTAAATCTGTGTAAACATGATTACTACAGTCTAAGCCATGTCTCAGCTATTGAGTTATATCGGTATACATCGAGATCCTATTAGTGTAGCCATCTATGCTGCACGATTGAGCTCGTATCCATGCACTCTATGTGGGAGGAATAGAATGGCGCAAGGCGACTTTGCTTTTAAGTGGCATGAAGAATTCATCAATATGCACATATTTCTCAAGGTTCCTTATTCTGCTGCATTTTCTGTTGGTACGCTCAATTGAAAGGGCGCGTGTTGCGCAGTGGTTGGAGGCGCCACTGCGACACACACGTGGAATCGATCCCTGCGCGTATGGCCCAGCAAGTCTTCCATCCCTCCGGGGTCGGAAAATTGGTACCGGACTTGTCTGGAAGGATAGCAGCACTGCCTCGATACATCGGTAGGCTACCGCGAGTCATATGAAGGTCAGATATGCACTCATTCACCTCACAATACTTAATGAAGTCGAATGCATGGCGCATCCCTTAGGGATTGGTCAACGCCGAGTGCTTTATCTTTTATCCTTTTATAGGCTCAATTGGTGATGTAATTGTAATCTTCTACCAGTAATCTCATCTGTTGTACATTGTGAATTCAGCCAAATGGAAGTCGGCCAAGAGACTTTAAAAAAGCTTTTTTGTCACTTATCGTAAAACGAGACGTAGTAGAAGGGCATGTAAGAGTAAAATTGGAACTCTAGCAATCCATCGACTGTTTTAATATAACAGTTACTATCTTAATGAAAAGGTCAAGGAGTTTGTCTTTTGGTCAACACTTGTCGGTTGCCCTAACGCAGCTCTGGTCCATATTTATACCTATAGTTTAAAACTAGCTTTCAAATGGCGGCCATGAATACTTTATAGAAATATATTGGTTTTGGGTATCGAGGCGGAAATTGTATTGTAAACACCACAAGGGCCGTCGTCTAAAATTCAGCGTTTGCGAGGTACTCCAATGTTAGTATGATCACCACTGACATCATCATAACCACCGTGGTTATCTCCGTATTCATTCTGCAGTTCATTTCTTCCTTCAGAGTGATTTTACAGCTTCTTATTGGCCAGTTCCAAGTATTCGATTGATTTCCAGTCCGTCATTTGCTGATGTAATTCAATGTTAGAAGATTAATTCTTAACCAGTAAAATTAATCCAGTAAGATGAACGACTTCTAGCTTGTAGCAGATATAGCAGAACAGTTTAGCAAAGTTCTTCTATAGTGCTAAATTTTCGATTTCTCAAGTGCTTCACTTATCGGAGAAATACAAACTCTTATAGAAAAGCCAGCATCGTTTGTGACGTGCTTCTCTTCTATTTCCACTAGCATTCACTTGAATAGTAAACGACTTGTACGAAGTCCCTAAGCGACATGAAATTAAGCTTCTTCCCATGAAGCAACACCCGAAGTTGTCCATCGAGTTTTATGAGATGAATTAAAAGGAGTAAAGCTAGCACTTTTGGTGGTCATATAGAAAGTAGATGTGAATTGATTAAGGGGACGTCGAAAGTCATACACGGTGATATTACACCAATGTTGTGTGTTTTGGTGAAATAGTTCATAAAGGCAATTAATCCACTAGAATTGCTGGAATCACATTCCATGTATTGTAAAAGAGTCGAAATGATATTTCTGAAAGTCAAGGTTAATTTTTCCACTGTATGTTGGAGTTCTGTTTATGTTTGAAATCGTTATAACTTACGATGGAGGAACCAATGACACAGTAGATGATAAATACCAAAGACATGTGGCGAAACACTCCAAGCTATTATTCTTAGCCAAAACGTTGGTCATTTCAGATTGGATGTAGCTCTTCTCACCAATATGCCCATAACTAGAATGTCCTGTGAAAGTTTCCATGCCATATTAGTTGGACTTGAAGAGAGTGTTACGGATCACGTTCTGTTTTGGAATATGTCTTCAACTCTTTTTAAGGTAATACGACGCTTTACATGTTTCTAGAAACTTGACAAGCTTGCTCTATTTTTCGCCTTTTTCCCACACTATTTTTTGGTTTGACTACCTAAAGTTTCCTATTACAATGCGAAATCGTGTTATGCTTGTTGTCCAAATTAAAACAAGTGTTTTCGTCATCGCGTAGTCGCTTTTGCAGATTTTCGAGAATAACATGCAGCTTCAGCGTGCCATGTTTGATTGTCATTTGGTTCAGCATTTAGTGAGGGTTCTGAAGAAAATCGCCTACCTCGACAATACAGGGTTCGTTCTGCCTTCTTCCCTAACAAGAGAGAGCTAATTTTTATGTTTTGAAGCCAGCCAGGTGTAAATAATCTTACGATCGATACTAGTGTTTTACTCGATGGGTGGTCAAGGCTCGCTCAACTCATTTTGACATCGGTCGTTCCGTTCAAGTAAGTAACTGTACAATATCTTCTACTATTCGTCTTATTTAGTAGATTTTTACAAAGATAATATCGGTTTTTATTGGGAAACTTTGAATTGTCACAATTCTGGGAGAGGGTTAATTATTGATTAAAATGGAGCCTACTAGAACCCATGCATTTTTGCCGACGAGGAACATGTATATTTCTCTAGAAAAGAATTGTTGAAAATTTTCTCCAGCTAATAGTTCACGATGTACTTAGAAAAATAATGACTGGTTAGCCAGAGGTCCGTTGTTATGGTGGGTGTCAAGCAGAATGTCATAACTCATTCAACTTCTGCAGCGTTAGGTTTATTACGTGTTGTGAAATATTCTCTTGGAAGCGTAAGGAACTTCACATCCGTCTTTCTCTGTCCTTAAGACTCATATCTGTGACCAGAATGCTTTCGGACTATCTATGAACGGAACTTTCGGAAGTTCTTCCATGGCCCATACTCTGTTAACATTTCAAGTTGTGAGCGTTACTTTAGATACCAGTTCACACTTGTGAAGCAAAGTGATGGTATGTTCATGCTTTGAGGTCATCATCTAAATCGTTCTAAAATCATTAGTCTCAGAAAAAGTTTTCTCCCTTATATTATTGTGTCGAGTTGTAGAGCAAGAAGTAAGGTTTCAAATGGTGAACGTCGGTAATGCATAAAGGATAAAACCCTATAGCTCTCGGCATTGATAGATCTATGAGGGATGCTCCATGCATTGGACTTCACTAAGGATCATTACAGGTGATTGAATGCATAGCTGGCCTTTACAATGACGTGCAGTGGCTTACCGATGTACCACGTCAGTGTTTCAGTACTCCCAGACAAAATTATTACTAATTACTAATTCGCCGACCCCTGAGGGATGGAATTCTTTGTGAGCTTGGCGCGCAGTACAGAACCCATGTGTATTTCAGGGACCCTCTAACCACTGCAGGGTTACAAGCGCCTGATAATGGATAAATCATTTGTTTATTTAAAACACATTTACAATTCTGTAAAAGTCGAAATGGGCCAGTGTTATATTGTTGTATTCAATAATTTGATGACCTACTTTTTATGTAACATGGTTTTGCAGTGATGCCATGAGTTATGAATTTTGCGAGCAATTTATTTGGTTGCTGACATGGGCAGACTGGCAGTCTTCCAAAGACGACCAATTTGATGATTGTGTCAGATTTCGTGCTCACAGGATAATCCGAGAACAACTTTGTCAGGTATTCCTTAACACAATTGTGACTTCATTACACAGCTCTGGTGTTTTATGTTTAGTACTCAAGTTCTAATAGACAACAGGAGTGTCACTAGGAAAGCGTTCTATGATAATCCGATATTTCATCGCGTTATTACGATTATGTTGACCTATCAGAACCCCCAAGCTTACATCAACACCACTCATCAAAAGCGCTGAAATTAGAGAGCATTATTCCTCTTAACCTAAAGATTCTTTGATAGGACTGTGTTGCAGGCAGTAAATATAGAAAGGACAGTGAATTCTCGATGTTGCGCAACAGGCTGCCAATGCAATGAAAGGCTGTCATGGTGATATCATGATTACAATGCATGCATATTAGCATTGGAAGTTGATGCCTCATTAAAACAATGTTGGTCATGAACATCAGTCTTCTTACTAACGACAGGGAATGGAAGGCGGTTTCAGCAATTCTCGTCTCCAGCTCCTTCGGTGAAGATGTTTTTGCTGTCGTTGCTTGCTGTTGCCTTTGCTGTTGTTGCTTTTTCCTAACCACAAGTTCTAAAAAGGCATAGCTTCAAACTAATGACTATAATCTCATCATCATCTGCCTCTTTCGTCTTAGAGAAATTCCTGGTATGGTTCATATCATGACCAACGGAATGGCATGAAACGAAGAGGGTTAGGCGATATCTAAGCTCAACACGACGTCATGATGAAATCTATTTATAATAACTCACGGGCAGACTTTCCTTCGTTATTGGGCGTCGAGTTACTCTGCAATCATCCATTGATTTACTCATAACGAAATTTAATAGACATCGGCACAGTCAGATTCCATTCCATTATCACCCTTCCACATACAAACCGTCATCTCTTTGTCTTGTCATAAATCGACTCCAGTTTATGTAACAGAAAGCCACTAGTGTCTTGCCTACTAGTCTGCAAAGTTTATAATTGATGGATTACGGTTGTTGGATGCAGATTCCGAAGGTATGTAACTTACAGTATATTCGGCGACTATGCTTTCGCACTGCAAACTCACTTCTTTGTGTAATAATCATTAGCAGTCGGTGAACAATTTGTAACCTGTCGGTGCAGTTCGAAAGAAATTAGTCGGAAGTTTTCGAAGTAATGGTGTTTTTGGGATCTTTTTGGGTTTTCAGAACTGCAATCTTTGTGTAACACATTCGTTCGTGTTCTTCCGTTTCATTACATTTCTTTCTGCTCGGAAGAATGAGAAAAAATCGTTTCATCACGTCGCTAGGAGAAGCTAGCAAATTTTTCGATCCGTTCTGTTCCAAAATATAGTTCCTTTGCTAAAGAAAAGACAGTAACTGATTACTATTAAATGCTTATCAATTATAATCCGTTTCCTAGTTTTCTATGATGAGCGCATACTACGACTACCACTTCTCCACTGTAGGTGCTACCAACTATGCTGCGAAGTGAGGATAAGTTTTATGGGACGATGGAAACAATTTTGGACAATCTACAGTTTGTATACTCATAAAGCGCTTTGGAAATACATCAGTTCCTTAGCTTAAAAATTTGTTGGCAATGAGAGAACCTTTATAAGTGTTGAAACAATTTCTATCCCTGCAGCATAAGTTACTGAAGAAATGAATACAATGTCAAGATTAAACCAGCAGTGGTGACCACTATAATTATATTGTCTGTTGCCGTGTAGCAATCCTAATCGAAATTTTAAAAAATTGACTCGATGCCATTTCGCTGAAGCTTTTCCCATGACATCTCGGTACGTAAAAGAAAGTGTCGTCTATATGAATCTTGTAGAACCTCAATTTAGCTTAAGATGACAAACGTTTTTCGAGAAAGTGGAGAAGTTCTGTAAGTCTCATAGTTATGGAAGGAGCTCGGAGAGAAGTACTTTCATGAATAAACTGTGGGAAAACACTTTGGAAATTCCTACTACGAAAACGAGAAGGACATGCAAATGGTTTTTGAGCAACGTGACCGCATCACGTGGTTTTTCAAGTCAAAGAACAGAAATGGTTAGATCTTGGAACATAAAGGCGAACAGGTGTGGCAATGAGCAGTTTTTGTGTTTGTCATGGAGTACATGTCTATTTTCGATACTCACGTCGTAGAGATAATGATAGATAGATGTGTTCACCTGCATCCATCTACAATGAAATTGATCTCGCTAAGGAGCAAGCATCTTCAGTGAAAAGTTGGCACAACCAGATTTCAGATGGTTTTTTTTTCCTCATCTTTTCTAATGTGCAATACCAGTTCCAGCTAGGAACTGCGAGATCACAGACTGGTTGAACGTCTTCTCTTCCATATGTTTTGTCGCTTTAAGCTTTGTTAATGTAGGACTGATGTGAGCATTCGTTCACGGATGGAACAATTATCTACAAAATATACTGTTCTGTTACACGAATGGTATGTCTGCTAGAAATCTTATTAACTCGATTGCATTCTCCAATTTGTTGGCTTGCAAGGCTTTTTGTCCAAATTGCGAGAAACAAAATGGCGTTTCCAAATCGTTATCTTAAATAACCATCTTATGGATAAGAGTGAATCTTATCAGTGTAGCTTCGTCTAAAGGGTGGCAATTCTAGAGGGCAACAAAAGTTCACTGTTAGCTTAGCTTCCGAGCAGAAATGTCGAATCCTTCAATTCTGCCTAACTTTATGAAATTTTGAACGTTTTACTGACTCAGACACAAAATTAGAGACGGTAATTCATTGTTCTTTTTTAGCTCCTCCGCTGTTGGCTAGAGTGCATAGAACATGTTTTCACGACAGATGTTTCCAGTGCCAGTACTTGTCACAGCAAAGAATCCTTGAATTCAGGTGAATATACAACAAATTTTGAAGTGTTTGGCAATTTTCTCATAATTTAATTTCACACGGCCTTTCTTAAGAAACCTTGTTCATTTTATACCATTTTTTCGGTAATCTTGTTTAATATGTTTTCCTGTTTCTTACCAAATTTCTCCGTGGATAATTCTGAATTTCCTCATTTTCAGCCGAGACATCTGAATCTAATGAAATGGGCAAATTTGTAGTGGATGAAGTAAAAAAGCAGGGAACTACTTTCTTCACTACATTACTTGCAGAATCTTTTTCAAGCATACGAGCAGTAATGCCGTGTGAGTTTTTTTTCGTTTTAGGCAACTTTTTTATTGTTCCTATCACTCTGTCTATCCTGGATATCGTCTGCTGATGTTCAGCCAGCAGGAGTTTTCTGGAGTCTCCTTTCCCTAAGCGATCTGTGCCATTTCCTATTGCGTCAATTGGGACTCTTAGCCAACGTCTGCTTTTCGTTTTGGAAACTATCTTGAACTTATTCGTACTGCTTAAACCCACCGTACAAGTGTCAAATATGGAAAAAGATCTCTTTTTTTATTTCCTCAACTTTGTATTGTCATCTTTGAGTGAGGAACAGCAGGTAATTCAGTTTATTGCATTTCTTCTATATGTATACGTATTACATATATTTATACATACATATATGCATGTAAATGTTTATAGATACCCATGTATATACATATATATACATATGTATATACATATATATATGTATAGATATCTAGTGAACGAAGCCAAAAAATGACGTGCATTTGATGAGTCGCACTATTTATACATTTCTTAACAAACTTTATAGCTCTGTATGTCCACTTCAATCTGATATCTTTTACTACGTCTTCCTAAAATTGTCAGGACCCAAAACTGATGGGATCGCTTTTTGAGCCGGTTGTATCGTCTTCAATGTGGAATCGTTTAAAAACCACTAGTTACCATCGTATGCGATTTCTACTTGCGCAGTTTGTATCGTTCACAATCTTTCCAGCACAAGCTAAATTAGCACTCTCGAACGGTTCAGGTAAGCATACCAAATGTATGAATTTTCGCTTTGGAGAGTTGGAAAAATTCGGTTGGCAGTGATCAAATTACCTTCAGGGAACAATAACTTTTGTGCTCAGTGTTCCTTTAGTGTATGTCAAACATTCATGTATTTCAGTCAGTGCGATTTGTTGTTCAAGAATGCTTTGCAGTTTGTCAATAGTGCCTCTGTAGCAAACCTTGCTACTCTTTGATCCCGTTTACAATCCATCAAGTTGTGCTTTGTCAATAGTTGGTCGTTCCCCTACTTCCAATATTTTTAGCCTCAAATGAACAGTTGGAGTGGCAAGCAACAATGCGACACGTACTCATCAAAGGCTTGCTTCACGAAATGAAAGCAACGAATCATCTGCGTTCACTTCTAAACGTGAATATGGTGCGTTTTCAGGCAAATGTAAAAATCGATGCCTGCGCTCTGGCTTGCACTACGAAGTTTTTAACCGATTAACCTTTTGTAAATTATATTTCGCAAATACACTAGTAGGTTTCTAGATCCACAGTTCGACTCAGCGAGAGGAAAAACATTCCTATTACTGACCAGTTTTAGCTATAATAAGGCATGTTTTGTACGCTTTCTCGTGTAAGCATAGGAATTCCCGAGAACCTCTAGGATCATTCTTTCGTGGGCCACTGCGGTCTGAATTTGTTTAAGCTCAAAACTATGATACCACGTTTTCACTGACACCGCCGATATTTTACAGGATTATGAGACATCTATCTACCTTGGTCTGTGTGAGATGGCTATCCTCTCACCAGTAAATGAGGGTCTAGAATCAGACGTTGAATATCTGCTTCGATTCCTTGCTGATGATGGTGTGGAAATGGTTTTCCGAACTTTCACGCATGGTATGCTTTATCTATATATGATATATACATATTTGTTTGTGTGTGACGTTGTATACACGTCATCACCTTAGGGATTTTTTTTGTCTGGAAACGAATCATTTTTCGAGTCGTACCAAATGAAATATATTCCTGATGCATGATCACAATTATTTATTATTAGCCTTTCAACTTTAAGCAAACATATATCGATTAGTAAAAGATAAAATGGATAAAGCTCTCGGCGATTATCAATACCTGAGCGATTTGCCATGCATTCGACTTCATTGAGCATCGTAGTAGGTGATTGAATGCATATCTGGCCTTTACAATGACTCACAGTGGCCTACCGATGTATCGAATCAGTGCTGCTATCTTCTCAGACAAGTGTGGTACCAATTTGCGGACTGCGGAGGGATGGAAGGCTTGGTGAGCCATGGGTGTGGGGATCGGCTCCACGTGTGTGTTACAGGGCGCTTCCGACCACTGCGCCACTCGCGCCCTTATCGATTAGTAACGAACTTTAGAACAGAAACGATTATGATCTGCAGGTCTTTGCCAACGATCTACAAGGTTTCTAATTCTATCATACTGAGAACGTAGAATGCTAAAGTTATTTTTTTTTCCTTTTGAGGGGGATCATACTATAGGGAAACGATTGAATAAGTTGGATTTCATCCATAAGGGCATGTTGATAACCGCGAATACATTTAATCGATGATGTTCGCGGCTGCGACGGTTGCGTCATGAATTTTAAAATTATTGGTGTCTTTAAACTTACTGAACACATGAGCTCAGAATATGACAAAAATTGAAATGATTGTTCAGAATAGTTATGTACTCTTAGAGCAATGAGGAAACGTCTCTTCCATAAATATATGAACTTCTAAGGTACTGGAGTTTTCGTGAAATCGTTCGCAGTTTCATTGAAAAGCCTATTCTATCACGATTGTGCTGAACGCCAGTAGACAGTATTGCCCATATAGTGCGCCTGTGGCGTAGTGGTCTGAGGCGCCCTGCGACACACACATGGAATCGATCCCAGCGTCCATGGTCCACTTAGCTTTCCATCCCTCCGGGGTCAGCAAATTGGTACCAGACTTGCCAGGGAGGATAGCAGCACTGGCTTGATACATCGAAAAACCACCACGAACGATTGTAAAGGCCAGATATGCATTCAATCACCTCCAAACGATGCTCAATGAATTCGAATTCATAACGCATCCCTAAAGGGTTTAGTCAATACCGAGAGTTTTATCCTTTGTTTGCTTTTATTGCCCATATATCAGTCCGTATAGGTAAACTCACTCGTCCATCAATTCGTATAGTTTTCATGAGTAGTTCTTTTAATAAGTTCCCGATTATATGCACTGATATTGGTGCACTCGTGACTGGAAATGTCTGAACCTTTCAAGTTTTTCGTATCTAGTGTCTCACCTGTATCACCTGTAGTCCCGTTGATCGTCGAGTGACTCGAGCGAACGCCAGTAAATCTTCCATTTTTCCTTGTCGTGTGCAAGAGTTGCCCAGTGGGTTCTGCTCGCCTAAGAGTCCCGTCGAGCGTCACATCTTTTTTCTAGGCTCTTCGTGAAGAACTCTGACCATTGGGTCGGTGGTTCGGATCCTTTCCCTTACTTGTGTGAAACGGGATACTTCTAGCATAGTCCTTTCGAGTGCGCGCTCGATAAAGCTGAGTGATATTTCATCCTGCTTACGCATTGACCAGGTTTCTCACTCATACGTTAGGGCAGGAAGTACCGTTGAGTCGAAAAGGTGAGCACGGAGTCGGGTGTTCTTTGTCCTCTTCACTATATCCTCGATGCTCTTGAAAGCTCCTTAAGCCGCTCGTTTCCTTTTGCTCAACTCTGGAGCTAAGTCGTTCGTAATGTTGATTTTTCGACCTAGGTAGACATAACTGAAGCATTCGAAGATATTCGTACCGTTGAAGGTGAATGGAACTGGCGAAACCAATCCGTTCCTCATGAACATCGTTTTTGTGAGATTTAGTCGACGACCAATATTTCCACAGGCTCTATCAAAGCGGGCAAGCATACCATACGTTTCGCCTAGCTAATGTTTGGTGTTATAAGGACGATCTCATCAGTAATGCGAAGATGGTGTAACTGCCGACTATCGATTTTCACTCCCATATTGTCCAATTCCAATGTTCGCATGACGTTCTGGAGGGTGGCGGTAAATAATTTTGGCGAGATAGTATCGTCTTACCTAACTCCGCTTTTGACGTCAATGTTAACATCGTTGTAGAGTGGTGATTGTGAAATTTTTATACAGCTCACGAAGATTCTTTATGTACTGAGTAGGGACTCCTTAACTATCATGGGCTTCCATGACTGCTTCTATCTCAGTTAAGTCAAAGGTCTTCTTTAAATCGATGAAAGTGAGACGGAGCGGTCTTTTGTACTCTCGCGATACTTAAATGAGCCTTGCTGCCGTGTGGATGTGGTCCATAGTACTAAATCATTTTCGAAACCTTGCTTGCTCATATGGCTGTCCTTCGTCCAGTGTTCTGTCAGTCCTGTTTAAGATGACTCGAGTGAAAAGGAACTTAAGACGTAAAAATCATAGTCAACAGAGGAATTTTTGTGTCTATAAACAAATTAACGATGATTTGTTCAGATTCTATAAGATGCCTATGGGCTGATGAAGCCCTATCGTTGCATTCCTATGCCGAATATCGAAGATTATTTTTTGAACGCCTGAACCGCAAAGTAGTAGAAATTCGCGAAAATGGCAAACTGCACGTTTTAGATCTGGGCAAGGTGATATTTATTGTTTTACATATGATCTTCAAGTTTATACGTATTGCCTTTACAGATATGTCGATGTTATCTCTTGTTTTTCTTGATTGCTTAGTAGATGTGCTTTAATTTTTTTTTTAGAAATCCATGAAAGTAACAAGCAATGTCGTTGCGGTGCAGAGTTCACGTCGTAAGGAATTTATGCGTAAAACTAGAAGTGCAATTTTAGAACTGTTTGAAGCAGAACTCGTCCTTAAGGATATTGTCGTAAGTCTTATTTTATCAGATTGGAATATGCCGTCTTTTCTACTCGTAACATTTTCTTATCTCTCTTGTTTTGATGTGGAAAGATCATAGCGAATCTATTAAGAGTCAGCTGTGCCATCCGGAAGCTCCTTGTTCCAATTCACATTGCTGGCCTGTTGGGTGGGCCCTTGATCCTACAGAAGGGCCTCTGAGGGAGCGAAAAAAGTATTATTTGCCAATTTTGCCTTATTTTTACAGTTTTTTTCATTTCGTACCATTGAAAGGTTAATCCCGTCCTACTACGCAATCGACGCATCATTTTTTCAACGAGAGCGACAGCAATTGGTAAAGAACAATCGTGAAGTTCACCCACTTGTCAATATAATTGTAAGTACTTTTTCAATATTCGATCTTTCGCGTAACATCTTGAAATTCTTTCTATCATTCTAAACCGTCTACATGGTTATCATTTGTAGTCCTTTTTATTCTGTGGGACACTGAGTATGAAAGTCAGGAACATTGATACCGTTATTTACATACACAGTTTCAAAAGAAAGGACGAAAAAAAGCTGGAAAACAAAAGAGAGAAGGAATTAGTGACGGGAGAGAAGCTACAGGCGGTGAGAGTTCCATATTAACGTCGGTAGCTCTCTTCTAAAGGCATCTATGGTTCTCTTCGTGACAGAAGCGAATATAATTCTCCTATTATAGATGCTTTTATACGGAGTTGTTATAATCCTTTATACCATATTTGATCCTATTTCACTGTCACTTTTGGTTCCAATATCTTGAAAGATTCTCCTGGTTTTTAAGCCCCGACACTGGTTTAAATTTTTGTGGTTCTGAATATGAATTTTGTTGTTTACTCAACGGTAGGAGTTGTTAGTAGATATTTGTATTTTTCGCTTACCATAACAAGTCCTGAAATCCATTTACTTCAGGTATTCGATAAAATCTTGCTTTAACGTCTTTGTAGAGTGTTATCTGCCTGACGTTTTCAAGAGTGTATGTTTTTTCGTATCTAACGCATTGCTAGAATTGAGCATCAGTTATAGTACGTACTTGCCCGGAAACGATTTAGACATTCAGGTTTAAGTGCTAATCTGAGCTAAAGACGAACTTTATTGCTTGATAAAAAAACCATTGTAATTTACAGATCTTTTCCAACAATACACAGCCTTCTTATCATGCCACCGTGAACTTCTGGTTTCCTCGAACCTTGAAATATTATTCGTTTTCTTCTTTTTTCGTTGATGTTTAGACCATGGTTCCACTGGAAAAGTCTGGATTTATTTTTTCGTTCTTCCAAAATTTTGATTCCATTCAAAGTTATAATTGAGGTAATGCTTTAGAATCTTTCATAAACCCTAGCAGGGTCTTTTTTAAAACTATATTAAGTGAACTTTTTTATTTAATGCCTATTACAATTTGATGATGATTACTTTGCGATTTCGACTACAGACTCAGCTTAACTGGGTTCATTACCGGTTTGTGCCCCCCAAATCAATGCCGTTGACGGGTGGTTGCTGTTCGCCACCGCAGGTACCTACCGTCCGGAGTTCTGTAAATATCTCAGTAACATTATGGTTGTCCCGCACTATTCTATGTTTTAAAAACTATCGGAGTTGTTGAAAAGCTCGCTATGTTATGACTGTATTAACATTTTTGCTGTATTAATATTCTTGCCAGCGTTTCTCTATAGTACAGAACCAGAATTTCAGGTAGAGTTCATGTTTCTGTCTTTTGTCGTTTGTTGACTGACTCATCAGAACTTTTTCATGATCTGCTTCTTTTGTATTCTGCATCCGTGGAACGCAGTCAACGCAGCCGACAGTTGGAATTGACTATTACGTCGAATGCAATAAACTTGACATTATATATGGATTTTTGTCGCATTATTATGAACGAATACCATCGTTCTCGTATCAAAGTCGCATGGTGGCAAATCTCCCTCTGATCCACAAGGGCTGCGACTGCCCGTGGTGGTGACGGTGACGACCTGGGACAGACTTTAGCCAGGCTGACCTCTGGATTCCAGGGAACAACAATGGCTTAACCAGCAAATCTCCGATAAATGGTGATTATGCTGTGGCCCACACAACCATTGAGGACGGGCTGTTCAAGTGTCAAGTATCAAAGGTTTTGAACCTGTTCATGGATATGAAATTTATGTAATTAGAACTGATTATAATAAAGTAACCTTAAACATCTATTCCCTTCATTGTGGACTAAATTTATATCCCATCTATTGCAATCGGTCGTGTATTATTGAAGTTACAGAGTAACCCACACTCGGGTCGACATGCTCTTCAATGTACTGTGATCGACGAGCACATTTTGACCAATCTCGATGTGAAGTTACTTCGTGGCCCCATGGAATGCGACGGAGAGCTTCTAGTTGGCAAAGGAGCCATCTATTTTCTGGAGAAATTTAACGAATTGGTTTGTCGTTATTCTGTTTGTTATTACTACTATTTCCGTTGGTTTTATAAACGAAAGTTAGTTTTACTTCAAAGGGAGTCTGAGAACCCTTGAAACCCTTGGCGCAGAAGATTCTCCATAGTTCTAAAATTAAGTGTAGTAATCTGTCGTCGTCACAATTATTTTTCAAGCCAAACTGAACATGTGAACTTTTTTTTCTAGCATTTTCTAATGAGTATATTCGGAATGGAAACGAGATTCAGCTTTTGCAGTAAGAAATCTCCTTCCAGGCCAATAACTTCTCGTAATAATGTCTGGGTCATTAATAGCACGCTCGTCTGTGAATTGGGAAACAATTACTTTGACACGGTTATTGCAATATTTGTTCTTCTACTCAGGAAGGATTTTTGAATCTTAACGTCAAACTGTCTTTTGAAAACTTAAATACGTAGTAAGGAACTAAAAAGTACACGGGGTCTGCTTAGATGTTTCCTCTAATAAGCAATTGGTAGGTATACTCCAGAGAAACACGACAAGCTATCTATAAATATATCCAATCTCTTCATTAGCTTTGACATACATATCTTTTCTCCACAATAATAAAAATGAAGTCGTTGTTCGATAAATGTGGTGTAGTCTTCGTGTCCCTCGAGAGAACATAGCTCATTAGGCCACTTTCTGATGTGGTTGGGACCAGTGGAAATCTTACTAGTACCTATTAAAATCACTCGGAGGAAGTGCATAGCGCTTATCAATCCCATCAAAATGCCCCTACACATTCTTTTGTTACTTTTTTGAGTTCGACAAGGTGATGTTTATTTCATGACGTGGAGTTTACCAGTAGTGTATTTATCAGAGATTGGACAAATGCACAAGTCAATTTTACCAAGGTAGAAGTTCTGCAAGCAAATGATGAAACCCAGTGATAAAAGTGAATAAAAGATAAATCACAGAGCGGAGGCACGTATTCTAATGGTATATATTTCATTGTTTTTTAACTTAAGCAAGACAATTAGATAGGATTATCAGCATCATGCTCTTTGATCTTTGTAGTAAAATTTGCTTTAACTTGCTGTTTAATTTTTTAGGTGGAAGCGGATTGTTCAACCATCAGAAAGTGGGATTATGAAGACGTGGCTGAGGTCTTTCCTAGGCAGAATATGCTGAATTCTAACGCACTGGAAATATTCCTTCAGAGTGGTGACACATACATTATAGTGTTCAAGAATGAAAAAGTCCGTTGAATTTCCTTCTTTTAATGCTTTCTAGTGAAATCATTTACCTCGCTCAGTTGTTCAATGCTTTTGTTTTTAGGAGCGAGAGGACTTTAAGATGCTTCTTTCTCAGCTCGGTCATTCGGATGTGTTTTGTAACGTTGAGGAACTGTTCAAAACAAGTATGCGTGCTTGGAGGCACAACGTGATCACTAATTTCGAGTGGGTCTCGGTCCATTTAGTCGTCCCAGTATCGTAACATTTTTGTCCTAATTGTTCCAATAAGAGTGCTACCAATAGACTAAAAGGCCTACTTTAGGAAAAGTTCCTCATTACCACGATAATGAATAGACTTTTCGACTACAATGTCTTATCCATGCTATGGACGTTGTGTATTAGAAAACATGTAGAAGAAACATCGTGGCAGAAGTTAACGTGAACGCTTAAGATTGTCTCAAAGAGTTCACCACTTGGGTTGACATCTTAGCAGTACCAAGGATTTTATACATTACTGAGCATCACCTGTATCTGTAAATCTTGCACTTCTCTCTGTCGCGTGTAAGAGTAGTCCAGTGGGTTCTGCTCGCTCTGCGGATTCGTTGAGTGTCTTCCTTCAAGCTTTTCCATGAAGAACTCTGAGCATCAGGTCGGTGGTCTTCCTGCAGTGCGTTTAACATACCGAGGAACCAAGTCACTCACGGCTGTTGTCCATTGGTTGTCATTCATACGCATTACGTGTCAGGCCCACCTTATCTTCGGTAGTTTGGCGTATAGAACGTCGTCTCTGACTTTTGATCCTTGACGTAGGTTGGAGCTTCAGATTTCTTATACCTTACTTGCGTGATACGAAATAATCCTAGCATCGTTATTTCGTCCGCGGTCCATACCACTGAGTGATTTTTCGTCCTCCTTATGTACCTACCAGCTTTCTGACGCATACGTCAAGGGCAGAGAAAATAGCGTTGTCGAATAGATGAGCACGGAGAAGAGCACAAGAGTCAGAAGTCTCTTTGTGACTTTCGAACTCAGCTTTCATAGCGCTAGTGTGAAGATGGTGAATAAGGCACTCGTGTTCTCTGTTATTGTTATAAATAATGGCATCTTCTCATAAGCCAACTAACGATCTGAATAAATCTGTCTGTGTGGTTTTCCGACTTCCTTTTTTGTGCTTAGCGATTTTTTTTCCTTTGTCTAAGAACTGGATTTCTGCACGGGGGTGATGGTCTGATCCTTTGTTAAACGTTTAGACGACAGCGACATTGGTTAGGCAAACCTTCAATTTACTCCAATGTGGTCGATTTCGTTATAGTATGCTCCAATGGTGGATTGCCATGTCCAACGTTACGGGTGGGGCTTCTGAAAATTGGCAATAAAGTCTCCAATAATTACGTTAAAGAGTGCATAGTCTTTCCTTTGGAACTTCACCAAATCCGTATAAAACCCTTTTACTTCGTCATCAGCGTATTGTCGAGGTGTAGACGAAGAAGATTGCCAAAGTCGGCATTGATCCACATCTTCTTAATTGTAAAAGTCCGGTTCGGATTGTTGACTGTTCGAACGAATCGCAGTTGAGGGACAAAGTCGTGTTGATGAGAAAGCCATCGCTGCCCACTCGTCTATTATCGCATGTTCCGAATAGTTCTGCGGTTTCATAAACGACATTGAATAGGCGGTGTCTTCTTGTTTCAGCCGCTCCGATGGCGTTGTACCTTGTCCTTCTTGCCTGCGGGATCAAGACTTTTATCGAATATGTAGATGCAAGTGAGCGTGTATTGTAGATATAACTCTCACCTTAGTCTTTCGATATTTAGGTAGACTGTAATGGCTCTTATATTTTAGCAGCTTTTCTGTTTGCGTTCTTCGCAATGCTACCGTATCCGGGGTTCTTTCGGTGTTATGGGATTGAGGACCAGTTATTTCACTGTGTCTAACATTTCTTTCCCACGTACAGTTAGCAGAGCTCTGAGTTAGGAGCTTGATATACTCGTGAGTAGCTTGCCACTCTTTTCCAGAGTAGATATGGAGCTTATTTGTTGGAGACGACTCCTAACCGCCTCCCATATATTCTTCTGTCACTTGATTGCAGGCTTTTAGTCGAATTAACAGCTATAATGTAATCCGCCTAAATGAGAACACACCTACGCACGCATTCATGAATATATCTTCGTCAATACAGAAGGTCTGTATGAGGTAAGCCCAACAAAAACATGGAGTCTGTCATCTGGATTCACTTGCGTCTCTGGGAGGCATAAGGTCGCTTTTGGTCCACGATTAAACCCCTTTCCGCCACCTAGGGGCGCATACGGTTGCCTCGCTGTGGACTGGCAATTGATTTCGCTGTGAAGGACATTCATGTCCAATTCCTAAGTATGGAACGTTAATAATGTGCAGAATATTGACATAACGACTGGATTTCAAGTAATTCTTGCTCATTTGGAACTTAAATGCATTGCGAACCTACTGCATAATCAATACATCTTTTTTAATGGTGCATTTAATACCATCAAATAAAAATATTCAATCGTAAGACGTGTAACGTTTTGATATGAAGACTCGTCGACATAATCCTACAAAAATTTCTTTCACTCGTCTTTTTGCGGCTATACTGAGAGAAACGCTGGCTCTAGGAGAATCCCGGTTGGTGGGAGAGTGTGGAGTCTTGGTACTACATTTTTTACTGCTATCATTTGATACGTAATCGTTCCAATGAACAAATATCTTATTCCGCAGTGCTTTGTAATGTCTAAGTTACCAAGAAAGTAATATTTGAAGTGTGCCGTCAAATTTTAGCTTTAAGACATATTTATAGGTACATAATGATTCTAAATACGCTGTCTGGAAGGTCGTTCAACGACCTCATGCAGTACCCAGTATTTCCGTTTATTCTTGCTGATTATTCCTCTCCTGTTTTGGATCTACAATCTCAGGATTCTTTCAGGTATGTGAACCTGTTCTGTGATGGGAATATAATAAGTGAATATTTCTGATGACTTCGGTAGAAACTTCTAAGTATATTGGTTATGTCCAAATATTGCCACCATTAGGTTTGTAGCTCTGATAAAAAACAAGACCACGGTGTTTATAGAACAGATTTAAAAGTCGGTTTTTCCCATGTAATCATTGTCTTGTTAAGAGATCTGGGGAAACCGATGGCTATTCAGGACAGCAAAATGGAGGCGCACTATATAAATAATTATAAATCAATAGAGGTTTGGGCTTCTGCCTTTAGTCTTGCCTATTTCTCTAGCCGTTGGGAGAAGAAATGTTTATTCGTAAAGACTCCAATTTATGTTATGTTTTCTTTTAATATGTCCTCTTGTTATGATAAAAAAAATCACAAACATTTGAAAGACTGCACAAATTTTTTGGTACTTTGAGAATTTGCACTGTTTTCAATTCCTTGCAACTAATGGATTTGCTTCGGAAATGTTTTCATTTCATTAGGATTGTTTGAGGAAGAGAGAAAGCTTATTATCGACGAATACTTTTCTGCTATGAACAAATTCTGTTTAGATGGAATGTAACCAGAACAATACAGACGCCTTTCCTATTCATTTCGCACCATATCATTACGGCAGTCACTACTCCAATGTTGGCATTGTTACGTACTATCTTCTACGCTTGTACCCATATACAGAAATGGCTATTAAATACCAGGTAAGCAAACTGCTCTTAATTTTCCACATAGCTTCTTCTATTGAAGTATGATGTGGATTCGCTGTAAAGCATTCGCTTTTATCCTCTTTTGCATAATATTGTAGGATAACAGCTTTGATATTGCCGACCGCATTTTCAACTCTATCGAAGATGCATGGCGTCTCTCGAGCTCTGAGTCGACAACTGACTTCAAAGTTGTGTTTTTCCCATGTTTTATCTAGTTGGTAATAAAACACTTATGTTTTCTTGTCGTTTACAGGAATTAACGCCAGAGTTTTTCTCGTTATCGGAGTTTCTAAGAAATCACGAGAAGTTCGAACTGGGAACACGTCAAGGGGGTGAAGTTGTTGGCGATGTGAAATTGCCTGATTGGGTACCCGATAATGATGCCAGACTGTTCATTTTAATCCACAGACAAGCTCTAGGTTTGTTTTGACATTATCATAGCTCGTTCATGTTGATTCTTGGGTTCTTTTTAGAATCTCCGATTGTTACCCAAAATCTTCATTTATGGATTGATTTGGTGTTTGGTTTCAAGCAAACTGGCAAAAACGCTGTAGAGGCCATCAATGTCTTTCATCCATCGGTTTGTAATTTGTCGTTTCAAACAACATTTGGTCATGGAAACATTCTAAAACATGTTTGTTTAGTTAGTCTATGCATAGACCGAGGTTCAAAGCCACAGTTGTTTTGTAAAGTGTATGATTTTTCAGTTGATTGTGCACAAACTAGTACTTAGAAGGTCGTGTTTTCTTCAAGTACTCAATCCTATTTAGGATGGTAGCTCATGTATCCTTTAAATAGGACTAATAGCTCATCTGGAAAGTAATTGTGGATTCATTTTTTTAAAATTTGACGCATTCTTCTTAAATAATGTCTAATGTCTTTGTCTTCGTACTTGGTACCATTCTGATGCCCCAATTTCAATATCAAACTCAACGCTGTTGTTGACAGTAGCGGAGCAGCATGTGGTGCAACGTTGTTTTCAAAAGTTTTGTTATGGAATAACTAGCGTTGATTAATTGCAAATAGTAGATTCTTCTCCAAAACTCGTAGACCGCTTGCTAAACGGATTCCAGTCGGTTTTTTTTTAAACATCTCTGTAATTATTTTTGAGAGAGTCTTCAATAAGCATGGAATTTTCATTTGCAGAAAGCTGCTTCAATACTAAGGACCCAATTTTTTTCAGACATATGCCAGTACTGTGAATAGCATTGAGCTAGTGGATGAACTTTCTCAGTCTGCTTTAAGTACAATGGTGCGAAGCTATGGTCAGATGCCAATGCAGGTATATCGGTTATTTTTTTTTTCAGAAGTCTTTGTTCTTCATGATGTTTTTACCCTCTTCTATCAGGTTTTGCGTGCACCGCATCAACCGCACCTTTCCATGTTTCGTAAAGAGAGCGAAATTTATCCTGCACCTATTGAGACTGTTCGTGGGATAAGGTATACCGTGTACTTTTGGAGTATGAATTAATACGTAAGCAGCGAGAATTTGGCTCTTTGTGGAGGTGGTTTGCCTCACGGCTCACTTCCTTGTTTATCGATTCTAAAATACGCTGTTACAACGCAGCAAACTGTTTTCAATACAAAGAATAATTTCATTGATTAGACTCTAATAATTGTTCGTCGAGTGTTGTGAAGTTTCAGGTGGGGAGACTACGTTGGTAATCCGTTACAAAGTGATAATCTCATCAATGTAGTATTCTCACTGGAGGTTGTTGTCTTTCTTTCTAAACTCTATGTTCCAAATTAGCTTTCTTTTGCTTCTAGACGCCACCACGGGGGCAACCATTCCGCGTTGTTTCTCTGCCAGATGGTTCGGTTGTTGGCGTTCAACTGCATTGCCTCGTTGTCTTTCAAAGTACTCATCGAAGAGAAATAAGTGTGTGATTTTTTGTTTTAAGTAACAAGTAGAAAGTTCTATAAATTATTATACAACATATTACTTTATGTTATCATATTTAACACAAAAGCATCTTTACACGGCCTCTAGATTACAAGTTATTGCTAACACTGAATATATATATATATATATATATATATACTTATATATATCACCTGTAATCCCTTTGATCGTCGAGTGATTCGAGCGGGTGCCAGTAAATCTTCCATTTTTCCCTGTCGCAAGTGTACCCCAGTGGGTTCTGCTCGCTCTAGGGACTCGTTGATCATCGTATCTCTCTTCTAGGCTTTTCGTAAGAACTCTAACCATCGGGTCGGTGGTCTTCCTGTAGTGCGTTTGACATCCCGAGGAATCCAATCACTAACGGCTCTTATCCATTGGTTGTCGTTCATACGCATGCAGCCCACCTTATCTTCGACTGTTTGGCGTACAGAACGGCATCTTTGATTTATGATCGCTGACGCAGGTCGGAGCTTCGGAGCCCTTCTCTTACTTGTGTGAAACGGCATGCTCCTAGCATCGTCCTTTCGACTGCGTGTTCAATAACGCTGGATGATCTTTCATCCTGCTTACGCAGCGACCGAGTTTCTGACGCATGCGTTAGGGCAGGAAGGACCCTTGAGTCGAAAATGTGGGAACGGAGTTGGGTGTTCTTTGTCCTCTTCCCTACATCCTCGATGCTCTTGAAAGCTCCCGAAGCCGCTCGTTTCCTTTTGCTCAACTCTGGAGCTAAGTTGTTCGTAATGTTGATTTCCCGACCTGGATAGACATAACTGAAGCATTCGGTGCTATTCGTTCCGTTGAGCGTGGATGGGCATACAAATATATATATATTTATGCCTTATATATAAATATGTTACATATGTAATATATATAAAACGCATACACATACACACACATTATATATGCATATATATACATATATATATGCTTATATACTTGGTTGGTCCGCCCTCACTGGTTTTGCGGGCCCCTAGATAATTTCCTTTTTCTCGAAGTTTTGCTGGTTTAACCACTGTGGTTCCTTGGAGTCCCGAAGTCAGCCTAGCCACAGTCAGCGCCAGATCGTCACCACCATAAGCAGTGGCGGCCATTGTGCGTCGGAGAGAGATTTGCCACCATGGGACTAGTTTGATACCAGAACGGTGGTGGATCTTGGTATTGTTTTGCTCTTGGCTAGGCTTCCTGATGGAAATGCCGAACTCGTTCTCAACTTAGGAGGCCTTGCTGGGGATATGAACCATCCGCTGTACATCGCAGCCCGACATCCAAGAACACCTCCTAGCCACGATAAGGTGGTAAACTATTGGGATATATATATATATCCTGCCATATGCATGTATATGTATATATGTACGTATATATGTATATAAATTTAACTGATAAATTAGGGCAAACATAGTACACCATTCCAATTGAAAAATAAGGATAAAGCACTAGGCCTTGATCAATCCCTCAGAGATGCGCCGTGCATTCGACATCATCAAGCATCGTTAGAGGTGGTTGAATGGAGATCTGGTCTACACATTGACTTGAGGTGGCCTTCCGATCTATCGAGTCAGTGCTGCTGTCCATCCAGACTGGTACTAATCTGCCGACGCGGGAGGGATGGAAGGCTTAGTGGGTTTGAGGCGCAGGATCGAACCAATGTGTATTGCAAGACAAACACTGCGTTACAAGTGTCCCCGTATGTTTATTCCTGAACATATACTGAAATTGATACAGTACAGAGAAGATTAGCACGGGTCCTGCTCAATATTCCTATTACAGTTGTAGTTCCAATAATAGCTCGCGCCAAACCTTCTGTACGTAATTAATAGTGGAGATGGCGAAGAGCTTAAGTTATAGCATGAACTAACATTCTTATAATATTAGAACAAGCACTCCGTGAAATATTCCGTAGTGAAATTTCATGCGTTGCATTGATTACAGTTTGCAACAAAATATGCTTAAATTTCAAACAAAGTATTATTTGTTCTAAATAATTTGAGGTTAGAATTCGTTGTATTTACCCATCGTTGACGGAGGACTATTTGTGAAATGCCAAGGTGGCAGTTATCCGCTCATTTATCTCCGCCCGCTGGTTGTTCGTCACAGCGAACGAACATGACCGCCATAGAGGTCGTAATAGGTACAGTGCCTTAACGCAAATGAGTCCTATAGATGTTTTAAAATAAAGTTAGTGTGGGTGCAGGCACAGTGAAGAAGTCGCAAAAATTAAAGCTCAAGTCTTCCGTTATGTATTACAAAGGGACAATTTTTTAAATCTAGCTGAAACGCTGAAATGCACAAGAGTCACTGCAATAGGAATCGTTTCGGTTCGGAGGCGAACATTGCAGTTGCGTATTTGTGTGCCAAAAATCACATCGTGGTTTAATATCGCTGATCTGGATGAATTTGAGGTTCGTTTCTTTTCAAGATTTAGATGTATAGTGGAGAACGCAAGTGGTGTTAAAGTGACTTATATTTAGATTTCTTCTATGGGCTTCTCGCCTAAAAATAATCTAATCATACTCGGTTGTGATTCTGGTGCCATTATCACCTATCAAATCAACTTCGATGATAAGGTTAGTGACGCCTCACTTTCCATTCGTTGTCGTTTAGTTTTTTGCTTGGTATGCATATTACAGAGTGTGAGATCAGTAAGCAGAGGATTCCATTTGATTGGTCATTCGCACTCTATAAGCGCTATAGGAGTTTGTGACGAATTTAGCGTGCTTGTCAGTGCTGACTCTAGTGGAAAAGTCATTGTTTGGGACTCTAACAAGTATGATATCTTGATTTCCTTCCCATTCTTTGTCAGCAAATTGTGGTTTTGATTATCAATTTTAGACTGATGTTTATTCGTGTTCTTAAACAGTCATGTTCTTTCGCCATCAGATCAATCTGCATCAGTCGTACAACAGCAGATATTGCCATAGCAGCCGATGTAAAGAGAGGCAGTACTGTTGAATTTTACACTGTTAGTTTCCAAAATTCGTCAATTTTAACGAAAACTATTGTAGTTTCGTCGAATATTACTTCTGTTTACGAATTTTAATTTCAACTTTCAAGCGCTCTATAATTCGAGATTTGTTAACGCTGAGAATTTTCTTTTGAATCTCATCTAATCGTATCTGAGAAATTACTAATTGCCTTGCGCGAATTACTAATTATGGTGGAGGAACCATTGCAATTAACAGTTAGAGTTCGACGTGAATGGATTTACACTCATATGTGGAGACACGGACCAAAATAAGTTGGTACCACTTCATTCTACTTGTGGTCGTTTATTTCACTATACAGGGATTTTTAGTATACTTTTCATATTTAATCACTATCATCAGTGTCAGTGGATAAATCATCCAGCAAAGATACTTTCTGTGGGCATAAGCCATGAACACTTGCTGTCAACACTTAGCAATTCTCAAGAAATTGTTTTTCGAACAAGTTTATTTTGTCGGTGAGAATGTGTTGCGGATGAACAAAGCATGTGCCAAAGAGACCACCGCTGCTGAGTAGAGTGTGCAGGTGTCTCGACTTTAGTTGACGATTTTACTACAACGGTTAGCGAAATGTTTTTGCTGCTGTATGAATGTAAATCATTCTGGAGATATATATTCGTGTACTTATGGAATAGTTGTATACTCACCGATGCCAGAAAGAATGGCTTTGTGAAGGTTAGGTGTTCATCAATTTTCCTTTACAAATTGTCTTGTTTCTAACTCGTATCATCGTAACATTCTACTGACGGGGACGATAATAACCTCTCAAGAAAGCAGCTGCTTTTTTGTGTTGTTGTGGCTGTTCTTCTAGAATATCTCTTGAGTCAATAGAGTAGGAGCTGTAGTTTCTTTCATTCACATTCCATCCTACCAGTTCATTGTAACTTTCCAAGTGCCTGGAAACAAATCAGCTTTTCAACTTTGGGCTAGCATTTCCGCTGGCGGTTATTTTCTTAATTCATCAGAAATTATTACTGTCTGCACATATTTACGAAGAAAATGGAAGTTCTCTTGCTCTGTGATCGTAAAATTTTGTTTTCATGGGCACATAGTTGGTGTTTGTTACTGCCGCATTTGCTTTTTAAGACTAAAATTCCGATTTAATTATATGTTCTGAAGATTTGAGTGAAAATAACGCTTAAGAAAAGCTATATTATGCATGCAATCAGAGAGATATAGCAGTCTTTCCTACAAGTCCGTTAAGTCTCCAACTCCTCGAGGACTTAGTTGTCCAAAAGTTATCGAGAGTTAATCGTAGAACCAGCATCTTCCTTTATGTTTTAGGCACATATAAGTAAATTTTGACTTGTTAATGATTGTTAACATGGTTATCGTATGGAATGGGTGGGTATAAAAATAGCAGCTTATACCATATACGTCATGAAGCTCACTTTCGAATACTGATAGCACAGTGGTTGTATGTTAGATGAGCATTTTTCACTAAAACAAAGAGCACGGCGTCTTCTGAAAGGATGGAACAATACATATACGCGCTTAAGTAATCCGTAGAGAGAAAGAAGACATTAGAATTGCCAAGATGATACCTGAAAGAGCTGCGCTATAGTGGACAACATCCAAAAAGAGGGAAGGATCTATTTGCTTGGGTAATGGATCGGCCCGCATGACTTGGTATCAATTCGCAGGGAGTGCAGCGTAAACTAGTTGTTAAAATTGTGTAGCGTCCAAGCAGATTTAGATATCGGACTAAAATTGTTGATGACCATCATCATGGTTGGCCAAATGCGAATTTTATACCTCGTTTATAAATTTCATTCGTGTATCCGCAATAGTTTTCTGTGGTCTCGGAAAAAAGCAGATGTTGAATACTTCTTACATGAATTGAAGCACTCCTATCGTCTGAAGAAGGTGAATTTCTCCATTGCTGCTTTTTCTAGATAAACGGAGATCTTATAAAGAAGATCGATATTGGTGATCGTGTTTTGTGCATGGCAATGAGCAATCAAAGTGAGGGAACTGCTATCAACTGCCTGGCTTTAGGATTGCTTTCTGGCGAAATAAGGTAATTGTAATTAGTTCACGCCGATATGACGAGTATGGATCATATGTGGTTGAAAATAATTTTGCCTTCATCTTTAACCACACGTGGTTCATAGTGGATTTTACTAATTGCCATTTTTTTTTAAAGTCCACGTTTGTTGCTGTGGTGTACTGTGGTTACAATGTGTTGAAATTAGCATGCATAATTTTGCTGGATCCTTCTTATATGTATTTGTTCCATTTCAGGCTAATTGAAACTTGGAAGCTGTCAACACTACGGATCATTCGTCATTCTGAATACACAAACCCTGTTATCAGGTTTCGTTTCCACTTTACTTTGTTATATTCAACACCTTACAATTATGACTGAGCTCATTCAGTACGTCGTTGCATTCTTGCTCCGCTTACAAATTAAATTTCTTGAGGAACTGTTTGCGGGTTTCACCATACAGTGACTTACCGATCATTTCATGAACACTGCTGTATTTTACGGTCCTCAATAATGAATTGGCTACCAATTTTGCAACAAGGATGATGTTGGGTAGGCTGAGGCGCAGGTCGAACTTGCATCTATGTGCTTGGAATTTCTTGCTACACTGCATGCGCTGCTCTCTTTACCCATTCTCTGTCCACTGAGCAGAAGTACAAATTTCAGTGTCGAATATTCACGGAGTGCTCGGAAGTTGTTTGCCACTAAGACATCTTTGGATGCCAAAAACCAGTCGTCAGTACGCTCTACTCATGTGCTGGCCTGGCAATATGGCGTTCAGCAAGGAAAACAACAAAATGTTGACTTCGTTCTTCTAGAAGGCTGATGTTGATGTAACTTTAAGTTACGTAGTTTTATTTTGTTTTTCGTGATGGCCTATTCCATTTGAGTGCATTGTCTACGAGTTTCTATTCATGGGTATATTTTATGTTGCACATATCTTAGATTCATAAATCCGATAATTCGGACATTTCTTTTACTTACTAGAGGTCGTATGGAGTATAATATTGTCATTTGTGCTATCGCAGTATAGCAATTTTTGAAGTTAGTTTTCCCACTAACTCTACGATGACTGAGGATAACTGGATTTGAATACCCATTCTTGAATATAACTGTGCGACAGTTTATGACCATTTTTTCTATCATGAAGTATCTTGACTGGCAAATTAAGATTGTCCATTCTACTCCATATCTATTTTTAATCCAGTTAGAATCATATTTTGTTTGGGGCAGGTGGTTAAACGCACTCTCACGACGCATTCTAAGTGGCCTAATTACCACATGATTCTATATCTTATATCTGGATATCTGTCGGATCTCAAGATCATGCTTAAATCTTGTTACGAGTATTCTGTGCTGCCTATCTCATTATTGCCTAAGGCTTCCAATATGAACCTCTCGATTGTGTGTGTAGAGTTACGGTTCGTCCAGTATTTAGTCGTTGCTTTCTTGGTTTGCCTTATAATGTTTGTGATGAATTTTTCTACTGGAATGTCAGGGAATCTGATTTTTGCGGGTACTCCAACTGTACTCCAGAATTTGACGGCACAACACATTTCCATCACGTCTTTACCAGTGTTATTCTTCTTTTCCAATCTACACTTTTGTTTATGAAGATTCGTTTTCTGCAAGTAACATCTCATTTTGCATTTTTCTACTATTCGTCGTAATCTACCTATGTTTCGATTAATGAATTATTGAAGATCTTTGTCTCTTGTTTTCTTGCCATCGGGTTTTTTCATGGAAAAAAGTCCGCCGCAGTGGTTAGTTATTTTGTACTAGAATTCTTTATTAGGAACTCATAGGAAATCATAGGCCTCGTAGGAAATCATATATTATAATTTCAAAGAGGACGCTAGCCTTCAGATAAGGGTAATACTGTCACGTAATTTTGCCAATGCATTTTATTCATCATATTTTCACCTTGTTCAGACATTGCGGAACAACACAAATAGTCTTCACGCTATTTCTGCGCATTTGGTGATCGGACACTTTATATGCTGAAAAGTTTTATAGACAGTCCTCCACTGTATTATTTTCACTTGATTTTGTAACATGTAGGCTGTGTGTAGCATTCGTATCACCACAGTCTGTGTTGATTTGAATGGTTGTGTTTTTTAGGAACCGGTCGGTGGTCGTGGTATCAATTCAATATTTAACAGTGATTACCACACTTAGTCCAACTGTCGTTACTGGGCTTGTTTTGACAGCGACATCCTTTTATCCTGGTGGATTGCAATGGAGTATATTGCGGCAATGTGCTGAATTATTCATCAGGAAGCAGACATCGCGTTGTGGAAGTGTCAGCCTCTGATTGGGCTGTTCGTGTTGCGACGTCGGCTAATTGAAAGTCCTAGAATACAGAAGCTTGAGGTATTACTCTTAGAGGTATGCTCTACTATAGAAGGAAGTAAGTGAGATCAAACAATAGCATCGATTTGCAATAGTAGATTTGAGACCGCCACTGTTAGGTACATCGACGATGTCGGGTTCCGAGAAGGGTGTTGAAAGCAGAATTGGGTTGCTGTACTAACATCAGCAATAAGACGAATACTCGCCGTACAGTGCAGTCGAAAGAAAATCGAAATAGGACAAAAACGAATAGGAAATCATAAAGTGTTTTCATAGGATGATGACAATTCTACATCAAATGTAGTGAGGTGACTTAGATCCTGGGTGGATTCCAACAAAAGCTGCTTCCAAAAGATTCTCAAGTGCTTCCAGTTCGCATTTTCTGAGACAAGAGAATTCACACAGTAATACTGCAGAAGCCAGAAAGTATATATTTTGCAGAATTTTGTGGAGAATGTGCTCCATTGTCTCAGCTCAGCGATTTGTTGACCTTCACGCACAACGATGTGTTGATTAGACGGAAACCTGAACTTGTCCCATGGGTAATTTTCGTTTTACTAACCGAGCACATGGTTTCTGTTGTTGAGCATTGCCAAATCATATTTATCAGAAATTACAAGGAGGAACGCGTTGATTATTTTCTTAATTAGCAGTTCTAGAATGAATAATTAGCTAACACAGCTGTCATTTTCGCCCGCAGAATTGTTAAACCTCTACTTCGGGCGTTGCAAAGCTAAATTAGTAACGCAGACCTCGGCAGTGGTGTGACTAATCATTCAAACTAATTCAAACATTTCTCAAGTCACTCCAGCAATGGGGACGCCCAATTTGGTTGAGTTTCTCTTCTTACGAGAATTTCTGGAAAATTACTTGGTGGCAGGTGACCGTCTTGTTAACACTTTATCTGGTTTCTTGAGACGAAAACCTTTGATGAGATTTCTTGTTAATGGCGCCACCAGCCTGAAAGATTTTCAAAAGGATAGAAACTTTATGTGGAGTGTTTCGTAGTTTACTCAGATAAAAAACTAAGGTCTATTTATGCAAGTTGTTTCGATCACGCTTATAGAGATTTGGGAGGCAACAATTCATCATACTGAAAATGATGCGCATTCTGAAATTTGGCTTTGGAGATTTTTACAACTCAGACTCTTTGACATGGTAGAGGTGATAAGGTGTCAGAAAATAACACTGTTGGCGTGACAATAATTGACAGTTCGTTTTAATGCACAAATTCATACGTGAGATGAAATGGGCAAGAAAAGGCGTTGACGAGCACCTGCAGCTAGAAGTCCTGCGTACTCTTCAACTTTTGCGACCATAGTAAATAATGAAAACTAGCATCTGCACTCACTTTGATGCTATAGTAGGGTAGGTGAGTTGAAAAGTGGAAACCGCGTAGAAAGTTGTGAAATTGAAGGTATCACGTCTTTCGGTGAAAGCCGCCAATAGTCTCAGAAATACCGGGTACGAAGAACAACTGATAAAGCGATAAAAGAAATAGCTTGTTAGCTTATTACCACTTATGAGTTATGTGAAATGATGTGACTTTCGCTAGGTTTACATCTAGATCAATCTTTGAAATTTTGGATAGTAAGTATTTATCAAACAGTATTTTCGATGAAATAGCCAACTAATTTTGGCGTTATAGAATATTACACAGTTCTTGGTCAGAGAAAAATTCTCGGATTACCTCGATTGATGCTGATTCTAGCCTGGTCCAAATCTCTTCACACGACTTCACGTTCTTATCCATAATAGTATTGTCAGATCCTAGAATCCTCTATTCTGAAACTCGAAGCTGGTGGTTACATTAACTTGATAATAACGTCCAACAAGATACTAGTGGCAGAAAAACCAACGAATTTCATAGAAAATACGGAAAAACGAACGAGGAAGGTAAACGTGAAGTACGTCTGTTCCAACTTTTGGGACCGCCGAAAATTGTTAGTTGAGATGTGTGAATCTGTCAATGACAAAACTTAGATAGACATCAGTGACTTTGTTAAGGACAATAGTTTATGAATGCCCAGTGCTTTCCTACGGAAATCATTCTATCTGTGACCTTTCATTTAAAAATCCGACCCATCTGTAAGTCGAAAAAAATTGCCATTGTGGTAAAAGACAACTATTCTACTAGTAATTTTGCATCAGTTATGCTGAAACTGTCAGCTTTAGATAGCATCGCCAACAACTAGAATTGGCTTCTTAAATAAAAAAGTAATGGTCTTATTCAAATATAAAAGATAATAGCAAAACTGAAGCACAAGCTGTTCATAGTTGCTTGTCAATACAACTACAAAATACTGTAAGTAACGGCAATAATAGCTCGCTCTAATCACCATTGGCTGCCGGTTGGGCACTGAAAATCTTTTAGCAAAGGTTGTCTATTTTTATCTTATTATCTTATTTCAATAACAGTGTGTACTTGCCAACAGATCCGACAGATGGATAACGTATCTGCCAAGTAGGACAGCTGTGTCATCCCATTACTCTTTTTGTGAGTAGTGATAGTTAGGAAAGTGACATAGCCATGCCAATGATTATTGTCAATGTGCAGCATTTTCTAACAAACTTCTATGTTATCGACGAGATTATCACTATTTCGCTAAATGCTGGAAAAAATCAGGATAAAATCAAAATAGAATTAGTAGATCGTTAGAACATGAATTAAAATACAAGTACTGTGTGCTCTAAGGAGAGGACGTGATCTTTGTTGCTTGGCATACCACTCCTCATACGGCAGCTGGGAATGTACCGCCTAGTCTCATGATTACACAACCATGCAGTTGAGTGGGAGCAAACACAGCTCGAGTGGAGGACTTCACTCGTCGGCGCCTTTTTACACTTCCTAACAATGTCCTCTTTTTATACGGATGTTCTACCCTGAGCGGATTTGAAGTGTTTCACTAATCTCGTGTTTGCTTATCGAAGAAAAACGGTGAATTCTTAATCAATGCCGAGGTTAATAGAAAGTAGGTCTTAGGAATCCCAATCCTGCTAATTTCTCAAAGCAATCTTTCTTGGGATTGCAGCGTTTCTGAGATTTCTGGTCACGTCACTAAATTGCACATCATTGATCATCTGCTCCACTATTAATACTTTTTGGTTACTATAATTTGTACGTTATTTCTCGGGGGAGCGTGTTCCGCAATGGCCAGAGATGCAGTACAATAAGCACATGAGTTGGTTTGACCCTATGCCTTGCACAGCCGAAGCTCTCCATCCCATTAGCGCAGGCAAATTGTTGCCAGAGTTGTCTGGAAAGATGAAAACGCTGACTTAATACCTGGGTAGACCTGTGCGACCAATTTTATGAACTAAATATACTTTCAATATTTTCACTATTCATAGTAGAGTCAAGTTCACAATTTATCTCTGAGGGATTCAGCAACACTAAAACCTTTATAATTTCTTGAAAATTTTACTTCTGAGCAAGGAATGCATCACAAGAAGGGGTATAATTTTACAATATCGCTATCTCCACCTTTGAAGTGCTTAACTGAAGTTTAAAGCGCACCTAACAAACGTTGCAGTTTGTTCTCTTGAAGCGTCGTCTCTTTCTCTTTAGTTTCTTTGTAGAAGCCGTTATCGTATTGTTTATTTCATGGAGAACCTTTTGTATTGGTGCGGAAACTGTGGAAAAACATTACTGTACATCAACTCGTACTGTGATATATCTGCAGTGGACACCCGTTGATGGTGTGGTGTTTGACTCTAGTGGTGTTAATGAAACACCAACTTCAAAGATCTGGATTTCACTAGCAAAAAACCTGGGAGAATTTGAAAGATAACAAAGAAATCCGTAATATAATTAACATTTATTTTTTTGCTATAAGGCTAAGCATATAATTAGTCAACGAGAGTTTATAGTAAGACATCTATATATTCGTTGTGGGAACGTCCTGAATACGGTGCAACAAACTTTATTACAAAAATGCAATGAAAAAACTGTATTTGTAGGATTCAGCAAGCTCTGTCGATACCCTATGCATTGCATGCTCAATCCGGAAGTTGAAGCAAAATAAAACAAATCAAATCAACAAGGTCAATAAAACTAAAGGAGTGATGAATGAAGAGAATGGAATCAGCATCGAGCAAGAACTGCTTGTAGACTCATGCAAACGATTACGACACGTTGTTGACATGACCGGAGTAATGATTACTGTTATTACGACTCTCATTTACTGTCTGCCCTGAATTCGGAGTCGTGGTTGGGTTTGAACAGGAATTTGAAGAGGAAATATTTAAGAAGCTTTTTTTCAAGTGACCGCTAATTCGATCTACATTTTATGGGGTTCAGTTATTATCACGCTCCGATCAGATTCATATGCAACCAAACCAGCAATAAATAATTGTGCGCAAACATGGGATTTCTGTCGAAATCCTGCCCACCGAGATAACTAAGCGTCTTGTCATTTCCAGATCAACAAACTATTTCCATATTTGTCTGGCAATAACATTTTTAATGCATCTGAAGATCTCGAGAAGTCACTGTATAGTCTGAATACAAACCCAATCACGTCTGCGATGGCGCGAATGGAATCGAATAAGTAGCACATCCTTCGGGGATTGATCGAAGACAAATGCATTATGTGTTATGTTTAAAATTGTGTATGAAACAAAGAAAACTTAGAAGAGTAAAACTCTCAGATAGTACACATACAAAGAAGAAATGTACAAACATTGTCACATTTATTGAATGATTAGCAACTTTAGTCTCCAATCCTAATGGCGCACAACTCAAATTCTCAGCATACATATAATGGTGCTGACATTCCTTCACGAACGTAAACCTTGTTTCAGCCACCCACTATGCTGCCGAGTCCCTCACACATCTAAGGTTAAAAAGTCAACATTATACATATCTTGCAAAAGCTGCGTTCGAACTATCAAGGCCGACGACTTCATGTGGTTAGGAGCTGAAAGCACTCTAGCGGACCTATCTTGGCTCCATGAGGAGTTTCAGCTGAATCAGCAATCAATGACATTTGTAAAAAAAAACGAAATTCTCAAGCAGGAACTAAAGCCGTATCCAAATCCGACCAGAGGATGATGGATGAAGTTTAGCGAGCCGAAAAAAGTGCGAGAGTCAGCACAATATGCAAAGAAGGGTCATATCAATGAAACGAATGTATCAAAATGGTTTGATACGACACGGAAATCAAGATGGTTACAGATCACATTCAACAGAAACATAATCGTTTGATTGGACTTGCCTTGGGAGTATCAAGCTCCCCTTTCCGTAGGTGCGAGCGAATTGATACCACACATTTCTGGGAGAAGCTCTATGTATTCCACAAATATCAGTGATTGCAAATAGTGTCCAACTAAGCAGAAACACGCGACAATCTAGCCTCAGTATTTGAAAGAAACAGCGCATCAGCATTCAGATATATTTGCCATTTGTATAAATAAGCTTGTTTTTAGTACAAAAAAGCGTTTATTTTAAGGCCTATTGTTTTGAGTTTTAAGGTAGTTTCAGTGGTGTAGCAACCTGAATCGTTTTACAGTAGTGTTGTAAACGTTGTGTTAGTGATAAGGTTTTACGTAATACTATCTCCTCCTTCGCATGGGGTGCAGTGGTCGGAGGCGCCCTGCAATACACATGCGATAGACCCCGGAACCAAAGCCTGCTAAACCCTTCATCCTCTGAGGTCCGTAGATTGGTACCACACTGACTCCATACATCGATAGGCCACCGCGAGTCATTGTAAAGGCCAGATATGCATCAATAACCCCCAACGGTGCTTAATGAAGTCCAGCTCATGGCGCACCCCTCAAGGCAGATCGACGGTGAGACCTTATCCTTTTTTCGCCTTTTCTTCTGTAAAAAGTAGCAGTCCATCAAAACATGGTAATATCAACAGCATATTATTGGCAAACTAGCACATTCCTTGATAAGGTCGCTATCTTGTTACCACTGACTTTCCTACTTCTAATAATTCCTTGTTAACCAGTTCTGGAATAATTTCGCTGATCAAAAAGTGAATATTATGGCTTAGAGATATGCCATTTAACAACAACTTTAACTTCAACCTCAGTTCACTTCTCATCGAGAATTGCAATAAGGTAACTGGGGGATAGGGAGGATAACGTGAAGATTCTTATGCCTTCCGTCGAAGTGACTGCCGAAAGTGAATTGCAAAGCGAGTTGATATTGTTCTCTTGCAAAGAAATTCCTCGTAACCACTGAATCTTCGGCAACAGTCGTCTTGGTGTCTCTATAAATCTTGTTTCGACGTGAAGAACTGAGAGTTTTCTGTGAATTTGTTACGGCTAACATTTTGAAGGTGCTTCTTACCGTTTAAGGGAAGTATCGCTTTCCAGGACCACAGTTCACTTAAGAGATACTAGTAGAGACTCACTTTATTATGGGTGTCCTCGGAAGGTGGCTGCACCGGTGCTATTTTGGATGTATAGTGGTAGCGACGTGACGCGGCTGTCTACGCCAACTCATCAACCTCGCAGGTGAATGTAAGCAAGATAGATGATTCTAGTCAGGGATGCCAAGATGTATGTAGAGATTTTTATATGCACGCATATACATAGACATAATACTGCGTGTTTGTATAAATTAAGGTTTGTGTAATGAGAAATAAATGAGAAATGAAAACATATGAAGGCTTGATAACTGTTCCGAGAGAAAAACTGTGTTGAATCCCATTGGTAAGCGAGTACTTTGTGAATATCGTGCTACTATGAAGAAGACTCCTCGTTAATTTGTTATTTACCATAAGAAAGTACTGTTGCTAAGTTTCGAAACAGCAGCGGCCTCTCACCTGAAAATGAATTCGTTCAAAAAAGTTTTTGCGAGTCACGCCCAACCAACATTTATGTTGGAAAAGCTATCGGCAGAATACAAAAAATGCAGTGAAAAATGTCTTTAGAGCAATATTGTAGAGGCGTTGGAAAATTCATTGCAGCTGGTTCGGTATCCCTCAAAAGAGAAGGATAGAGCTCTCGGCGTTAATCAATCCTTGAGGGATGCGCCTTGCATTCCACTTTATTAAGCATCGTTGGAGGTGAATGAGTGCATGTCTGACTTATACAATAACTCGTGGTGGCCTACCTCTATCAGTGATGCTAGCCTCCTGAGGAAGCCTGGTAGCAATGTGCCAACACCGGAGGGATGGAAGGATTGGTGAGCCTGAGGTGGGCACTGAACACATTTTATTGTAGATCACCTCTACCTAGTGCGCTACACGCGCCCATCGATATGTTAATGAAGAAAATCTAAAGAGCAAAAAATATGGGTAAAGCTGGGTCCTCATTACTTCTCAAAGTCACTTCATTTGTCGGAATTTTGCTTTATTCCATTAACAACATACGCAATAGAGTGTTCAATTAGTGCACCTGGAATGAAGTTCAAAGAGTAGCGAAATAAAACTACCCTTTATCTAAAGGTGGCCATTCTCTGCAGACATTCACAGGTGAACTGTTAAAAACGATATGTATTGGCTGAGTATTATTAAACATCGAGGTTGATTAAATCTGGAAATTTTAAATTTTTTAAAGTTATTCAAGAGAAGCCTATATTTCATTAACCTTGGATTCTTAAGATGACGGAAAACTAGGCTTTGTCTATTAATTTAAGTTGGTCGCTACCAAGCGATTTCGAAGAAGTGTAATCTCGTTTATTCTCTCTGACAGGTAGTAGTTCCATTTCGATTATTTGTCATGATTTATGGCCAACTCTAATGATGATAATGAAATCCTAAAATCTCGAAAGGATCGGCAGGAAATCAACCTCTCTATTGAATTGCAAATTAGACACCACTATTTTATGAAAGCTACTTAGAGTCTTAGGGGAAGAACTTGCAAGTGTAAGCATTTAGACGACTATGGGCAGCCCAAGTGTTCGGAAAAACCCACGACGCTTCTTCCTCACCTTTTTTCTTGGCGTTTCAAGATGGGCCCCCTGGAAACATTGGATGTACGACATTAAGATGAATATGAAAGAAACTATGAACGCGCAAAACATTTTTTCTAGTAATTCCACCTTTTTATCTCTTCAGTGCCAAGCATTTAATTTTATTTCGAAAGTTTTTACAAGGTAATCATGCTGGATTTCACGTTCACCTTTCATCAGCGTCTTTAACCGTAGTTGTCTCAAACTACACTTATCTAGCTTGGTCTTCACGGTCATGATCAAACCGGACAGCAGCTTTCACTGTTCGTTCCATCCCAGTCCAGAGCTCCCAATGTGAAGCAAAAAGAAATTTCTCGGCGTTGATCAATCCCTGAGGAATGTGTCGTGCTGAATCTATCTCAGTATTCGTTGAATGTGCGCTTTCTATAACTTTTTGAACTTTACGCTGATGGCTTTAATTTTCTGGAGTTTGTTGATTTTTTGGGAGTATAATGCCCGATTGCAAATCTGCATCAGTAGGTGTAGTCTACACCACATAAAATCTGCATATTGTTAGAAACACGCGGTCCGGAATCTTGCCAATATCTCAGCATCATCGTAGTGGTATTTCACATCATACTGCCACACACACCCTGCGATAGAAAAAGGACAGGAGGTAAATAAAAGGTGACTATATTACGCGCACTGTAATAAAGAAACCACTTAAATTAGAAATTTCTTCTCATTTTTTTTGTTACTTTCTTAGTAAAGTTAAACTGCAGAATCAGTGGAATCCAGTTGATCTGAAAACGATGAACATAGCTGGAATTCTAGCGCGCCGTGGTTATGCTTCCGGGAAATTGACGTTGAGAAATCGGATATACGCAGAACACGACTCCTAACGTGCTGATGTATTGTATAAGCTTCTTCTTAGCCAGCGACGTTTTCGCAACCCATTGAAGCCTTTTTGATGAAATCCAGGGAATGGAGAAAAATGTGAGCTCAGCACAGTTCCTTGGAAGTAATTTCTGTAAAGTTTAGTGTTCATAGAGCTTAGCTTTTCACGCTCTCTTGCTCGCCACCGATTCGAAGAAATACATGCTCCTGGAGCAATACAGCTTTAATGCAGTGGTTATTAGCTGAAGTAGCTGAGAGACGTGCGAAACAAAGGACCCGCACGGTGTGGTGGTGAACGCGTTACTCCCCGGAAAGGATAATAGCGCGTTCGTTCCCCACCATAGACACCTGCGGTCCAGAGTTTTGCAAATATCTCAGCAACGTTGTGGTTGTATTTCGCTTAGTAACCTGCCATGAAAATTATAGAAGGCAGAAAACAAAACGTTAAGCAGTGGTTATTATTTGTAAAGCCAAGACCAGCGTCCCGTCTAAAATAGCGGTTCAGTTCAGTTCGACGAGCAATTCCTGCTTCAGACCACGTGTTCGCAGGCAGTAAGTAAAGAAGTTACCATTGTGATTTCGACTACAGCCCCAACTTAACTGGGTTCGTTGCTGATTTAGGCTCCCTAGATCAATTCCGTTGACGGGTGATTGCTGATGGAAGTGATCGCTAGAAGCAGCTGGGAGGCAGGCGAAACAAGGGACCCGCATAGTGTTGCGGTGAAAGCGTTAGCCCCCGGAAAGGTAATAGAGCATTCGATCCTCACTGCAGACATCTGTGGTCCGCAGTTTAGCAAATATTTCAGTATCACTGTGGTTGTTTTACAAGTATTAAATGTTGTTAATTACAAACGTAAGTTATCCATTACAGTAGCTGTAGTCTGCTATACCCTAAACTGTCTAGTAGCAATATTTTAGCTGTCGAACTGCTAAACCGAAAAGGAATCGTTGTACGACATGTAGTGCCAGGGTATTTGATTGATCCCAGTGCCAGAGGAAATATATTAAGAAGCTTGGGCTCTTCTACTCGAAATTCCTTTGCTGGAATCTCTGAACGATGTCATGGCAATGAAAACTTCTCTTGTAGATATATTTGTAGCATTTATGTATTGAAAGACAAATTGAGCATGCGTGGTGATAGGATAAAAGTGGAACAGAAATCGGTATTTTTGGAGACAGAAAGAAGGGAAGAAAATCCTACATTTCAAACAGCTCATTTTATTCTCATTCTTGCTTTTTTACTTTATAAACTACATTTAGCCAAGCATTATCTGTTATTAGCAACCATTTAATTTTTGACTGATCGAATACTAATGTGAATAATGAAGAAATAAATAAGTCCTATGTCGAAATGAATAACATCTCTATAAGCTTTCCAGTTAATTATCGAGTGCTTCACATGTAGGATATGGAAGTCTTAAGTTTTTCTTTCTCTTCAGTTATTTGCATGGTTACCCGTAAGGTGTTGTACACTTGAGTGATATGAGCAGTGTCGTGTTTTTTTCGTGATCATTCACGTTGCTGTTATAGGGACTTAACCGGAGAGATCGGCAGTCGTCTTAGCGTGTTCTTACACACCGTGGACCTTATTTACTGGATTTGTGTACCCTGAACTTCTTCGACCACCTTCTTTTTCACAACATCGAGAGCGTTCTTTAAGTTAATGGTGGTGAATCACAACACAACGGTTTACTCCACGACTTTTGAATGACTATTGTAGCTCTGTGGATATCATCCATCCCACTGAATAATTTCGACAAGCATACCTGCTTACACTGCCACCTTCTGTAAAACGTTTTCCAATACACTTGAGTGATATGAAAAGCAGGAACCTCAGGCGGTAGTTGTCGATGTTGTAGAAGTCTTCATTTCCATATAAGAATACAGTTTCGATAGTTTTTCGGCTCGTGACTACCAAATAATCTGCCAATTCCGAAGAACCGAAGCATTGTTTGTATGCATGTTTGAGCTACATTCTTCTGATGCGAGAACTGAGCATGTTGGACCGATGGTGCCAATCGCTGCCGATGAGCTTCCACGTCGCTCATCCTGCTTTCATTGATAAGGTTTTATCACGGCAACGAAATGTGCTGCGGATTTTGCTAAAGAACTGCAAAACTGTTTTGCATTAAAAAATAGTGTTTCTAATTGTTTACGTTTAACCATGTTTGGTTTGGATGGGGCAATGCTTGCGTGAAACTACGCTGGTTGTTTAAAGTCACGCCTGTGGCTACTTTCACTGAGAGTCGGATTACGTTAATGCTGAAAAAGGAAATCATTTTCTTTGCACCTTTTCTGACGTAATACATAAAATACACCGTTTATGAGTCAACGACCCAAGAGTTGTGTGTCATAAGACTTTCAACGGTTCAGTATTAAAAGTATCAAAATTCGGTCGTTCACATTAGGGTGAAGACGGTATGTCTTGTAGAATTCCAGAATATTTGACTACATCGCGATGGCGAACAATAATGCACAGGAAAAAACCAGGAAACACGTGTTTCAACGAAACTCTACACAACTGTAAGCAATAAATTTGATTGATATGATTGCCGTCTTGCAGCTCTAAGGTGAGTAGCTGAGCTGTCCTTAAGCAAATATTCCTTTACTGCTCTAAAACTTTTTATCCCTCTACTGCTGTGCTTTTGGATTTAAGCGTCTCTGCAATGGAGAAAAGATAGAGTAGTTTACATATGAATTATATTTGGTTACTCGGAAGTGTACACTTCTTCTCAAACGAACAACTTCTTTTCTCGTTCAACTCTCTATTTTTGTCCCATTTTTTCTAGAATGACTAGCAATGAGCCTATTTATTTACGCATATGTGTTTGTTTTTAATGGTGCGGTCAATTCAATTTTCTGTTTGGTTAAGAACTTTGATGTTACTAACTCGCTACTGAAAGCTGACAATCACATTAATCTAATCTATTGGCGGTGCTGGTGTTGTGTTTTCTAGAATTTATTCCTACCTTTTTTCTTGTGCACGTCTCATCGTTACTTACAATTCCTGCGCTCTTTCTAAAATTTCGCAAGTGTTGTTAAGTTTGCATAGAAGGGTTCACTTTCACATCTCGATTCCTAGCATTTCGACTTGCTAAGAGCTCGCGGCCACTTTGTTGCTAGCCTCATGCCTTTGCATATTCACTACTGAATCATCATTTTCTGCAACAATGAATATTCCAATGGATATCTGGTATGGTATTTCTCATGTTGTCTACGACGAGGCACTCGTTGTGAGAAAGCATAATAAACAATAAAAAGATAGAGAATAAAGCTCTCGGCGTTGATCAATTCCCAAAGGATTCGCCACGCATTCGACTTCATTAAGCATCGCAGGAGTGAATGAATGAATATCTCACCTCTATTGCGACTCTTGATAAGCTAGTGATGTATCGAGCCAGTGCTGCTGTCCTTCCAGACAAGTCTGGTACCAATTTGCCTACCTCGTAGGGATGGAAGGCTTGGTGAGCCACGGGTGCGGGGATCGATTCCACTTATGTTCCAGGGCGCCTCCGACCTCTGTGCCACAAGCTTCCTTATAATAACCAATAATGGAAAAGAATTAGGCTTGAAGAGTTTTTGCAAGAAAAGGTCGTACCACTTGCACAATTACCACCAGCGAGATCGCTATTGCACGTGGAAACTCACTGTAGAGAACACTACATCGAAGTGAACCATGTCACAATGAATGAAAAATTTTTTCTTTGTCGTGTCGCCGTTGTCACAAAATTCTACACGAGATCAGAGGATCACGTCGTTCATACTCATTCATCCGCAAAAAAGAGCGATCCGTACCCCTTAATAAACAGGATGGTAAAGCCATTATAAGATGAAATTACCTTTGCCTTACGTTTGGGCGACCGATAAATGGAGCAGTTATGTGGAATATAATTGGTTCACTCAATACTCTCCACGTCAGTTCGGAAAATCACTGAAAACCTTCAAAAATTTTGGAATTAACTTGCCACAGTAAAACTATTCAAGCTGGAAGTAATTTCAAATTTATGCGCAATCATGCAAAACAAATGAGCTAAAAGCCGAGCTTGGAAGTGGAAAGTAGCAGAATCTCGGTTCGTTTCATTCTCAATCAGGAATGAAAACTAAGTTAATCGATCTTTGACGACCTCAGAAAGCTCACTATGCGCTAGGGTAGAGTCTTATGGAGACCTAATTCCACTCGCTTCTTTTTCATTTAAGAGGCAACGAAATGGTTGTCTTGAAACCTCTCTGCTTTAGTAGTCTGACATATTTCCTCACATCTACAAAAGTCGACCTGGTTAGATCTGGGCTCACATATCTGAAGAAGCTGCTGTTTTTCATGAGCATCCAGGTCCTGCGTTCCATACGTTGTTACAAGGTTTCGGATAGTTAGAAAATCATAAGGATCTAATTGTTGAACAAAAAGAAAAGCGTGAAATCATTGGAAGCTGTCGCAGAATATGCCAGTCTCTATCGTCTACAAATTCCTAACGCGAGTTGTTTCAGCAAGATTGACAATATTTAGCGAAGGAAGTATTCGACAAACGGGGCCAGAATGGGATTCCACCATGTAGACCGATACCATTTATAGTGACGTTCATCATGAATTTGAGAAGGTTCCTGTGATTGCCTCATAATTCAACAAGAAACCAACAAACCGAAAAAAGAAGGTTGCAAAGCGATCACAAATATGGATTCGCTCTTCTTTTTAACCTGCTTTTAGGAATAAACTGTTAACGGTAAAATTGATAGAGAATAGGACCGAATCACTTAACTTTCACAATGTAGCTGAAAAAGAAGAGAGTTTAGAAACCGCAAACACCTGTTTGCTGCGGTTCTTCGCCCGATGTGCTACTGAAATTTCGCACAAACAGCAGATAAACACAAACTTAAGACGTGATGGAAGACAATTTTGATAGGAAAAAACAGCAGCACCATGCGAAGCCTTTGGGGTTCAAAGCAGTATCCGGAAATCCCGCAGAGAATTCGCTTCCTAGATGACCAGATGATAGCCTTCAGATATGAAGTGGATTAACCCATAAAACTGTAAGGCTATACAGAAAGTCGTACACGACTTTTACTCTAATTTCTTCGACAATTACGAGCACTTGGCTCTGTCACATCTGGAAAGGTAGACCTGCTGTGCATATCGTTAGTCCTTTGGAAGTCCAGAGCACTACCAAGTTGGTGATGCATTGCAGGCCATCCGGGTACGAACAGAATTGAACTCGAATATCGGAACATCAAATTAGACTTTCTCATTGCTTATGTTCTCGGTAGTTGATCGACTCATAAAGATTCTCAAACTGGGTTATTAAGTGGGTTGCAAGTTACTGGTTCAAAAACGTGGCAGGCTAATCCAAGCCGAGAAGGAGTTCGACATTTCCAAGTGAACCCCAGCTAAAGTAAATTCATGCTGCCGAAAAGCCTGGCTACCTATTGTTTTTGTGGTTTTTCTTTGCATAAGACTAGTGAAAATGTATTATGCGAAAAACACTATGTTTTGTGTGTTTCTTGATTAAAGAACTGGAGGCCACCCAACAGTCCTAACGTGCCATAGGGACGTCTGCCGTTTTCTAGTGTCTGTCAAAATTAATGCATGAGTGACGAAATTGCAGATGATACAGTGACGGTTACATTTGTGCACTTAGATGCCCTTTACTATGAGGTCGTATGACCTCAGCACTTACTCTATTTGTCTCGTTAACCTACTACCGCCATCTGAGCTGGTGGTCGAGTCCTTCTATGAGCCTGTTTGCTATTCGAGATACGTTGTTTTCCACTCTAGTTGGAATGATGAATGCTCGTCGGATGCAGTTCTTCCTAGAATAGCGGAGGTTTCGTACTCTACTCATAGCGTTTCCATCTTTACAGGCGAAAGTCTTGCTTCGTGGATAGGAAGTAGGTTTTTAATCTTGCCACTAGGATTTTCCGAGAGGGGTACGAATCTGACGATCAGTCTATTATCCGATGCTGCATGTCAAATGTCAAAATTAGAAAAGGTGAAACATCTTTTTTATCGCGATTGGAGTGGAGGTTTTCTTAAAGCTGCTGCCAAAAAGCGTCACCAAATTAGCGTTTGGAAACGAATCTTCCTATTTTCATGATGTCACCATGTTGCCGTTTGATAACTAAAAGCTTGTAACATAGTAATTGTGTTTTCAAAATAATTTAAGACAGTTAATTCAAGTAGTTCCACTATTCCTCCTAAGGGTTTACCACCGCCTCATAGTCGCTGGGAGGTGTTCCAGGGTGTCGGACTGCGATGTACAGCGGGGTGATTCGTTCCCCCGGCAGGGTCTCCCAAACTGAGAAGGAGTCCGGCGTTTCCATCAGGAAGCCTAGCTAGGAGTAAACCAATATCAGGATTCAACACCGTCCTGGTATCAAAGTCGCATGTTGGCAAATCTTCCTCTGATCTACAAGAGCAGCGACTGTCTGTGTTAGTGACGACATGGGGCAGACTTCGGTCAGGCTGATCCCAGGACTCCAGGGAAACACAGTGCCTAAACCAGAAAAGCTCTGAAAAATGGAGAATATGCGAGGGCCCACACAACCAGTGAGGACTGGCCGTTCAAGTAACCAAGTAATTTCTACTCCCTATACTACATGTCATGTCAAAAAAAACCGTACCTTATGTACTGCTTCTGTTCGCTTCTTTGCCGATAATGTACAGTTTCGTTCCGCAGTTTGCATTTTAAAATTTACCGAAACCGTTCCATTATGAGAATTGTCGCTCTTGTACTTTCATGGAAGGCAAATGTTTACAATAGCTTTGTTATTTCCTCTAAATAGGTGCACATGAATTACCAGCGCTGTTGAACGAACAGCGAGGCACAAGTGGAAATCTCTCTATATCCCACCAGTTGCCTCATAAAATTGGCAAAATTTTTTCGGCTTGTGTTTTATAATTTTTGCGAGGCCGTGGGGCCTCCATTCTCTGCTGGAACCAATCACTCTGCTCTCCGTGCGAAGGTCTGACAGTCCAATGTGGTAAAAGATCCTTGTCACCGTCGAAGAAGAACAAGACAAGTAGCTTATGACAAAAACATACTCAGTGAAATCTTTTTTCATCTGATTGGCAGATCAAGAAAGTCTCGACTGAGGACGAAAAGCCACTTATCGGAGGAATTAACATTTGCGCCGAAGTCGTCTCAGTTCCTGAAACAGAAAGTTCGAATCGCTTCTCCATCACTTTTTAGGAGTTGTTCAAAAGAAGAAAAAAACTAAACCTTCACCCTACTATAACACACTTGTCGCCACTGATAATGAATTCCCTCTGCAAAAGATCATTGCAAAAAAAATTTATTTGATCAGATATCAAATTTATTGGAAGCAGCTCGAAAACTAAATAGTCTGGAAAAGTGCCATTGGGATATGCCCAACCGTAATGTCTCGGTACCAAGCACTGTCGACTAAGATGTGGCTAACACCATGTCCCGTCGTGATATGGAACTGATAGAAAAAGTTTTACACCATTCTTTCCTGCTCTAAAATTTCCGTCTGAAACCTTTAATTGTTCCTGGCGAGAAACCGCCTCGAATTCTCTCCTTCGATGTTATTAAGGTGCGATAGAAAGCATGAAGAACGGCACAGCACCGAAACACAGTAGTACTGCAGCCAACTTCCTTCGAGATGGAAGCCGTGGACTACATGCATTTCTCCGAACGATAAGCGTCCACCTCTTCGCAGAGAGAAAATCATATTTTGGTGAAGAGTCAAGCGCATGATCATCCTTTCAAAGAAGGGTGATCGAGGCGATTTTCACACATATTATTCGACACGCTTGCTGAATGCACACTGCATACTGCTCACGAAGATTATCTTACTGCGCTTATCAAAGACTATGGAAGAGGCGCAACCAGTTGAGCAAGCAAGACTCTGGCAGGGATTCTGCTGCATGGGTCTCGTGCACACTGTGTTGCAGAACTTGAAGGTCCGTTGGCAGTGCCTGCCACTTTTCGTCCTTATTTTATAAGCTGGGAAAAAACATTCAACCGCATCAAAACGAGTGCAATTCTGTCAGCGCTAGCCGACTAGAGTGCAGCCGTTGTATATCAGAGCTCCAGCTATATAAAATGTGATTGTGACTGTTGTGCAAAAATACGATTTTTTTCATCGAGATCTTATCATAGGAGTAAAGAAAGGAGTTCGATAAAATGCCACTACCTCAAAGGAGCTATTTGCATTCCCATTTGAGTGGATAGCGAATTCGCTCAATTGTAACCAAAAGGGCGTAGTCGACATCGTTTTATGCTGAAAACTACAAATAAAGCAGGGGCGATGCTCAGTTTACTCAACGAAGCGAGAAAAAAGGTTCGCGTTACACATAAAACAGAAAAACTCAGTTAATAAAAAACTCATTGTATTTACTTTTTATTTTCCACCTCTACAACTTTTATGGCAGGGTGTTATACGAAGTACAATGACAGTGATGCTGAGATATTTGCAAAACTGCGGACCGCAGGCATCTGCTGGTGGAGAACGAACACCCAGTTACCCTTTCCGTAGGCTAACGCGTTCACCACCACATCATGTGGGTTCTTGGCTTCGCCTGTTCCTCAGCCGGTCCTATCGATCAGTGCCATCAGCAATCACCACTCAACGAGATAGAACTAACTGAGAAACAGACGAAACGAAGGGCGCGTATGGTGTGGCGGTGAACGCGTTAGCCCTCAGAAAGTGTAACAGCGTGTTCGTTCTCCACCGCAGACGTCTGCGGTCTGTAGGTTTGCAAATATCTCAGTATCGTTGCGGAAAAAACCCATTGTGTGAAGCCGAACGAATCAAACCGGATGCTTTTTTTATTACTAAATCCACTTCCGAAATGTGTATCTTGGAAGTCTAATAAATATGGAAAACAAAATGAAGGAGGAAATTAACAGGAGAAGCTGTTAAGAAGTACTCGCTCACTTCAGCGATTTGGCAATGCTCCCAGCCTCCTCTTGTGCACTGGAAAAGTGCGTTGTCAAATCTAATAGGCACTCACAACGCCTGTCCAAAACGTGCACCTGAGATCTTTGCAGTCTATCCCATGTTAGGGATTCTGGAGAATATGTATCAATAGTGAAGCACGAATGGGCTGATCATATTGAGGAAAAACAGGTGACAGATAGATGAAAAGAACAGTAGACTGAATTCTAAGAGAATGTGTTCTTTCTAGGACGAACATTTATCCAAACGACGAGGCTGTTTCCATAGCTTACGTTAATCATCTGAACCCACGGATCGGAACGAATCCAGGATCTCGAAGTGTCTCGTGGATGTCAACATGTTAGTAGTGAACACGTGGACCACCGTCAAGGGCCACGATATCACGAGCAAGAAAGGAATGGAAAAGGTGCTAGGACCTGCACTTAAGGTGAATTCGGGCCAATTGAATACTTAAGTAAGTAGTTATTACTGTACTTTGCCACCTCAGAACTGTGGAAGAATAATTAGGAAACTTTACACTTTGTAGCAGTTCCAAAAACTTCGACTTTAATGCGATATGCCACTAAAGCATCTATTCCTAGAACGAACTAAATTTTTTCGAGACTAAAGTTTTTTCGAGACATAATAGATACGGTAGAAGAAGACATGAATATAATCATCAACTGCACTTTCAGCCTTTGAAGAGTTTAATCCAAAACATATACACTGATTTTCAAGCATCATAGCCGGTTTAAGTGTTCAATTTTACTTGAAAAACGTCTCATGAAAGCTTACTTTATCTGGTGGGACTCGTCTCAACTGTAACATGGTGTAAATAGTGTACTAGTACTAGATGCTATCACATATTGATCACGTTATTACTAACCTGCTTTTGGAACGGCAGACGAGATGTGACACTCCGTAAGACTTCACGACCGACCTCATTTACTAATGAAACATGGGGAATGTACAGCACAATAGCGCAATGAGATCATGAAAGCGATTTCAGACTAATCAAAATAGCCAAACGGCAGCTGCTGTGGTAAGAACTATTGCACAAACACGATCATTCCTTGTTTTTGGACACCGCCATCTTGAGAATCCTATTCAAATCCGCCCATTTTTTCTAGCACTTCTAGTGATACTTTGCATTAAGAACCGGCCACGCCTATTACTGGGCATTTCTAACTCTGGCTGTGACAGACTTCATTCCCATCTTCCAACTTCCAAAGCATCGCATGCACTCTTCTATCGCAAATCTCGAAGTCTACATATTCTCAAGAGATTTAGACTTGCAGCATTGTCCTAGATTAGGTGTTTCTATATACGCTAGGATTTACCTTACCCGGGAGCACTTCATGAGAAATATCGAGCTGAACACATTCGCACAAGTCGAATTTTATGTAAAAAACGTAAGCATTCTATTAGCCTTGCTCTTTTGTGTGTAGCGAAGATCGAAATTACTCTTATATGCTGCTGAAAAACAGCTGAAATATATTTTAGACTGGAAAGCTCTGGAGAAAGCAATGTTATCCAGCAGTTTCACTGATGATTACTCGAGTTGATTTACAAACTCCATGAAACACTTTTGATGTTCAGCACAATCTTCCACTCTCCGACTGAATTCGCTAGTTAACCGTTCTCTGATTACAACAACATGCACTGCTTTGAATTTGATAATACTTCCTCAAAAAATTGGAATCTTAAGGTAACCGACTTCAACTAACTTTCCTACAGCTATTTTTTTCCGCATATTCACGTGCTCGCTCTGAGACTGAAAGACAGATGAGACTTGCGGCAATATGGTTCTGAACGTCGAATGTTTTCCTCCTCGCCTCCTCGGACATCGGTACTGGCAGATCTGTAATTGCCTTAGTGATGGCTGATTGTGCATGGATCGCATTTTGATGTCACTCGCCTCTTCGATTTTTCTCGTTTTCATTTTATAAGTGTAATGCTTTATCGTTAAGTGAACGGTGAACGACTTTGAGAGAGGAGAACTAGAGTCCGATGAATATGAATGAATATTGCAATATTTGTTCATCGAAATTAATCAGTATTTCTTTTTATCTTAAGGCATTTCATTAGTATCTCATCGACAAAGTGTAAAGTGGGAATAAACTGAGAGGACAACATACCAAGATTTGTAATAATTCCAAGCAAGCATGTACGCCATGTCGATGGTCGCACTTTTCCTGTTGCTTCTAATTGAAGGTGAATTGATTTAAAATATTTTTTAATGGAACTACTTCCGATAAAATATAAGTACTAAAAACTATTTCTGGTTTTGTAAAAAGTATTTTTGTGACCAATCGGGAAAGATGGGGTTAGAATTTCGGACAAAATTTCATTCCTTAACGCCTCCAGTCTTACATTAACCGTCCAAAATTTTTAACCAACAACAAAATTTTGTTCTTTGAAGCATCAGTACATATTTCAGGATTGCTTAGTGAAGATAACAATACTCACTGGGGCTACCATGATCACAATGGTCCAGAAAATTGGGGAAAGGATTGTCTAAATGGATTTCGGCAGGTGAGTTAAATGTATTAAAATCTCGAAGAATACGGAGATAAGCTTATAGGTGATCATGATGAAAATCTTGAGAGTTGTTGTTAGAGCGCACTTTGACCTCATATAACGTGTTTCATGAGGTAAATAAGTATTAGATTTAATAGTAAGGTAGAAAACACTAGCCTTTATGGGGAAAAATCAACACCGAAAACTTCGAACTTTATTTTCATCACACCCATTTCTTATAACATATTTCCTCACTTTTTTAACCTAGTGCTTGACCAGTAATGCTTCGGAAAAATGAAGATGAAAGCAAATTTTACCACCGCTCCGAATAATTTCTTGACAAGTGGCGGAAATTCACTTCTCTCTGTCCTCTCCAGAAACTTGGTAATTTTCACTAGCAGCAACCCAACGTGTAGATTATATGTAAGACATTTAATACTACAAATCCTCGTCATGCGTTGCTATCTTTCGCCGCTACTTGTATCCATCAGTTACTTCCGCTAACCTCGAGCTCGTTTCCGATTTACGTTAACGGCATGAAACACAGCTGGCTGATTCTCCTCCTGTTGTTAGCCCCATCGAAACAGCACAGGTATTGACTACTCGTCTCGTTTGGCTAATGACGTAGTTATCTAGTGAATTTTCAATTCACAATTTCAAATTTTTCCTACAACTGTGCGTCTTATTTCACAAAATATAATAATAAAAAAAGCTGTAAAGACATGCTCTTGACACGTTGTTGATTAGTGACTCTCACATAGCAGATATGGGGTATCTTTAAAGGAGTTCATCGCTAAAGCTATTATATCAAAAAACCTCGCATTGTAAGGAATTAATCGGAAAGTCATGCCATTTAGTCGTAAAGATGTCATTCAAGGAAGCAAAATCTGTTTAAACGTCTCTGAAGGTGGAGTTAGAGATGAGATACCAACAGATTGCACATAAAGTGCACGTAAAGTGACACGTTGTACAAATACCAGCAACAATTGGCTACGATGTGCTTCACGTTTTAGCAATAGCAAATCAGTCATATAGGTCAAGCAACATTTAAAAAAACGTAGTACCTACGCATACAAGCCGATGTTTCGCTCTACTATGCATTCGAGACAAGCCGAAGAAAGAGAGATTGCTTGTCAACAAAGCTTTTCAGTGATCTATTTTTTGCTCCAGTGATTTTTTTGACTATAGTTTTTCTGCCTTTTGACTATGTATTAACTCTTTCGTAAAGTGGAGACAGATTCTTCAACCTCTTAACCTATTGTGAAATTGGTGGGATCGTAAAAATTCGCTGTGATAAATCAATGTCTGCTATTTTTGTCCCTCTAATCCATGTATAATGAGGATCCGATGATGCAAGCTAAAGGCGGTAGGTACAGCATCATAGTCGGAGTAGATATCATCAGTTAAAAGCAATACATTATATGAGAAAAGAACATGTGGTATGCACCAAAGTCGTCAATGGCTGTTTTCCATGCCTACGCACCAATGTTGATACATGTTATTTCTTGCGTACTTGAAGAAAACCTGCAGGAAAAACTATAAAACATAAAAAATCCTTCGAGACTTGAGAAAGGTCGTTATCTTTAAAAAAAAAGTACGGATAGGTTGTCCCGAAACATCCTTTTTTTTCGAAAGCCGGTGTATTATCTCGCTCACAGTGCAGCCGGTCTGCACATAGAACGACTCGAGCAGATGAATAGCCTACCACCAGTCCATATCGTCACGTATCGAAATGCATAGCTTAAACTCACTTTAAACTAAGAGAGCTGTTTTGTTGTTACACAAAAAAAAGAATGGCCACATAACACTCGCATAATCTGCCTGCGTCGATCGTTCATAAGCTCTTGACTCGAGTCATCCTTACCGGGAGCGACATTGAGCGAACCACTGCAAGAAATTGATGTACTGGGAATGGAAATCCCACTTTCTTTAGCTTAAAAAAGATTACGCCTGTGTTGAGACAGAAGTGTTTATAGAAGATTTGAACCATAGGGGCATTCTTTTTTAACAGAACAAGATCCTTCGCGGCATGATAAAGATCGTTTATGCCACAAATAACATCTTTATAAACAGAATTTCACCACTTGACAACGGCATTACCGTTACACAAACAAAGCGTTTCGACATTTCGTCAAAAATACTTGAAAACACTGCTGAGAATGTCATGGGAAAGATAGCGTGCAACCACAAAAGCCAGTAGCCAATGACTACACTTGGCTTTCGCGAGACATAGTTCTCATCAAATAGCCAGGTGAAAGGAATGATGACATTCGGGCGAAGCGAATTCATTTCTGATACACCGATAAGGCTCAGTCGCATGAACTTCTCAGTTTGATTCGCTTGTCCATACTAATCCATTTATATCGAAGGTTATCATGACAAGCGAATAGGTTCCAGTATTGAGCTGGAAGAAGCAAGCAGAATGAAAAGCAAAGAAAGCGTTGAGAAAGTAGTCTTATCGAGAAAATGAAGAACAAGGAAGGAGCAATCGATGGAGATGTTTAAGCATTCCTGTACGACTTAAGTGATCAAGGCGTTTCTAGGTTTCCACCCACGTCGATGGTCAAGGATCTGCGATGCTGCTTTACAAGATAAAAACGGGTTGGCAGAACACCTGATGTTTCTTAAGGACATCTGTTGAATAGAGGCCATTCGCAAAGAGGAAATACGAGATATCACGCGCGCAGTAAAAAATCACCGGCATTCTGCTTAGACCTTTTTACGGATGTCTAAGAAGAAAATATAATGTTCTTATGGCCTCTGGCCATTACATTAGTAACTTCACATAGCTGGCACGCAGGAACACTAAGGTATACTTAACTGGCTACTGTTTAGACCACTCAAAGGATAGGTCGGTAATTTATATGACATATATTTCGAGAAATTTTTCCAAACATTTTAACTAAGCAGAAAATGGTACCGTTTTTAAAAACTAAATTACATGCACAACGTTGCTGAGATATTTGCAAAACTCTGGACCACAGGTATCTACGGCGGAGAACGAACGCACTCTTGTCCTTTCCGGGGAGTAACGCGTTCACCACCACACCATGTGGGCCCTTTGTTTCACCTGTCTCTTAGCTAGTTCTATCGATCTTTTGCCGTCAGCAATCACCCGTCAGCGGGATTGATCTGGGGAGCATAAATTGGCAACGGGTCCAGTTAAGCTGAGCTGTAGTTATAATTACAATTTTAAGTTATTATGTACTACCTACTCTTTTTAATGGCAGGGTGACTGCTAATGGCAGAGATCGATAGAACTAGATGAGACACAGATGAAACGAAGGACCCGCATGGTGTGGTGGTGAAAGCGTTTCTCCCCGGAAAGAACAATAGCGCGTTCGTTCCCCACCTTAGACACCTGTGATCCAGAGTTTTGCAAACATCTCAGCAGCGTTGTGGTTGTATTTCGCTTAGTACCTGCCGTGAAAATTGTAGTAGGCAGGAAACAAAACGTAAAATGTTGTAAATTATATGCTTTTTTCGTGTCAGAAACAATACGTTGCTAGCAATGGCACTTGCTCTGAATAAAAATGTAAATTTTTGACCTTCTGTCTACTGTGAATGTAAAATTTGTCACTACAGCTCGATTAAAATAATGTCTAAACAATGGGCCATTGGTAAAATAGCAGTGTGATATATATCCCCTGTATCACCTGCAGTCCCGTTGATCGTCGAGTGATTCGAGCGGGCGCCAGTAAATCTTCCATGTTTCCCTCTTCCGTGCAAGAGTAGCCCAGTAGTTCTGCTCGCTTTAATGACTCGTCAAGCATCATATCTTTCTTCTAGTCTATTCGTGAAAAACTCCGGCCATCGAATCTGTGGTCTTCCTGCAGTGCGTTTAACATCCCGACGAATCCAATCACTAACGGTTCCTGTCTATCGGTTGTCGCTCATACGCATTTCGTGTCCGGCCCACCTTATCTTCGACTGTTTGGCGTACAGAACGAAATCTTTGATTTTTGATCGCTGGCGCAGGTGCGAGCTTCGGATCCCATCCCTTGCTTATGTGGAACGGGGTACTCCTGGCATCGTCCTTTCGACTGCGCGTTCGATAACGCTGAATGATCTTTCATCCTGCTTACGCATCTGCCAGGTTTCTCACGTATACGTCAGAGCAGCAAGTACCGTTGAGCCGAAAAGGTGAGCGCGGTGTCGGGTGTTCTTTGTTCTCTTCACTATATCCTTGATGCTCTTGAAAGCTTCCCAAGTCGCTCGTTTTCTTTTGCTCAACTCTGGAGCTAAGCCGTTCAACATGTTGATTTCCCGACCAAGATAGACATAACTGGAAAAATCGGTGATATTCGTTCCGCTGAGCGTGAATGGGCCATACGAAACCAATCTGTTCCTCATGAAAATCGTTTTTGTGAGATTTAGTCGAAGACCATTCTTTCCACAGGCTCTATCAAAGCGGGCAAACATACGCTCTGCCTAGCTTCCAGAGTGAACATAGAGCTTATTTGTTAGAGGTGACTTCTAACTGCCTCCCATGTATTTCCTTTTCACTTGATTGCGGGCTTCTAGCCGAAGTAGAGTACAGTCCGCATAGACAGGAACGCATCCACACACGAATGCATAGATACACCGTCGTAAATACAGAGGACATATGCCATATCGGCGTAGCAGGAACATCCAGTCAGTCCATCCTCTGGATGCAAGTGCGCCTCAGATAGGCAAAGATCGCTTTTGGTCGGCGATTAACACCCTCTCCTCCAACTGGGATGAGCCACCTTGCCGCGCGGCTAACTGAGAAGAAATATCTCTATGAAGGAGATCCGTAAAGAAATCAAACATTTGTTTCAAAAATTCTGTCGTTAGTTTTAAAAATATGCATCATCAACAAGTGGACTAGTTTTTACGGATATCTTCTGAGAAGCCACCGTCACTGCTCAATGAAATTGAAGGGTGTATTTTTGCAGGCTAGGATTAATAATCTAGATAAATCTCCGTTTATGGTGGTTTTCGGCTTCGTTTTTTAAATTTGTCGGCTTTCTTTTTTTCGCGAAAACTAGAGCCTTGCACTAAGTACGGTGGTTTGATTTCCGTGTAGAATTTTGAAAAAACATAATCATCGGTTATGAAAAACATTCGATTCGTTATGTTATGGTTTTCTGTGCTCTATATTGAAAGACCTCCATTTTCCACATTGAGAGTTGTCCTACCAAGTCCTAGGTTATTATACTTGGTCTTCTTCATCATGATAAACACTTAGACAACCGCTCACCCTGTTCATTGCACTCCAATCCGTGGATCTCAAAGTGACTTTTTTTGACCTTCTACTGAGTCTAATTCTAGCGTTGAAATGGACAATGATGACCTTGAAGAATCTATGGTTTCCGTTGTAAAATTTGTCCTAGTTCCTATGTATCGCTTTTACTTCTTCTTCATATCATGATGCTGATGCATAAACGACGACGATTGTCGAAGGCGCTATTGATCAACATCCTTTCATCTGCAACCGTCATCGTCGGACTTGTCTTTTTAGTTGTTGGAGTGAATGGTGCTCATGGTCAATCTCTTCTTGACGAGAACGCCACAGCAGCAAATCCTTCCTTCGCTGCATATTCCCAGGAAAAATCCTTCTTTAATATCACAGACGGCGTTAATTGGGTTGTGTCATTCCTAAGGCCAGTCCAACGACATCATAGCTAATCCCTTGAGCAGTGTCATGAAATCCTTAGCAGAAGATGTAAGTGGACGTGAACTTTCACTAAGGTCTGGTGAACACATGGGTACCGACGAATTCCTCCAATCATTATTACATTGTGGGGAGGGGGGGGGGGGGGGGGGGGGGGAGGAGGGGGCTTGGTATATGCACAGTATATCCCATACAAGTGGTCTTAAATTGTTCAGCTTACCCGCAGATTTTTAGTGCGAATAAGCTGCACTGATGAGGATTATTTACAATTTGTTGGATAAAGGAAGACATCTCCTGCGATAATTGACATACCAGCCTTCCAGTCGCTGAGTACACAAAGCAAAAAGGAATTTCCATGTTGTCCACCTAGTTGTAGCTTGAGAGAATGCGCTGGGCAATGGTATACCAGTTTTATAATGAGAATAGAAAGAAGACATTATTATGATGTAACAATTCATATCGAGACCTTTTCCCAGAAGTCATAAAACTCGGTTACTGAACAGTACAACCAAAGGATGTTATTCGTATATCCAATAGATCGGATGGGTGTGTAACGTAAGGCTGTTCTTCCACCTGTTCACTCAAATTTCATTGGTAAAAACACGGAAGAACTGCAGTGAAGACAACTTCATTAATTGTTTTATGACAGACGTTTACTTGTGTTAGGTTGAAAATGGAATACTCCAAGAGATTCACTTTTGATTTCCATAAAAAATCAGTTGGACGAGAGCATGCAGATGGTTTTTAGAATGGTGTGAGACAATATACTTACTTGATACTTGAATGGCCTCACTGGTTGTGCGGGCCCCAGCATAATCTCCATTTTTCGGAGATTTGCTGGTTAAGACATTATGGTTCCATGGAGTCCCGAGGTCAGCCTGGCCAAAGTCTGCCTCAGGTTTCCACCTCTTTACCACCACGGGTAGTCAGAGCCTTTGTGGATCAGAGGAAGATTTACCGCTATGCGACTTTGATGCCAGGACAGTGGTGGATCCTAGTAATGGTTTACTCTTAGCTTGGTTTCCTAATGGAAACGCCGGACTCCTTCTCAGCTTGGGAGACCCTGCCAGTGGATGAATCCCGCGCTGTACAACGCAGTCCGGCACCGAGGAACACCTCCCATCCACGATGAGGCGGTTATCCGTTGGGAGGGTAAGACAATATAAAATCAACAATGTTGTAAACACACTGCGAAACATATTAAGTAGTTTAGAACTATGATAGATGTAATCGCTTTAGAATGCGCTGTTTGAACTGTTTCGACACTGATTGCAAAAAGCGGATATTGTTAGCACGAAGTTCAAGTTTAGAACAAAGAATTTTGTGTAACCAAGAAGTCCCAGCTAACGCAACCATTGCATACTGTAGTTAAGAAATATAAGTTGTATATAGCAACTGTTACTTCTTTGTGGCTATATATCACGGATTGTAAAGCAAATGTTTTTTAACACAAAGTTTAAAACATTGTTGGAAATTATAATATAACTGGATAACTGTTTCGGATGCCAAACGTGTTGAATACCATTGATGATCGCACGCTCTATGGACACTGAACCAACATGAAAAGTCTCCCCAGTGATTTTATCATCTTATAATAGCGACAAGCTCTCCTTAAGTATCAGACCTCAGTGTTCGAGAACGACTGAGGTCGTCTTTACACGCTCGTCACTGCAAACCATCTTTTCATGCGTACTCTCTTCAACATCCACAGTCAACATCGTTGCCAAAGTAACTCGTCTGAAAGAGGGCTTCCTCCAAAATATTAAATGTAGAGAAAGCTTTCCGCGGGCTACTGCTGACGTAGTATCTGCGCTGGGAAAGCGAAAGGTTAAATACAAAAACTTCAGTAAAAGATTGCATAGAAAAACAGAACAAACAGGTTGAGAAGGAAATGCGTTGAGTGCAATGCGTATCTTCCACCTCGCCATCATACATGTACTGCACACTAGGCACCTCGAGCGTTATGTAATTAATGTACAGACCTGTTGCTCGTTTTCATACTCTTTAAATTTATCTTGAACAAAGTTGATTTTGAACTAGACGCAAGTTACACCTGGTCCCGCGGGTTTCTTTGAGCTAGAGAAAAACTAGATCGAACTATAATAGCGTGCTCAGACTCTCTGGGAGCAACAAACCTCAATAAGACAATAGCTTCTGTCTTGATTATTGTCTACTGAACTAACACGACTGGCAAACGAACGTTTTTTTCATAACACAATAACACAGGCTTTGCATGCCATTTCGTTAGCTGTATTCTTCGATGGTTTACGATCGTCAAATCGAGTGGATTTCCACGATGTGTAAATTTCTCAGAGTCCAATCGATATTCGTGCTGCTGATGTCGATTATGCTCTTCTACACAGGTTGCATTTTATCCACTACGACATTACTGGTCCAATCAATATTGTTAATAATGGACATACAGGTAAGCCAATGTGTTCAATGATTTTAACCTGTAAACGAAGCCGTAGACGTAGGACGCGCGTAGATAAGCCAATTTGCATTCAGTGGAAATAAACTGCAAATCTGCTATCAAAATTTTTTCTCCATCTTTTTTCCCAGTAATTGCAATCATACTTTGTCCTTAAAACGCTCAATTGGAAATTTCTATGTGCGTTTTCTTGAAGCAAAAGTTTTATCAGTTCGATAGCCCTGCTAAGGAAGCTCATGAACCTTCTGTTTCTAAATATCGTTCTAGAAATATAGCTGTGGAAGAGCTAGCAAAAAAAATTTGGTGTACCCACGATGTAACGTTTTAACCCCGTTGCTGGCCGAAGGATTTCTTTGCAGAAAATGCCATGTGCATTCAGCTGGTGATAGTTTAGTAATGGCTTGCCTTCAGTAATTTATTCAAGTAATTCGGCGTTTAGCCTAATTGACAGTAGTTTCATCTCAGTTATGTGAAGTTATTTATACTAGCAATTAGCGACTACTTTTTCAAATGATTGTGTGGAATTTTGGGTTTCATGTGCTCAGCACTTTAAATAAGTGCATCAGTATTGAATGAACGTTTTAGTTTAAATTTTAGTAAAAGTTGATGGATTTGACAAATGGGGCTCAAAGCAGCCCTACATACAAGGTGGTGGCTTGAGACACCGTTATAATCTGGTGCAGTTCCACTTCCACTGGGCGCAGCACGATCATCATGGATCCGAGCATAAAATTGGTGGACTGCATTATCCGGCGGAAGTACGAGCGTTTGTTGATTCAGCTTTATTCTTTAATGACTTTGATTTAACAGTTTTTAATTTCGCTAGGTTTGGTACTCTTCCGTGAATAATGGGGCTGTTTACGTTTTTGCAGCTGCATCTGGTGCACGTAAGGCATGACGTTCCTCTTAAAGACGCGTTGCGGAAGCGAGATGGCATAGCGGTTATTGGTGTTTTCATCGTCATCGGGCATGACGGGAGTTCAATAGCCGAATTTTCACCGACCTTTGGGAACCTCGTGTTTCCTGGTGGGAAAGTGATTTAATGAAAAATTGTTTAGTTAGTGACGTTATGTTGTGACAACAACATGACACTATGGCTGACATGTAAATGAAGTCCACACTTTTCTAAGTAAAATAAGGTAAACTTCTGGCAAATATAAAACGAGATAAATGAAGGCCAACATGTTCTACTTGTTTCTGTTTGCGGAAATCCAATAAGGATATCGTTAAACTGAAAGGGATTCCAATAAAAGACGATATATCTTCCCCTTAAAAAGAAGCTAAAGCTCTTGGCGTTGAACAATCTTTGAGGTATAAGTCATGCATTGGAATTCATTAACGATCTTTAAAAGTGACTGAATGCAAATCTGGCTCATACAATGACTTGCAGTAGCCTAGCGTCGTTTGAAATCAATTCTGCTATCTTCCTAGACAAGTCTGGTATCAATTTACCTACACCGGGGATGGATGGCATGGTGGGCCCGGGGCGCGAGGTTGAGTCAATGATCGATTCAGTGTGTATAGCAGGGCACCTCTAACCACTGCGCTACAAGCCAACTCTCGTGTATCTAGTATTTGAAATACTGACGACGTATAGTGACCGACACATACCCTTATTTAGTGAAAGAATTTTTCACACTTCAACAAAAATACGGGATTAAACTAATCTTTAACTATGATAAGTAGTTTGGCGAATATTCAGTGTTTTTTCTCTTCCACTTTATAAGATGTAGACCAAGATCATGTGGCATATAAAGCGAGGTGAACATCTTACCATTTTTTTTTTGGATATTTGAAATTGGTCGAAGACGCTTGAAGAGTTTAGCGAACTTATATTTATGTGGCAGAACCTAAGTCTAAGCCGAAAAAATCCGTCAGAATTCTCGAAGAATTATTACGTTTTCAATGCTACCATTCTGAGTGATCAACCAAACTCTTGGAAGAAATTTTGAAACATCACAAACTTCATACAAGCCCACTAATTAACACGTATAAATGCTTCTCTCAGGAAATCGGTCGAGGGTTGAAGGTTTCCGTGCTCGTACGCTGCTACCTGCACACACGGATGCTTTTTACCGATATGTGGGTAGTCTTACGACACCGGATTGCAACGAGGCCGTCATCTGGACAGTACTCAGCGAGCCGATCTCGATGACCCGTTCACAGGTGGGCGGAATGTCTGGTGATTTGCGGGTCTATTCACTATTCTATTCATTAACTATTCACTCTGTGTTCCTTAATTTTTTCTTGGGAAGTGTATCGCTCGAAAAAATACAAGCTTAATGCGAAATTGAGAGACAGAGACGTGGACAGTTCGTTTTCGAAACATTGCAATATGTCATTTGTTCTAGCCAGCTGATTTGCGTGATCTGAGCAAAGTGAAGTGAATTAAAATGTCAGAGATTAATCCTGTCTTTCTCGTTTGATTCTAAATACACACTGTGTTGGAAAACGCCGGAATGTTTTCCTTCAGAAGCAATGAAAAAGAGCAGTAGTATACCAGTTATTGATAGTGACTAAGATACCGTAGATGCCCTGATCGCCTTAGGCCCTACCAAGCTTGCTCTTCTCGACAAATAATCGTATGGGGCTCTGCACATTTTTGATTTAATTAGCTGGTTTGACGATATTTGTTTTTTTTGGAGTGCTGAAAAATCTCTTAGGAAGTTTCGAGGTTGCCACTACAACCTTATCTTGTGCGTAACCGAAGGCTTGTCAACTTACAATAGTTTTAACCCAAGATGATAACTATTCTTTTTATTGGGTTATTTTCATCTAAACATCTTCTCGTTGTCACCCTCGGAGGAGATCGGAGCTAGAACTCCGAAGGAACCACTCAGTCACTTCGAGCCTATAAAACTTTACACGATCTCGTCTCCAAACAAACATTATCAATAAAATTTTAAAAAAAGTTGATCAGCGGCTTTTCCTCAGCGGAAGGTACGTAAAAACGGCTCCGAAGAAGGCGATACTGCTGAAACGTTAGCTACGATTGTGTTGTATGTGTGTTATTGTATCGAAGTATACGCATGCTGTTTAACAACCTCGCGATTGCTGAGGGTGAAAACAACGAATTAATAAAATTAAAATTATTCGCTTTTGCCAACGAGATACTAGTCTGCCCTCCATAACGATAAGAATTTTTACTTTTGGAGCGTACGAAACTTCTGAACACATCTTCATCAGCAGCTGGTTTTTTGAAAATTTTCTAAGCAAGTAGCTGTAGAGGTACTTGAAGAATTTCCGGCCGGTTGACGAATAACACTAACTCAATATGATGTGTGGTACAAAGTTTCGTTCTTAATTCTTTCAACATTTACAACGGTGGTTGCGCGACATGTAGTCGAATCACGTCCAACGATATCATTGCTTCATTCGGAGTGCGCAATGTTTGACGCATTCTTTTGTGCATCTCAACGTTTTTTCTGAGAATAATTCTTTACTGTAATGACTTTATCAGGGTTAATATTTCAGCCATTTAGTAATGGCTAAGCTGAAGTATTTAAGTGTTTGACCTTCGTCTATATTTGCTCTGAATATCATTAGGTTCGCCACAGGTTGTAATTTTTGACGGAAGAGTTCTCATGGCAATGTTTTTCTTGCTTTCCATTCAATTCATGCGGCGCTCATTTTTCGTATTTTTTTCCATTTCGCAAAGAATTCCGCTAAAACGTTCCGAAGCTATCGTTCTTCGTACACCTAATTCTCCACCAGTTGTTCAACGTTTTGCATAGATCTGCTTCTGTAGTGTTTTCTCGTGGAAGTCGCCGATGCCATTAGATCGTCACTAACCAGCTTCATCGTCGAAGCACTCATCACGGTTATGCGATCACAAGGCAACATTGAAGCGTGGAACCAATAACGATTCGTTGGCGAATATAACGTTGATATTGCCAGCGATTTCCATCGGTTTACTTTCATTTCCAAGCTCTTATAAAATTTTGCTAAATTTTACTGCTGTTACTCTCCCATTCCTCCCAACGGTGCACCGCCTCATCATGGCAGGGAGGTGTTCCTGAGTGTCGGAGTGCGATGTACAACGGTGATTCATTCCCTGGCAAAGTCTCCTAATTTGAGAAGGAGTCCGTCGTTTCCATCAGGAAGCCTAACTAAAAGTAGACCAATACCAGAATCCACCATCGTCCTGGTATCAAAGTCGCATGGTGGCGAATCTCCCTCTGATCCACAAGGGCTGCGACTACCTGTGGTGGTGAAAACCTGGGGCAGAGTTTGGCCAGGCCGACCTTCGAATTCGAGGTAACCACAATGGATAAGTTGGCAAATCTCCATGAGATCGAGATTATGCTGGGGTTCGCACAGCCAGTGAGTAAGTGTCATTCAAGTATCAAGTATTCCCAGGGTATTCCCAGTTAGTAGTAGTATTCCTCTTCCATTAACTACAATCAGTGGAAATGAGCCGAAAAAAGGGTAGCACGAAAGAAATGAGAGGTGTGGTGTCTATAAAAAGGCGAAAGGAAAAAGACGGAGGGAGGGAAATAAAAAAGTTTTTATGTATGAGATTTGTAGAAGGTAAAACTAAAGGATAAAGCTCTTGTCGTTGATCATTCCCTGAGGGATTCACGATGCATTCAACTTCATTAATCAACGTTTGAAGGTGGTTGAATGCATATCTGACCTTTACAATGACTCGTGGTGGCCTGCTGGTGTATCGAGCCAGTGCTGCCATCCTGTCAGACAGGTTTGGTACCATTTCGCCGACTCCGGAGGAATGGAATGCTTGGTGGGCCATGGGCGCCAAGATGGATTGCACGTGTGTGTTGCAGGGCGTCTTTGACCACTGCGCTTGTTTATAAACCTAGTTTCTTGCTGATATCTTTCTTTGTTGACTACAACATTTAAGACCTACAGCTAAAGAAAATGCGGTTTTGTATCGCTATGCTCTTAGTTGTTTAAATTTTGTTTTATATTGAGCGACTGATCTAGGGATTGTTGGCGATGTTAAGCATTTCGAAATTTAGATGAAGGACTTGCGGCAATTGCATTCAAGTGACGGCGGTCGCTTAATGCACAATTTCCGACCTATACAACCACTAAATGGGAGAAGAATCCTCTACAGACCAAGTTCATTCGATAAGAAACTGCTCTGCGGTGGTAGTTCGGCTGTCAGAGTCATTGCTGCTGTGCTAGTAACCATAATATCTTATCTTCATTAACTCATTAAGTTGAATAAGAGGATTTATATACTTGTATTATGGGATGAAGCACTTTATCACTTGAAGGGATGCGCATACAAATCACCAAACGTAAATATGATCTGTATAATTTCATTAGTTGCGAAAACGTTTTATGTCATGAAGCTTCTTGATTCCATTATAATACCATATAAGTCGACTAAAATAAGTTGGCAAGAGAACAAGCTATTTCAAAAGATGAACAAATACGCAGAATAACAAGGATGAACGATAAGTACGGCCGATGGTTTCACATTCTGAGATAAATGAATAGGACTAGAAAATTACGCCGATAAAAAAAGAAAAACCAGTGACCAGAAGATATACAAGTTAGCTAACCAGTGTCAAGTAACTGATGAAAGTGCGGCATGAAGTTGAGTAATATTGCATAGTAACAATCATAATCTGCAGTTCAGAGATGACTTTACGTTTTCAAATTAGTCTTTCAAAAATGTTCTATCGCTTTTTTAGCAATGTCAATTCTAGCGATTCCACAAAAGCATACAGGAAAACCGTGAGTTGTATTAAATTCTAACCTTGCAAAGAATAATGCATAAATAAAACGCTCTCGTAGACGTGCACCTATACGAAGGGATACATGTGAGGAGACTCTAGGATGACCACTTCGGCGTAGGCGATGAAGATCGTCGCTTACGTGCTTTGGATTTTGAGCCATAAAAACTAGGGTGCATGGAGAATGTCGAAAGCGGAATTCTAAAATGTACGAATGCGCACGAAATAATTTGGCCTATTTCAGAAAAGAGGTGAGCATGTGAGAACAGATGTGTCAGATCGATCCTTGACAATGAATCCAAGGTTGAAATGACAAAGAACTCGACTTTTCTTCGAGAGCCATGAGCAAAATCATGTGAACTGGAAGTACGTGCTCTGCATGTTGTAGAGTTTCTCGATAGGATTTTCCGGATACGTTTTCTCTGACCGCGACATGTCGAAATCATCGCAGTCGGAACAGTTCTCTGCAAAGTCAGTTATTACTTTATCCGCTATTTTGCACCACAAAAGTGATAAAAGAACATAGGAAGATACTCACCGTCATCAGAACTCTTCTCACCTTCAATGCTTTTACCCTCGGAATCAAGGGCACTTGAGCCACGCTTTGTTTCCTCCTTTCGTTGCATCTTTTTCATCTGAAACCACGATAATTTATTATTGTATTTACTATTTGGTCACTTCAATACTAGTAAGCTGCCGCTTGGTGTTTAAAGTGACGAAGCCACGCTTTCAAGAATACGTGAGCTCATCAAGATTCACACATTTGCTAAATGTCTACTAGAGAAGTGTACATATGGAGCATAATGAAGACGTGAAATATTTAAAAATTCAAGCAATGGACACTAACATTTTGCCCTTTAACATTATTTCTGCACTTCATCATCGCTCATATGCTACGTAGTGATTTTTATGCTACGGCCATAAAATATATCACTTTATAAAAACTATGCTAAAGAACAATGCACACTGTATCACACCTTCGCTCTCTGATTTTGGAACCATACTTGGACCACACGAGCACTGAGCCCTGTTTCTTTTGCTAGTTGCTCACGGATCTGGAATGCAAAAACTGCGGAGAGTTGCTGTCTACAGTATCATTCACTGCATATTAAGTGAAAATGTATATCATAAAGACGCAACGATCAGAACAGATTGAAGTTGATTAGAATAAATAACAAGTGACACCGTTTTTTTTCTAGAATACTCTATGGAAATGACCTTTCGGCATGGTTTCGCGCTTTTTTCAAAAGCCGCTTTGAACTGCTTCCTCTGCGTGGCGTTGAGTATTGTTCTAGGTCTCTTCGGCGTCTTTCGACTGGATTCAGACGTCTCGAAGTCAAACATCGCAGGCGCTCCTGCCACTGAAATTCGCTGATCGTGTTCACTTTCCCGTCCGTTTTACTTGAAAGTTATGTAAAGATATAAAAAGAGAAGGTAAAAAAGTGAATGAGGCCTTACTCTATCGCCCTTAAAGTCATGCATACTTCTATAAAATATGCTTCCAATTTTATTATCAAGGTATAAATTTTTCAACAGGTCGAAAATGAAATTGAAAGTCGAAAATGAAATTGAAACTTTGAAATGTTCCAATATAAGAACGGCAACTATAAACGCCAAGCTGCAATGGAGAGCACCATCGTCTTATGCTGGATAAGATCTTGCTTGTTCGATTAGCTCCTTGTTCGAAACACGACCGCCAACTGACAAAAGAAAGAAAAGAATATGTCTGGGACTCCAGGAAATCAGAATTCCACCACGACAGAACAAGGAAGAAGACAAGACATTTATCTTGGCAATGATGTAGAGATTCTTGTCCTTTTTAGTTAAATTGACGAAATTTGCTGGGCTGGGATACGTTGGTCTAAAATTAAAAGCGACCATTATGTTTCTGCGAAATGAACTGCACTGAGTGCATAATGACCAACCGGAAGCACAAGGGTACACTGGCTTCGCGTGTTCACGATGTGCACGATAACTATTGCAACAAAATAGCTAATTGAATAATTTAACAGTTAAATCCAAGTGAATAAAGAACTCAATAAACAAGTAGCGAAATAAGCAAAATAACAATGCTGAACTGAGAAGAAATGTTAGCAATTACTTCATAGGCATAGTTTTTCCTTTGCGGCATGAAGCCGTGAGCGAGTCCTTTTTTTGCACGACACACTCATGATATTCTCTCTACTATTCAAGTTTTCAACAGTTTGTAAAAATACAGCTATTGGAGCGCCATCGCTTACTACAAAACAGTCAATCATGTGTAAGAGTTTATGGGACGATCGATAGGGTTTCTAAATGCTTTCACAGTATTTGAGTTGTTTAGTTCAACCGAAATGAGAACCGCTTAGTTTTATTGGTTAATAATAGGTATGTACATACTGCTATGAATATGGTTTTGTAGTAGCATGTGGTAGTCCTTTCGGCATACAATCTCTCCATCAACGATCAAGTATTCGTCGCCCTGAAACTACTGTGACGAATCAGTCCAGGACGGCTGTTTTGATCCTTTTTTTGGCGCCTTTGTTTTTTTTAATTACTCATTTCCTTCTCATTTCATAAACTATACATATGGTACTGTTTCTCCGTCGCTCATAACAAAATCTTTGATTAATCATACCTTTTTAAACTGTACATGGCAATAAAAACAAGAGAAACAGTGCTGATGATACGTGGCATGTTGACAGCGGAACACCAAATCACGTGAAGCCAGCGCTCCATGACACCGTGCACAGAATCGACCGAATAATCTTGAAAATAACAAAATTGGAACAGAAAGCCTAGCTGGAAACTCGGCTTGTTAAAACGATAGAAATTCGTTGGGCTAATTTGAAAGCTGCTATTCTACAGTAACCATAATTTGAGTGGCAATCAGATCATTTTTTGGAAAATAAACATGAAGAACCGTAACGCATCAAAATTCTCCTTGGTAGTTGCCATCCATCGCAGAAAAAATTTACATATTTTTTCTTAAAATTTGAAACATTCTTGTGCTGGTGATTTCACATTATTGTAGTTGAGTTTTTTCACGCAGCCTCCAAAGGTTTGCTACCTCATCATAGCTAATGACGGAAGTGATCCTTGATTTCGAAATGCAATCGCAACAAATTCGTGCAAGCTCTTAATTCGACAGACGTTTTCATCCGGAACTCAGTTAAGAGTTCACACTTACTGAAGTGGAGACCAGCATGCAACTCGCGGCTATCTTTTCTCCAAGAGCATTAAGAATAAACGATCTTGTTAAGAAACCTGATACTGTTCGTGTCTTTGGACGAAGCGGAATACAATGATTAACTACGGTTGCAATGGCGAATGAGAATTTCACTGGTGCCTGCTTGAGTTACACCATACATAAGAAGAACACAGGCAATATAAACGACAAATTCGATTTTTTTTCAGCTATAGAATTTAGAAAGTTTATTTAACGAAAGAGCTATGTTTACTACTTTAACGCGTTAAAAAAGCATCAAAGCAAATCGGAATTTAACCAAACCATTATTTAAGAGTCGTTACGACCAATACAAAACCTAAAGACGGCTGAAAGCCTAAGACAAGATGTCTCGTCAAAAGAATATTGGTCAAATGAAATAGACGAGTGACAAGTGATGCTCTCAATTGCTAGGTCTTGCTGAGATCGATGCGATAATGTCTGCTTTCGAAACTACCGTAATCCAAAGCCATTGCGCAAAGTTCTGAGATGCCAGATCTGTTATAGAACACCTAAGAATTGCAAGCAGTTTTTTTGATGGAGAATATGTGTTCTGAAGCAATACTCATATGGACTCAGCAACAGACATTACTATTAGCGCTAAAATAGGCAATGTTGGAAAGGCAGTAGTTCGATTCTAAGTACAATTTCTGAGGTACTTCATCCATTTTCAACCTTTATTCTTTTAAGGCGTTAGCTACAATCTGCAATGAATCTACCTGAAATGACGTTGTTTTATTCATTGGCAATTTTGTTCTACCTAGCATACAACATTTGTCTTTTCAGTTTATTTTTCTTATGACTTGATTCGATGCAATTGTTCAAAGATCTTCTGCTTATCGTGCAAATGTCCCATTACATCTGCACTGTCTACCGATTGTATAAATACTGTTAGAAAAAATTTCTGCAACAAGCAAAGAAGCGATCTTGCGTACAGCTATGATATTTAAAATCCTTATGGAATTTCCAATTCTTCATCTCACTGACTGACATCGAAAACTCGTTTTTACTGATCCATTTCCTGCCGGGTGTTTTGTTTTCGTCATCTGCCTCTAGTCTAGCATTTGATATCAGCACAATATCTAATATTGAAGACCACCTACTGTGCCCTGACACAGCACGAATGTCCTATAAAACCATAACGGTATTTCTCTAAATTCGAAGAAGAAACAGCAAATGGTACACAAGAATAAAATAGGCTTATCCTCAACCTGCGTCAAGTTTGTGCGAAAAATCAAACATCTTCCGAAGAAAAATTGCATTTGTTTTTATTCCAAAAATCGGTCTCGTAGTTTCCCTTTACTAGGCAAACTACCTCACAGCAGGAAATATCTTTCTAGCGGATTGTTTTAATCTTAGGGAGAAGCTGTCGTGGATCTTAAAGCTGACAATTAGAATCTAATATTGCGTTGCTGGCCTCCTGAATAAACATGAAACGCAAACATTGAGGAGGTTGATATACCGTAATGCATTCGTCCTCCTCCCCGCCCTCACATGTTAGTGTGATTTCTCGCCTTCACTTCTACCCCATTACAACACATCGGTTATTTGGGTATTAGAGCAAGGAAAGATAGTTAAGGACAATCAGAAAATACTTTCCATACTTTTCGCGTATGCAAGTATGGCTCCAAATCCGTGCACTGGGAAGTCTTAAAGGTGTAGGAGTTTCAATGATAACTTCGTTGAGGTATTTTCTAAATCCCTGTTTGCGGGACAATCCTGTTTGCTCCACGTTTAAGGCGCAATCCTTCATAAATATTGTATCCACTAGACAAAAGCTGGTCTTTTGTACGACAAAAGTTCCTTTCCATATTTGTGACATTTGGCCCCACTTAGACCTACGGTTGTACCTGAATTCTCGTGCCTTACACGAGCACTGATTTAGCAGACTGCTGAAAAAACTGTTTGGCACGATACGTAGGATGATTAATACTCCATAATTTAGAGAATTTTCATTGCTCAAACAAAGTGAATACGGCACTGCGTTTGGAAATTGTATAGAAGATCTTGGGTCTAAATGTGTACCGCTGTTTTCAAACATTTATATAGCTTTAGGTACGAAAAAGCTGGATGTTATTCCATCTATCGTTAATGAAAAAATTCATTTCCGCAAATGATAAAATTTTCTACACGGAATATAAAGGTGTTGGTTAAAAGTGAAATCTAAAGAACAGCTCTACCCATAAACCCTTCTAAAAAGATGTAAGAGTTGAATATTTTATTCCCAAAAAGCTCGATTGAAATAACTAGGGCGTTTCAATGAGAGCAAATATAGGAGAAATCCTCACAATGGGGAAGCCACTAAAAGAGCTAGCTTCAAAATTAAATCCCAATGATGTTCCTGCTATTCATCCATATGTATGTTGTTAAAACCAAAGGCCAACTGATTCCGGCGGAGCGTTATGATTATTTGGCTGCCACCCCTTGTAATCGCGCATATAATCCGAACAAGGAGACGAAGCAGGTGATTCTATTACAGATTCAGACGAGTCGTCGCGTTTGTGGTGTGTTAAGCCGACCAATGACACATTATTGCCGGATTATAGGCCGATCGCGAAACCCTTGACATGAGCCGTTGGGGCTTCCTGTCGAATGCACGATGGTTCACTAGTAGGCAGCTGGCTCTGCCCATCCGCCATTACATCATTCCATACTTGTACATGCAATCAACATATCAAGAGCTTGTTATATGACTAAGTTAAATCAATCGTTCATCCCTCACAGCGTTCAAACAAAGGAATGAATATACCGGAATATTCTTGTTTTTGAGAATTCCAAGGTAGCCACTGTGCACAAAGTGTTTCAAAATCAGTCCGAAAAACTATCCGAAGAAAAATCCACTAATCTAGTGTAAAGTGAGCTCCATGATGGTAATTCACCCTAATTAGTTCTTACAACGAAAATTTGTTGCGTATTACGAAGGTGGATTTTACATACAAGTACTCCAAGAACGGTCAGTTATATGCTTTTCGAAAAGGACAGAACTATGAAGGCAAGAGCAATTTAGGCAATCCTACTAGAAGCAAGAAAGAAACTCTTCGATTGGCTGTATCGTACCAATTCCAATCAGTGAGTAGAGAATAAGTGGTCCGATCAGCTGTCTACATTTGCACGTTTGCATTGTCAACCATATCAGTAGTTACGTAAGCGCGCACGAACGCCGATCACAATTTGACAAGTATTACGGCCAGAGTGAGCTGGGTTGATGGATGAGAAAAACATAGTGACGATAGGCATGATTGAGAGTATGAAGCAACGAGTAAAGATAAATTGAAGACCGGTTAAATTAACTTAGGCGCTAGTATTTTGGACACCTTACAGATTATTCCTGATGTCATTGTTTAGGTGCTATCAGCTAAGTGTCCTAGAGATTCGCCAAAAATGTCCGCAAATCACCACCAAGTGCTTCCAATGAGGGTGTGCCTAAGAATCGACACTCTTTAAATTTAAGGATGTTGAAGCACTTCGGAGCTGAGTAGCGATAGACACGCGACCATAGCATTAACGTCGACGAAGGCATAAATTGAGTCGACTTGGCTAGTCAAACAATGCAGAAAACCGGAGAACCGTGTGATGAAACTTCTTGTTGTATCTCTAATTTGTCTTCTAGTTTTATAAACATTATCAGCAGAAAAGACGAAGCGACAACACTAAAATGAAAAGCAGTGGGAAAGACGGGTAAAAGTGGATAGAAACCAACATCGAGTGATCTTCTCGGCAATAAAGTCGTCCGTCTTTAGAAAAACACGTAGGATTGTTGGATAGATTTTGATTGCATGTCACACATCGTAGACAGCACTCATGAAATGAATCGGACATTACCTGGAATATTGTTTTTTCAGTAAGAAAGAAAAACTTCACACATTAACTTTCGAAGCTCTCAACGAAAATTAGAACCATAGACAGACATCAAAGCCACAGTCTTAAAACTTGCTTGAAGTGAAACGTGAAAAAATATTGGTCCAAGGTTGATAAGGTCAATCAGAATCAACTAGTTGTTTCTACACTGTTGCGTGTGCGCCTCAGAGTGAAATCGAGCCTTGTCGTAGATGCCCATACCACTTACAGCTTTCGAAATTGTTTTGATACTAGAAAAGTAATCAACCCTAAGGACGAACTGATCCTTGATTTCATAGCCACATACGGCGCACACAGATTCTTCCGCTGCCACAGGGCTTGCCCCTGAACCTGAAAAGAACCTTAGATTTTTCGTCAAAAAATTATTTATTGGAGATAAATACAATAAATAAACAGTTGAATTTGCATTGGATTCCTAATAGAAGTAAAATTTCTCAGAGAAAGAACTTGATTGCATATTGAGACCGAAATCGAAATTCTTTGTACGCATTGGGGTTTTTTTGAACCCTCCATGTTCCTTCGTCGAAAAAATCCTCAATATCATAGGCAGTAATCTAGAAGCATATTGGAGCACTGTTCAAATTCATCACTTGGCGAAGTGTTACGATTAGATGTCGGAGGGCAATTGATGGTTAGCAACGTGCTGGGATATTCGACCGAGCGGATGAACAGCATGCTCAACCGAAAGTTGAAGCGTGTGAATCAATGTGGTATTGAATATGTGTGGTGGCACAGGTCCCGGGGTGTGTGCTTCATTTCAATGTTGTCAGAGAGCCGAGTGTTTCATGACGGAATACCATAACATACTGCTAAAACGATGAACGCCCCAATATATTCAGAAGTCATCAACGATTGTTCCTCACACTGAACCGACACGCACACCGATAAATGTCCATTTCCGCTTCTTAGAGATAAACCCACCCTCTGGACATAAAAGTCGAAAACAGCGAAGCAACAGCAAAATACCATACAAGCCATCACCAGATGGATGTATTAACGTTGTAGTTTTCTGGGTGCAGAAAATCAGTGTCACAGGAATAAAAACACATATGGGTGTTTCGATATTGCGATTCAATGTAATCACAATGCACTCATGACAACGTTGACGACGATATACTACGTGAATACCAAAATGTAATTATTAATGAGCACATAAAACAGAAACTGATAAAAATTGTTTTGGTAAATACTGTTTGTTTATGACGATTAAATAAAAAATACTCAAGAATACGTGTAAACCAACCATCTGAAATAAAACTAGCTGACGCGAACTGTTGTCGAATAGCAGCTTCGCAGTAGATAGGCAACTTCTCGTCCAGGTCTACTAATTCAGCGCTAAAATTTCATTTCAATGACTACATCAAGTTCTTGTTCTTGAGTAATTTAAGGGCACCATTTTTTGGCGAAAATTTCTACATTCTCAACATTATACAGAAGTGAAGTTCGACGAATTGGAGCTATGAGACAAACGTTTAAATACGAATAATAGAAGATCACTTACCTCGGCATCACGCCTATCATGTGCGCTGGATGCAAAGCGGATTGGGATGTATCCCTAACTACCGTAATCGGCACGCCCACTTTTCAGGCTAGCGTTAACATCGAGGATTTATTTGTCATTGAACCATGGAGGCGTGAGTTTTTAGCTGTTTATTGTGGCTTCTTCGTAAAATATATTAAGTGAGCTTTGTTTAAATGTGGTAATCAACTGTAGTAGTTGGCCCAGTGCATTCATTTGCTTAAGTGGTCGGTAAAACCATAGCGCACTGTAACGCATGAGTCTAGCGCATACATGGAATAAAAATCCGTAAGAAGTATCGAAAACGAATTTCCACTGAAGCAAGACCATTGCGTTTTTGGAATTTTCAAATCAGGCTTTATGGAAAAGATATCGGAATAATTTATAGAGACATTCGGAAAAGCTTGATAAGCAGCAATTTGCTGGTCGTTTTCGCTGATTAGAAGTTCATATCCAAAATTGATACTAAGCCTTAATCTCTGCAAATCAACTGGCCTTCTTTAAATCTGCTTAAATGAAGTGAAAGCAGTTGGTTTCAGAAAAATTAAGGACTTTTCTTTTCCTTGCTTCGTCCAAAAATTTACACATGGAGGGCGTAGAGGATGAATTAAGAGACTTAGGGATTCTCAGGCGCTTGTTACGACCTTTGTCTGGTCGGTGGTGGTGGCTGTGTGACTCACGGCTAGCTTCTCCTTTGCGCACACCGATGTCGAGTCACCCAGCCATTTCGTCGACCAGTGTCACTCCCGTAATGAAAAACATTACTATGTTCACACGTTATCTTGCGTCGTTTTTTTCCATTTGATAAAAAAGAACGAAATGTGTTTTAGCTGGATTTTTGGCACTCAAAGAAAGGAATGAAGAAGGACTGTGGAGCGATTACGAGATCATAAAAACAAGAGAAATAGCACTGATTATTACAGGTGAAAGTGGTATATGTCGGATACGTCTCCTTAACATCTAGTTCTTTATTCTTTAATAAAGCATCTCCGTGTCCGTACACTCTCCCAGTTTAAAGTTGAAATTTCGCATTCCTTTTTAGTTTGACGCTCTTTTCATTTTATTTGGTAGAAATCTAGACTAAAGGGACTGAAAGAGAGAAAGTAAGTAGCTCTAGCAAAAATTAAACGTACTGGTTCATAGTTCGACTCAATGTTACGGACATATCTTTAAAACAAGCCGCTGCTATCGATGAGGATCAGGTGAAATCATTCATTCCACCATTGCATAGAGAAGAGCTGGACTAAATGCAGAAAACAAAGAGCAATTTAATGGAAGCACTTCGAAACACCTTGAAACGTAATGCCATAGATTGTTACCTGCCAATGTATTCGACGGAAACTCAAGATATCTTCATTTTGAAATCTGTGCTGCGCCTCTTTCGTGCAGTGGAAGCGACCCAGTTATTAATCGATCTGTGATGTTCAACTAAAATTGGATTCTGAGTGAGTAATGACGATTTCACTCATATGGATAAAGAACCAAAACATTTCAAGAAGCCATGTATTTACTAGAGCTAGGTTGTGATGATTTTTTGAGCTCGATAATAAAATTTCCCCGCAGCGTCTCAATGGATGGAGTAATCAAAAATCACTGAGCGTAGGAGTACTGTCAGGAATTCAACATAATTTACCATTGAATGAAATGTTTGATATAAAGTATAAATCAGTAGAAAGGAATCAACTCTGTTGCACAGAAATCTGTGCTGCAGGTCCTACATACGACGCTTCCAAGGTTGTTAGAATAAAGGTACGTAAGTCTGTTCCAAGAATTGTATTCATCGGTGATATTGCTATGCGAGTATCATTTTTTCAAGCACTTTTGTACTTGCTGAAAAATTTTAGGCAACCGGTGCCGCTATAAAAGTCTTTGAGAGAAAGCAGAACATAGATGCCAAACATAAAACTTCACTGTAATAGAATACAGGGAAAACTTGTTCTCGTAAGTTAAAATGTGTGGATTCCAAACCCGTTAACAAAACCGTTAAAATTACGTCGAGCTGGACATGAAGATGATTGAAGTTGGTGGTTAAAAATGAGCATTTTTTTTAAACAATCAGTGTAGCGAACGATGCCTTCAATGTCACATGTATGGTCACGGATTTGATTTTTGTTCACCACACCTCCCTCCCACTAAAAGGTCGGCCAGCAGCTTTTGGCATATTCATCGGTGTTCGAAAGTCTTTGTGCTGACTAGGATTCATGTGCATTGTCTCATGAAATTTAAAGCTGAAACTCAAAATTTGGAGGCGAGCATTTTTATGTCCCATCAAGGTTATAAATTAGTAGTTAGTGCCTACCTTTGGTGCTCCCAGGTGACTTCTTACTCTTCCAATTCATGTAGAGTTCTTTAAATAAATCTACCCTGGTAGATGTACAAATTAGGTTTTCACTTTGTACCAAAGTCTGTTACCGATTGACAAACTACATAAGAGTGAGTCCTATAGATGCTGTTTATTGTTTTTCTATATTCTCTACTGTTCTCGATTCGATGAGATCACGAAGACCCACATCAGAAAACAAACAATTGCGGATATTCCAGTCTGATCAACCTGGCTCAGATGAAGGCTAAGGCGTCAGAACGTTAGCTGGAGAAGGTTTTCTTTTATTAATCTCATGTTAGGTTATCAAGGAAGTACCGCATATTGACTAGTCATACCGAGGTTGAAAGAAAGTCAGTTTTTCGAATACTTTACGTTTTATCGAACTATCCATTTTAGAATACTATGAGGAACTAATGTGCTGTGATTAAAACAGACGACAGTATTCGTGTTGTTTGTCAAACTGTCACCTGAAAACGCAGAAATTCGTAGTCACATTGTATGTTCCTTCAGTTAGAGAGTGTTTTGCCAACGAAAAAATGTGAAATAAAGTGTTTCTTCTTCTCTTCATTTTGCATATCTGGTCTTCGCACTACAGTGGAGATCCCAGCATTTCTTGGACTCGATCCCTTTTTTCGCATCCGTCATCCGCAGAAGTGTTCCAACTCTTGTGAATTGACTCCTGCACTTGAGGATTTCCTTTCCTCATGAATGCCGTTGAATGCTGGTCGTGTCGATCCACCCTGGAATCCGCATGTAACTGGTCTCGAGCGTTCCCACTTTGATTGCAGGAAGTGAACGCCTTCCAGTTAAGTCTAATACCAATTTCTCGATCTTGGGAAGATAAGAAGTTTGGTGAACTGGGTCAGACCTGTGCCGTGCTCGTGGTGAATTCCTTCACTGGTACTGCACTGCCGCTCCTTCTGTGGAAGTACAATATTCCCAAGAACATAGCACATATAACTCGAGCGCTCTTTTTCCTTAGTCTTATTTTAAATGGACTAGAGCCTATGATTTTTTTGTCAGTGACGTTTTTCTGAAAGTAATCAGGGTGGTTGTTGATTCCTATTCCACAATTGCAATTGTGGCATGCTTTCTTGTACCCCGTTCAATGTCATCGTCATTGCATTTTATTTCTTTTGAATTAAGTCAAAAAAAGATAGCGAATAACTTAAAAGCTAAGATCATTTGATAGTTTTAAGTACATACCAATGGTCTGGGAAACTTTTTCATTATGTAAAATTTTCGTGCTGCCTCACTTTTCATTACACCATTGTCGAGGAAAGTTGTTCAGCAACCTCACTGCTACTATTTGAAAGCACCACAGTGTCACCGTTTATAAATAAATGTTCGTTCAGGCATACCGTCAAAGACTTATCGAAAGGTGCTCGATTTTTTGATGCTGTTTAAAAAAAATTCCTTGTTATACGTCCAAATAAGTTGGAGTTGAAGACTCCTTTTCATAACCAATTGCACACTGCATAACCCTAGTTAGTGATTGAAAACGAAGGAATAAGAATGTGATTGTTTATCTAATCAAATCTGCCCGCATAGAAACCGATACTTTTCATCTGCGATATTTCAATCTGTTCTGTTCTATGAAATTTCTCTTGGTGGTAGATTCTGTTCTTTGAGTGGCACATAGTTAAGAATCTCCTTTTCTTTCCTTTTGCCAAAGATTTCCACTATAAGTTTACCCTATTATTTACTGCCTGCTTTTTTTAATAATAAAGTATGCTGAAAAATATAACTCCATTGATGGTGAGATATTTGCAGAACTCCGGACCACACGTGCATGCGGTGGGGACGAACGCGCTATACCTTTTGCAGGGACTAATGCATTCACCACCACACCATGCGGGTCTTTCGTGTCGCCTGTCTCTCAGCTATTTCTGTCGATCAGCCTCATCAAAAATCACGCGTCAACGAGATAAATCTAGGAATTCCAAATCCGCAATGAACCTAGTTAATCTGAAGTTTTAGTTGTAATCACAATTTCAACATGCATGGTGTGCTGGTAAACGCGTTAGCCCCCTGAAAACGTAATAGAACGTTCGTTCCTCACCGCAAACACTTGCGGTTCAGAGTTTTGCAAGTATCTTAGAGTCATTAAAATTTCCATTATAAATGCGTCGATTTCTTGTTCAGCAGTCGGGAGGTTGTTATACAGCGTACACCTACTTCCATACAAAAACACACAGTACGACAGTAGCTGATGTTTCGGCAGTATCGCCTTCCTCAGAGCCTGGAAAGGTACAATGGCATGCAGTTTAATAAAACAAATGCTTCCATAACACATACAGATAGACGAAAATCTATATGGTAATTACATGATCAACACCTCGAAAGAAACCCAATTTCCATTATGTCGATATTTAGGAATTTGTTGAACTCTTAAAGAGTTATGCTCACAAATTTTAAGACATCACCAGTGCTTCGCTTTAAAGGACGAGGGCTAAAACGTTTGGCGACATGCAGTGATGAAACTTATGCGACAATGTGTCGCACTGTTGAGTTCATATTTCTGTGAGAGGGATGAGTTCAGCGGAAGAGTTCAACGTCGTGGAACGGTAACGACAGCCGAAATCACAATGTTAGCATATTATTTTTTAACTCTTACTAGTTCTTCGCTGCAGGGTATGATGTAAAATGCAACAACTATGATATTGAGGTATTTCCAAAACTTGGATCGCAAACCTGATTCAAGCTCCGGAACATCTAGTCAAGGTAATCTCGGGTTGGAATCTGGTCTGGGGTCCGAGTTTTGCAAATAACTTAACATCATAGTAGCTCTATTCCACACCATACTCTGCCGTGAAAAAAATTATAACAGCCAGCAAATAATAAGTTAACCTGTGATTCCGACTACAGCCTCAGGTTAGCTGGTTTTAATGACGAGCGTACTGCCCAAATCATTCCCGTTAATGAATATTGCTGATGGCATTGTCAGCTAGAAAACTAGTTGAAAGAAAAGCAAAGTGAGAGCATAAGTGGTGCAGGGGTAAAGCCCTAGAAAGGGTAAATGTCGGTTCGAATCAGGTCTACGGTCCAAGTTTTACAAATATCTCAGCGTCATAGTTACGACAGACGTCGGGTAATCGGGGACATCAAGTGTGCGTTCACAACTCAGTTGACAAGCGTCGACAAGATGGCATTTGCTTCTACGCTTTTTCTACACAGCGTTTTCTTACTCCACGAAAGATGGAAACTGATAGACACTGTTGACCTTTTATTTATTTATACGATCTTATAAATTGATCTTCTTAAGCTGACGCGAGAGCGGTATAGGTCTTCGTTGTCGTTGTCGCTGTTTTTGATGTTGTTGGTCGATGGCTGAAGTTTCTGTTGACGTTATTTTTTGACGGTCGGTCTAAAAAATGTAAGTTCACTATATGCTAGCTAGTATAATCTAGAGTGCTACAAGACGCTTTACCTGAGCAAAATAGGTTATATTGGAGTCGGCACTGGGTCAACACTCGTTCTGGATAAAAGGTCAGCCCTGAATGAAGTGAACCATGTGGGCTGTGTCTCTTCTACTGAATTCGACTCGATGCGACATCTAACAACCATAGCCTGGTAGTGACTAGTTGTGAACTATCGACTCCTACCCACGCCGCTCTAAGGAAGGCGAAGCCGTCGAAAGGTTAGCCGGATAAAAGTTTTTTCAGTCAGCCTTGTGTTACCTTGTCAATGAGATAATGCATATTGATCTTAATGATAATTCGGAAAGAGCCAGCAGGCTTGCCTGTGACAACCTCGCTCTCTCCAATCCAAGTAGGAATGCTGTAGCGCCTATGCTATGGTTGCAGAAACTATCGACGCGACCGGCATTTAACGACATTCGTGACGAAGACGAAAATCTCCCTATGTAGCAATCGAAGCCAGGCGTAAAAAGTTCGAAGACCTTCGTGGATTAAGGATATAAAAAACAGATCGAATGCAATAACTTGATCCGCACAGCAGATGTGTTCATGTAATAGTGATAACAAATGCTGTGGAAGCTTTGTAGATACTTTGGTGGTTACGCCGTGAACAATTGTAATTGATGTGTACATAATAGACGTTTTCTCCCCCAGATCTCAACAGCTATTGTAAAGCGTAGATATGAACTCGTTGTTTTGGACGATTGTATGCTAAATGAAATATGTTCATTTTTTAGAGAAAATTCTAAGGATTACGTATACAGAAGTGTGATGTTTGCTTGTGTTTGGAAATCATCAATGATATTTATGAGCCGAATCATGAGTACACCTACTAATAGACAATATATCAAGCAATATTCATAAACAAATAATGACTGAGATGGAAACATAACGATAAAGAGATGAAAAGGTGAGAAGAAATAGTGAGGGGAGATAACTGGCAGTAAGAAAGTATGATGGCACAAAATAGAGCGAACGGAATGTGCTACGCTTACTGAGGGATAAAAATAGGCTCACATAAACTGAAATCATGGGGTAGATAAAACTCGTACTCATTAAGTACAGTAGTCTGGCGGTGATCTTTATTGGTCAACGAAATTAGAGGAATTAAGTGAAATTGGCAGCACAATAGTCGAATGCGTCTTCCTAAAACTAATGAGTATTAAATAGTCGTTTCGTATTTTAGACTAACTTTGCCACTACACATACGGTATTAATTGTCGCGTCTAAAATACAGACTCGGAAGATCCGCAACATATGACACAAGCTCCGTTTACATGGAAGAAACACAAGGAAGAATAAAGTTGGCAACATGAAATTAATGTTTAGTGGAAATGAACAGTTTGCACCGTGAAATAGAAACCGAACTGCGTTGGCCGCTAATGGAAGTGATTTACATAAAAATGACTCTTTTAAATGGCTCTACTCGCTAAAATTATCGAGAATAAGTCAAACAACGGCCCAGCGTCCCTCATCGTCCGACTCGGAATCACTAAGAGGAATGGAACCAGACTGCGCTTGTATGATTCTTGTACGAGGACCATTTTCGTGAGTATAAACAACTGAAGGGTATCTTGACGTTGAAAAACGATTGGATCCATGATAAATCTAAACAACAACAATTTGAAGACTTGAGACTAACTTCTTGGAAAAATGAAAGACATAAGGATCTCTCAGCATTTGATGTAAGGTCTGCTTTAAAACAAATTAGTGTGAGACTAACAAACACCTCGAATAGCTAACATCACGATTTACTCTCATTATTCGATCGAAACGCGAACTTAGTAAGTGAAGGTCGCACGTCAAGTTTTAGATATGGAAAATGCGAACCTTATCTACATATGAACGCAATTGTAAGCACACGCAAACAGCGCTTTCTCTCACATTATCCACTATTCGCGTGAAATTTTAAAACTAAAAAAGTGATTTCGACATACATCGTTTCCTGCAGGACTGGGTGATGGAATATTATAATAATTTTCTTTAGACGTGTAGTAATCTTGGTGTGTTGAAATTGGCGAAATAGCTGAAGGAGGACGATATGGTGGAGATGCAAATTGACCTGTAGAGGAATGTGATGCAGTTGGTGGAGAGCCACAATGGGAAGGAAAAATATGAAACGATAGGCAGGACGAGTGCTAACAGTACAAAAATAGTAATTACCTGTGTAAGATGGAGAGTTGAACGGAGGAGATCTTATATTACGAACAGGTGGAATCGAACCAACCAAGGGAAGGCGACGTTGTCGCACGGAGCTTGGTACGGTTTCCTCGTCATCAGTCACCTCCGAGAGTGTCGGATCTAAAATATCCTAGACAAATAACGTTCTCTGACGTAGATAGCTATTTGTATTCTGCGGATTGAATGTAGAAAAGTGCTCGATACAAAAATTGCTCATATACTTAGAAGAATGCTGTCTTTACAGCAAATTTTTCTTGTATTTGGTTCATTAAGAATTCATTCGTGAGCAATACAAGCCAAGATTTATTTTGCTGACCGCTATAGTACATGAGAAGTCGAGAAATACACAGATTTATAAAAGAAAAAATGGTCTGTCAACCTAACCCTGGATAAAAAATTTGAAGTGTTCTTTCAATTTTAAAGTTGTCTAGATTTATAATGGCAAATAATTGAAAATAGCTTTTAATAACCTCTACTTCTTCACTGATAAGGTAACATAAGGCTGATATCAAGCTTAATTCGGATCACGTTGAATGTCCTCCTCGTCTTCGCTAGTGCCGTCATGACGCCTTGATTTTATTGCAACTTTCGACTTTTAAACTTTTTATTTTATTAAATCCGGGTGGTGAATAAACGCAGCAGCATCAACAACGATATGGTGAACACCTCCGTGTCACGCTTCATGAAATCCTGCTTTTTACCTTGCCGTCTGCGCGAAGTACAAATCTTAACTCATGTAAGTAAAGGACAAACATCTCATGGGATCTAGAAAAATAGAGTTTCTTTTGGCAGAATAAGAAAACTTGCACCTTGCAGGAAAAGACTAGAAATTCGAGTGGTTTTTATTGCTATATATAAACTTTAGATGTGGCGGTTTGATGCTGGAAGCGGTTACTGTTTTAGTACAGGATGCATGAAAATCAACGTATTTCGCTTGTTAAATGTTAACATAGCGTAATGGTGTCATAATCCACCATACAAATGAATTCATCACTTTGGCAGCAAGATATACCAGCAACTGCTTAAAAGCGCTTATTCTAATAAGATTTCCAAAAGGTTCAGTCACAATGTGGAAGATGTGAAATAGGGAGCAAAAACACGTCAAGAGATGAAGAGGCGTTTGCATGACTTTCACACTTACCCTGATACCTGGAATATCCATGCCTTCTACAACTGCTTGTTACGCTATCATCAGAGAACGGACTCCTCGAATACTGCTGAGGATATGAGGTGTGGTCATCGTGATGTCCATGAGAGTAGTAAAGCAGAGCGGGACGTGATCGGCGAAGACTAGGATCACGCAAAGACATGGCGTAATCGGAGGTTGATAGCGGAGAAACTGAATTGCACATACTAGAGTTATGTTCTAAAATACTCTAAATTAAAAATGAGGAAGGGAATAGCGTCGTGTTAGTGGTCTTGCTCATTGCGAGGACGGCCCAACCCACGCAGGTTCTACCCAATCCTCGAGCCCACCAAGCTTCTCATTCCACTGGGGTAGAGAACTTGATAACAGACTTGTCTAGAACAAACCGACTTCCTTTCACCAGCGTGGATCTGAGGGAAAATCGACCATACAAGCATTCAGCGACATTTATGAAGAAGAGAAAATTCTTAATCAACAGTCGAAACCTAACACAAAAGTTCGAATATCTTTGTAGATAGTGGATGAGAAAAGAACAATCGAATTCAAGAGGTTTTGAAAATACAATGTGATACGCGCGATTTCGGGTTGCATAGCAAAAAAATAATTAACTTATCCTTTAGATGTGGGATATCCTTAGGATATCCTTTATCCTAGCTGAGAGACAGGCAAAGCGAAGAACCCGGATGGTGTGGTGGTGAAGTGCGCTACTCCCCGGTAAGGACAATAGCGCTCGTTCGTTCCCCACCGCATTCACCTGCGGTCCGGAGTTTTGCAAATATCTCAGCATTATATACGAGTTATATTTCGCAACAAGCCCTGCCATTGAAAAGAAAAAAACAGTAAATAAAAGGGTTAAGATTATCCTTTAGATGATTGTGCCGAATACAGGACTTCTTGTATTCGATTTATTTCTTTGCATTAATCATCCACGAACGTCTACCAACTTTTTACGTATGTTTTTGCCTTCGGCTCAAGGATTTCGTCTTTTTTATGAGAATGGTAAAATGTTGTTGGTCGAGTCGATTCTGCTTGTAAACTTGGAGATGGTCGAGCGAAGGCATACCCGCGTGGATTGGAGGAGGGCGTTTGTAGGGAGTCGTACCAGAACCTTTAAGGAAATAACAAGAAATTAAACAAACCGAAGTCATTTTAAATAAATTGTTGTTGCATAAACACATGATAGTGATAGGGATAGTTTCAAGAAGAAGCTCCTGTTGGCATAATAGTCTGGAAACTCTCGAGTTGAATGTGTTGTAAAAATAGGGTATGTCGCTTCTGCCTGCCACCTGCGAAGCTTTGCAACCAAAGAGGCCCACACGCTTTTAGATCTAGGAAATTATTGAAAGTGGAGGGATAGGACTGAATCTCACTTAAAAGTAGGAGTAATTTTCAACAAAACACATGACTGGATTAAGTCATGCAAGAGCACTTTCGTATACAAGATCGGGGATAAGCCAAGGCTATAATAAATCATCATACGAAAACTTTTCAAGAAATTATTCGATTTACACAAAGCCAACGACGAACATGATATTTACCTCCCGATTATCTAGAATATTGAACCAAGTAGTAAAAGAATATATAGTACATTCGGATAGGCAAAAAAGCTAAACCAGTTGAAAGGTTGAGAGGCAACTCTTTGGATTACTATGTTATATTGTAATTTAGAAATCTTAGAAGACCTCACTTGATCTGAAGCGTGACGGGTACCGCTCAGTTAAGCTAGGAGGACCGACTTCTTGTCCACGAAGGCCAGAGTATCGAGGTGAAGGAGTTCTCGAGCGCTGCGATGGCAGCAGCTGTTCCGTCTTAACACGAAATTCTTGCTTGATAATGATAAAAACACTTTAAGTTTTAAGTTTTTGAGGACCACAAGATGAGATCGTAACGAATAATATAAATAGAACTCGAAATAAATAGAACTATTTCCTGTGGCCAACATTGCACCAGCAATGACATTGAGCAATAAATTATCACGCTCATGATGAGCTGACATGATACTATTAATATAACGTTTATTCCACAACGACTAGGGCTTAGACAAATTTCATCTTCTTCAGAGGAATGTAAATAGCTATACTAATAACCACTTAATCAAAAAATTTTTCAAGGCTTATGAAAAAAACCCAAATTCTAGAGTCCAATCATAGGATAGCATAAAAAGTTTCGTTTACTTCTTCCACTTTCACGGTGTAGGCAGATATGCCTGCCCAAGCTCAAAAAAGCTTCTGTCCTACGCGAGCCGTGGTTGATTTCTCAGTTTCCAAATCCTAGTACGTGAATGAACGCCCGAAAAGCTTTCAGTGTTTTAGATCAAACCCATAAACCCGGAAACGAAAAGAGACGAATACTCCATAATCAAATATGGCATGAACTCGTACATGGTGATTCTTTTTTAGCGGAAGCGGGCACATTCATAACCCTACATCATTTCCGCGCGGGAGGTCCCATCTGCGGCAAAAAGAAGGAAAAAATGGACGAAAAGATATGATGGATGTTTGCGAAGCTGTGCACCGAATTTTTTTTTATTACACGATCCGACATCACATATAGGTATTCCAGGATTTCCTGAATTCAATTCGTTTCCTCGCAACCACCAATCACGACGATCGTTGAATTTTTGCATGTGGGATTAGCTTCCTTGAGGATATTTGGTCTTCTCTATGAATCACTGATCTTCCGGTCTAGTTGGCTCTCCTTGAAATCCTAAGATAGTCGTGTAAGGGTATCCGACTGTGCGCTGGACGCAATGAGCTGGTAGCAGACAGATCTGCTATTGGCTTCTTGATCCCGGATGGACGAGAAAGTTGACTGGCCTAGAGCGTGAGAAAACCAGCGCCTGTTTTGGTTCGGCGTTACTGACGATGAATGACATAATTACCAGGAAGGCGTTAATCCCTCCTAAAGTACTACTGGAATTGGGGATTCGGATTTCTCGTCCGGTTTGAGAAAAGTGTTTTAACCGATAAGAATTCCTGCTGATATGGACCTCAATAGGCTTTGAATTAGTTTAAATCTTCTGCAACGTTTGTTATAGCAGAATAAATGTCATTTTTACCATCCTGTCTCAGCTTATCAGAATATAGCAAATTACAAGTGGAAAGTATTAGAAATATGTCGCACGCCTTTTAATTACCAACCCGATTCCAAACCGGTGAGTTTAATAATTTTTGAAGATTACACCTTTATTAATTATGAGCTACTAAGATATTTGACCAAACCCTAACACCAAAATTAGCTGCTTTCAATAACACTATGGAAGAAAAGTAGCCCTAAATGCAAACTACTTAACATGTTTCAGCCATTCGATCTTAGGGGTACAGAAAAAATTGAAATTTCGTAACAGTGGTGGGATTTGGAAAGAGTGTGCTATCACATCATAGGTCGTCTAGATATTATTTCCATGAGACCCTACTCACTAAAACGCAAAAATGGGATACTTAACGCTTTCAACTTTTTTATTCAGCACATTTACTCTTGCGTATACAAAAAGCAATTATCATTAGCGTTAAAACTTCTAAATGTTGCTGGCTTCACTAAATATGACCTATTGATATAAAAACTTTGCATTGCAAAGTATTCAAAAATCCAGAAGAATGGTCTGATGTGTTATATGTGTACTGCAACATAACGAGTGGTAAAACTGAAAAGCACGAGTTAAAAATAAGCACATGCACAATCATTGAATGGATATATTTTTAAAAACTACAGGGGAAAGCGTGCTGAATGAGACACACGATGTAGTTCTAAGCGTACCTCGTCGTATTGTGATGACCTCTCACGATGGTAGTTGAAGCGTGGTATATACTGCTAGAAATGAAACCGCATATGTCGGTGTGCACCGATAGTTGGTAGTTTTACTTTACATTTTTCAAACAAAACTTGTCACCTCTGCTTCGCTTGCCCTCAACTTCCTCTCGCCCTTTCCCTCTCCATCTTTTAAATCCTTCTACTCTTCGACATAAAGTCTTTTAACTTAAAAACAGCCTCTGCACAGTACGTTTAAAAAAATAGATACAGACAGAAAGTGAAGCAAAGGTGGACGCATACGTGCATGAAGAGAACCAAAAATGAGGACACTGTAAGTAATACAAGTTAAGGACGAACCTGAGGAGGGTCATGTGCTACGGCACCAGCACCACGACGTATACGAGAAAACATGTCCGAAATTCGTCTACCAGTTGTTGTCGGTTTCGATCTGGAAGAGGGATTTTTCATTTTTTTCGTAACTGCTTCACATGTGAGGAAACACTGAATCAAAGGTAAACATCGTCACCACAAAGAATTGAAATTGGCTCAAGATAGAAGTGCATGAAATTGCAAAGTAATGTGAACGGTAAATGGAGTTGTGAGGATAAAGAATAATATTAAAGTAAATGCTTTGAGTGAAACATTGGGCAAACCTTAACACTTAGAATTCATCGCTCAACTTGGCGTTGCACACCCTGTGAATTGGAAACAATTCACGTCGGCCAAGCCTCCATGTACGAATCATATACACACACATTATTAGTAACGGTCTACGTGCTACTCTTTTGGTAGAAAGAAAAATGAAACGACGTACGACATAGAGCCAAGGTACTGAAAGTAAAGTGAATACTTTCGTCACCTGTGTGATAGTCTTTCTCTGTGGCTTGAAAAACAGACTCGTTGAAAAAGCAGTTATTTAAATACCATTAAGTTCAGAGAGGGGCTTTTCTAGACCATGTTCTAGCATATTTGTGTTGAATAAGTAATCAAACCGATATAAGCAGAGCGGCAGACAAAAGAGCGGCAAAATAACCGCTACACAAAAAAAACGTTTCTTGCAAATAATGCGGATACGGTCGTTCTGCCTACTTACTTAGTTGGATACTTGGACAGCTCGCCCTCAATGGTTATGCAGGTTCCAGCACGTTCTCCATTTATGGGAGTTTAGCTGGTTTAGGCATTATAGTTCTCTGGATTCCGAGGTCGGCCCGACCAAAATCTGCCCCAGGTCTTCACCACCACAGGCTATCGCTGCCCATGTGGATCAGAGGAAGATCTACCACCATGCGATTGGTTCGATACTAGGATAGTGGTGGATCATGCTATTGCTTTACTCTTAGCTGGGCTTCCTGATGGAAGCGCCAGACTCCTTTTTAACTTGGGAGACCTTGCCGGATGCATGAGTCCCTCCGCTGTACATCGCAGCACGACACTAATTAACACCTTCCAGCCACGATGAGGCGGTAAGCCGTTGAGAGGATCTGTTTTTATATGTGATTAAAAATCAGCTCATATACGACTCAGTTTTTAGATAGAATGGATTGTTTTTTTGATATATTCTTGAGTTAACACGAGGTTATTACCAAAAATGCTTTATCGTGGATAAGGTTTTTGGTGTCTTCATCATCTTCAAAGTCACACTGATTCGAATTGGATGTCCTTAGCACTAATGTTCCTTGAAATGTGGATATTCGTTATCGTATGGAGTTAAATCGAAGAAAAACAATGCGGTTTTGTTATCAATTCAATAAGATATTGACTACTTAAACCGTGATAAAATGAAAGTCGATCTTCAAAAAAAAAAGAAAAAATGGAAAGCGTTTTGCGCTAAGGTGAAGAAAGCAAGGAAAACTGCCTAAACTGCTGATGGAACGAAATAGACTACGAGTGAGAGAAGTGCATAAAAGATAATGTTGCTTACATGACCAACAAAATTCTTAATCCAAAGGTGAAGACTGCATCATATGGGGATCAGCCAGCGCACTAATCTTTTCGGATAAGTGGATTATGCAGTGCACTGACGCGTATGTTATCAAAAAAACTTTTACTTACTCATGTTGCGACGAATACATTAATGGAGTCTGTTGTTCGTCTTCGGTAGTTTTGTTTGACTTTGCTGAATCCACCAGAGATGTGTAAAAGGTGTGCGGACGCTTAAATAAAAGAAGTGTATTCCCTAGTAGAATCAGTGGTTAACTACATAAGAAAAGGTGCTCTAGTGATAACACTTTTTTTAGTCACACTGAAAAAAAATCGAAACCGGCAAGTCAGTTCAAAGTATGCCTATTGATCGTAAACATCTGCTATCAATACCTAATTGATTAGGTCACATCAACGAGGTTACTCAGCGCAGATCGTCTACTTCAAAAAAAAGTGAGTTCTTGTAGATAAGAAACATAAGCAAATTGTGGAAGCTAACAGTTCGTAAGGAAATCGTACCGGAGTTGCCATTTTATTCTCATGCGGTGTGGTGTGATTCGGAATCACTTGTGTACTCTCATCCACCTGAGGCGTGGCCATGTGATTAACATTGCCTGCCGCTTTTGCAGCTGCTACCAGGCCACGAAGGCCACCACCGAATAAGCCGCCGCCAATCTGCAACAGCGAGAGAATAGTAATACTGAAAAGCCCCTCATTACATGTTTGGATAGCACAACAAAAAAAATCGATGAGGGAAAGGTCTAAGGGAAGGAAGGTAAAAAAGATGGCTGCATTCGGAGCCGGCAAAGCAAATGAAGGTGAGCGAAGAAAAAATAAACAAAAGCAACGCATAAATATCGAATAAGTTCCCATCTATCACACAGTTAGTCATTGTTTATATTTTGAATGAACAACTCTGTTCCATTTCGCTTTCGATTCAACTTGAAACGCCGTCACTGTGCAACACAGTAAGAAAATGCATTGATTCAGTCCATTGTTGCTGCAGCAACCTGTTGTTGCTCGTCGACTTGTTGCTGTTGATGCTGCAGCTGTTGTTGGTGCTCGTTTTGTTCTGCACTCTCAGACGAATCTGCCCATTTGAACATGGCGTTGCGCCGTCGGAGTAGTATTAGAGCTGTGCGCTCACGTTTACGTAATTCCAGCTAAACTTTAGCGATTCTATTTTCGATTTTTGTAGTAAGTAAACGTTATTCCACAACCGTGCTCCAGAAGCATTTCATGCCTGAAGTTCGGTGTGGTTTCGACCACCTATTGGCTGCTTCCACTGTGTCAATGGATGGCCGAAGGATGTTACCATGCTGATTTTAACGTTCAAAAGAATGCTATTGAGAAGCTTTAGCAGGACGGTAATTCAAGAATAAGATTTGCGTTCTTGAATAAGACACTGTAACCTGACAGAATCATCACTTTGTCATTTAGAAACAATTCCTGCATTTTTGGCAAAAGAAAAAATTGATAAATATGAAAACATCTTAGTTGAATGTTCCAACCTCTGTTCCACTCTTCTTCGCTCGATAATTTTCGAGAATTAGCAGACCCGCGTAGATTTTCCCTACAGTCAGTTTTTGAAAACAGAGCTCTAAAAAACGGATTTTTGCTCGAACCGTGGTTTTCATGAGATTTAAACTGCTTAGAGCAGAAACAGATAACATAACTTCACTACTATTTTGACAGTGTGAAAATATCCAAGCAAGTTACATACAAACAAATAAAAAACTTCGTATTCACAAACTTTTTACACCAGAAAACGTCAAATTTTAGAACACTATAGGGCAACATAACTTCACATGTTTGTTTTCCATAGATGGATAAAGGATAATGCTCTCGGCGTTGATCAATCCCAGTAGGATGAGCTGTGCATTCGACTTCATTAACTATCGTTGGAAGTGATTGAATGCATATCTGGCCTTTACAATGACTCGCGGTAGCCTACCGATGTATCGAGCCAGTGCTGCTAACCCCCCAGACAAGTTTGGTACCAATTTGCAGACCTCGGAGGTTTGAAAGGCTTGGTAAGCCAAGGACGCGAGGATCGATCACATGTGCGCCGCAGGACGTCTCTGACCACTGCGCTACACGCGCCCTTATTTGTTTTCCATATGAGTAGCAATATTTCTAACACAAGTTTTACGTACTAAGTCCTGTTCTGCACGGTATTTATAGAAGGAATGGCAAAAGAGAGCGCTAAATTGAGCTTGTAATATAAAGAAGAAGCTTAAAATAACTTTGGAAAGATTTGCCGAACAATACATTACGTAAAAATACCATGGTTTGGAGGTACCACTAGATCAATCATGTTCTTCTTCGCTTTAAGTGGCCAAATCTTTTTCAGTGTTTGTCTTAGCTCTTCATCTGCTTCATCCATTTCTTCAACTAAAAAACAGCATGACTTTTTATGCTGGAAACACACAGCAAGTTGAAATAATGTTTTCCAGTAAATAATAGATAGGGTCAGAAATCTAGGACCATTGTTGCCTGTTCAACTTCGTTCTGTTCAGTGGTAGATGCTTCAATAAAGTTCCTAGATAAGAAGCAAAAAATTCTATAGGTCAAAATATCTCTTGATTTTATCCGAGTCATCCGAGGTGCCTCGGTGAACTAGTACTATGAACAGAAAAAAATCCATAAACAGGTTTTGCGCAACTCACATGAAACAGTTCCACTTTGCGTTAGATATTTAGAGAAACATGAAATCCTTTTGTTAAATAAGCCAACAATTAATAGAAGAAAACTATACCAGGTCGCATTTTGATACTAAGACTTTCTCGAATGAGAGCGAATAGGGTTGTGGTGAAATGCACGGTGCCATCTTCAGCCACTGGCATGTTCATGCGGACGAGATGCTTGTATGCAAGTCGATAGGGACATTTCCGACCGAATCCGACCGGTGGGGTGATGTTTCGTAGCATGTCATACATGTCCGTGTAGTGAATCCGCCCACTAAACTGACAACTTCTTGCTCAATAGGTAGAGGTAAGTAGACGATCGATAGATAATTATTAACCGCGTTCAACTTGTTCATTGATTAAACTGTCAAAGTTATAAACTCCGTTATCGCAATTCTAAGCAATCTGAATGCTCTGGTCACTGTTTACCATACAATTTAAGTGAAGTATTGTTTAACTTCCGCGACGGTTCGCAACCTCGTCGTGACTATCTATTTTTTTTCTATTTTTTTTGTGTCAACCTTTAATGTATAGCACAGAGTTTACCCCCTCCCCAGAATGAGGACCGGTGGCCACTTATACTGAGGGCTTCATAAAACCCTAGAACGGCACTACAAGGTGTAGAAATTTTGTCGAACCAGGAAATTACCCACCAAATGGAAACTGTGTTTGAGTCTGAACGACTTTTTGGAGACATGAGCTATTCGACTAGTCCAAGTGTGGTACTAATAACTGATTTGTAAAAACTTAGATCGTAAGAATTTCTGCTGCTACGCCAACTAGAAGCTATTTAAGTAGCTACAGAGCCATGCTTTACCATATAAAGATACTCTCTCATTTCCAACCAAAGAAGAAGTGAAAAAGTAGCACTCACGTCGCTGCTGGGTCATAATCGGCCCAAACACGAATAAATTCGTCTAGATGATGAGGACCGAGAATCGATGAGTCCCTAGTTAGGTAGTCGAAATTATCCATAATTACGGCAACGAAAAGATTCAGCATCTGGATGGAAAAGAGGTGCCACATAAGGAAATGTAAATGTTAAGAGCAGTCGATAAATATTTGGAAAGATGTATGGTAACACTGTTGTGAATTTCACCGGTCCGTATTTATAATTCAGTCAACTCATTCTTATATGAAACTCGACCCCATCTATTAAGTGTGAATCTGTGCTGCGCGTACCTAGGTAATAGACGAGGGGTTTAATGCGAACCAAACCGAGCATGTAATTTTTGTGAAAAGCTGGCGGACCTTTACAACTTTCGTGTACGTATAGAACTTCCACACATTTATACGATGGTGTGTTTACGTGTTTACAGAACCTACTATGCACGTTGCTTCGACAAAAAGCTTACAATCAAGTGATTAGGAAGCAACGGAGGCTACTCTCAGTCTTCTCTAATAAATAGGTCTTATGCCTAGACCAAGAAGCTACGAGAAGTTCATTGTAAGTACGTAAGCCTAGCATCATAACAAAGCCGGTAAGCCAGACATGGGTACTCTTTGCTCAATACAGTGAAAATCGGAGTCCAACGAAAAGTTTCGGGACGGCTCCCAGATGAATGGAGACTTTGCCGGTGACCATTCAAGTCATTCGATTGCTGCTGTGATTGTAGTGACAAATGCATATCTATAATGCAAACCAACCAAAAATGACGAGAGGAACACAAATGACGTAAAGTACGCGTAACTGACGTTGCTACCACATGTCTGGCCCTAAAGTAGTGAAGATAACTGCTGAACAGATCGAAGTGTAATTCACTATAGCGGAACCAAATAAGCGTGAAACTATTTAACCTTATCGTAATTGATTTCATCAGATCCAGCACGTGCACAGTCTTTTTGTGCACCACACGCCATCATGATATCCTGCCAACCTTCTCCAGTGGCACATCTGTTACAAATACAAATATACATGAAGAAAACATGTTGTAAAATACGAACCGAAAAAGAAGTATCACAGAATTGAAGAATGACTGAAAATTGTTGTGCCGATTGATTTCGGTGGCAGCGTTCAGCCATATATTACCAAAGACCTGAAAAATCTAATAGTAAATTGCTGATCTAATTGTTAATGAATGATTAGTGGCTCATATATATAAATATATAAAACATATAAAATACATGCCAAGAAATGAACTTTCTTAGAAAATGTGAGATTTGTTGTAAGTTACCATACCTGCATACCTACGATCGCGTAAATGAAGAATAGCATGCCGATCAACAAACAGACGTAAGGAAGCGCCTAAAGATGAATGCAACAACAAAAAAATACTGATAACCATAATGTTGCTGAGATGTTTGCAAAACTCCGGATCGCTGGTGTCTGTGGTGGAGACCGAACACGCTATTACCCTTTCCGGGAACCAACACGTTCATCACCACACCATGCGAGTCCATCGTTTCGCCTTTATTTCAGCCGTGCTATTGAATTATTAGTAAATTTATCTATTGATGTTCTTCAATACGCACCTTGAAACTCTGCACGAACGTCCACAAAAGAATGCGAATGGTGTAACCTTGCTGCAGAAGACGGATCAATCTAGCGGCCCGAAACAGTCGAAGAAAACCGAGAGAAACGAAATGTCCTGCATTGAATTACTTCTTATAGATATATAACATAGCAACTGCTGTGGAACTTCTAGTATACAAGGATCCAAGAGCACAAATTTAACATCAAGCTTTTATTCGAATATTTTGAAACTGGAGAAGTTGGAGATGCAAGATAAAGGTTAAGAAAGAAAAGGATGAGTTAGTCCACCTCTCAGCCCTAAAATACGACACTATGTTGAAACTAACCTCCAAACTCAGTTACCAACGCATCAGTTATTGAACCAACCACTGTGACAAAATCAAATCTATTCCATCCATCGCGAAAATAGTTCTGAAAAATAAAGGACCCTTTGCTAGCATGCTTTCTTTAATATCGAGTGAAAATGATCTACTTGATACTTACCCTAACTCCAAATGCGAGGATTTTTAGAATACTTTCAACGGTGAACACAGCTGTGAGAGCAGTATTGAATAATCTTAGAATGAATTTGGTAGTGAGATCAGCAAGTAGCCAACGTTGCACTGCAGTAATTGCAAACCAACCTTAGAACTTTTTCGTAGAAATCGGAATTTCCATGGAATTTCATCATGAGTATAATAGTGTTGCAACAAATCATTGCCATGATGAAATACTCGAATGGCGCTGAAGTGACAAGCCTCCAGATGCGATACTTAATGGAATTCTTGTCTTCTGGCATGAATAGTGAACGTGGTCGAGCATTCAGTGCAAAGTCTATGCACTGCTTCTAGAAAGGTATTTGTTAGATCATACGTGTGATACCCCCTAGATTTCCTTTATATAAATTTAAATTAATAGCGAAGCTGCATAAAGTCTCAATCGTTGGTGAAGGGTGGGCCAAAAGTGGTCATGAACGCGCTCTGAGGAGTTTGGATCAAGCGAAGACCTTCCTGCTTCTGTTTCTCTCGATTGAAAAGTGCTTCCCACAAGATACAATGTGTGTACCCGCATATATTAAACCGTACGATGGTGGGTGTACTTCTGTGTTTTTATTTTCATCAGAAATGTAATCCTAAACAAAATGTCTGAAGTAAGGTTACTGAAGTCAGTGCTCTTCTGCCAACATGTGACAAACTTTTAAATTAGATTTCCATAAAAACCTGAACCACTGAATCTGTTTAAGCCGTCGAAACACAGTATCTTAGCTTGGGGTTTTATCCTAAAAGAAATTATTCAAATGTGTTCATATCTGGTGAAGAAGACAAGTGAGATTTTGTAGAATTCAGTGCTTAAACTCAACATTCCCAATAACTATTCATAAAACATAGGAACGCTCGTTGAGGAGCAGCAAAATCGGCCCTTTCGATAAACGACACTGGTCGTAGAGTTGCACTGATTGAAGCATTCGATACGCTTCCTGACTACGCTCCTTGATCCGCTTCAGCATGATTCAAAACGCTGTAGTATATGATTCAATCAACTCGAGTGAAAAACCTACTACGTATTCCTTTAGTGCAAACTTGGCTTTGATAAATGTTTGGATGCTCTAATTTTGACTAACATTCCATAGAATGTTCTATATGTGTTAGAATTAATTTCTAGTTGCGTATTGCTTAAAGCTAGCAAGAACGGATTGCTTCTGCTCAGCAAAAAAGCTTAGGATGGAGTTAGTCATTAGTCATTAGTCAGTTAGCTCATCGTTGCCACAAAACCTCTGATGGCGATTTTGTACCACACCTTCGTTGATGGCTCCCTGATAAAATGCAAAACTAATATTGTTACGGTTTACGTGACTTCACATGCAAGACGTTACCTCATTGGAAGATTTAACACAATTGTTCTTCCTCAATTTTGAACCTACTATTCTGAATTGAATAAGAAATTAATAATTTGAGGTGAAAAATTAAAATGGACAGTAAAATCCTCCAAGCGGGCCACCCGTGGTTACTCTACTTTTAAAAAAAGCGCTAAAAAAGGGTCCAATTAAAGGCTTTTTGCTCTTTATATTAATCATCTAGGAGGAGCCCACTGGCCAGCTCCGGTGCACAACAATGACCAGCGGAAACCCTACTGGTATCTATACGAGTAATTCAATGGAACGCTGCAGACGATTACGGTCACTGGATGGCAACTGGTCTACTTGTAGCCAGCACTTTTTGTTAAGCAAGAAAATCGTGCTCCTGAAGACACGTCTTCTAATTATTGATCGTTGAAACCTCCACATCGCAGCATAAACGTGCATTATTCGTATACAAGAAGCACACTGGTGGTCCAAATAAGCACTAATTACGCTACATATATAACGCTATGTTCTTGTAAAAAGTTTTATAAAATTTGAAACTACCTGGTTTTTATCCAAATCACCTTCAGATAGTTCGGCTTCGCCCTGCAAATTTCACCGAAGATGAAACGAAGAAAGCAGCTGCTACAAACAAGAAACAAAGACCCACCTGCTCTTGAAATGTAATAATGATCAGAGCGACGAAAATGTTGACAAAGAAGAACGGGAACACAACAAAAAACATAACGTAAAAAAGCGCTACCTGAAAATGCAAAGATGCAAAACCCACTCCATTATAACAGTTTCACTGAGCTAGGCTAAGTCAAAATAACTCGCCGAATCACTCTAGTTGAAAGAAAACAGTTTACACAAAAAATAAAGTTGAAGTTCAATTTCTGCTAAACTTATTGCCCTTACCAACAATTAAGCATGAGGATGGTCTCTTTACAGTGCTTTTCAATACTTTCTCTCTGTGAATTCATTAACGCATTCGCGACGGCGTCTAATTTTTCGTGATCAGCGTACAGGAGAGCGCCCAATTTCCGGCTCTTATGGACTTGGCTGTTTCCTGACATTAACATTTTTCGATAAATGGGAGACTTGAGGGAATCTGAACATAAGAGGAATATAGAAGATACTTTGCTCTATTACACTATAGCTACAAATGGTAGCTTGGCTATTGTTTAGTGTGTGTTACTATGGTCCATCGTGTAAGCACATTCATGCCAACACTTTGAAGATTTTGCAGCTTGTTTCGAGTTTCTTTCTGTACTTTTCATACTCCTAACGGTTTACCGCCACATCGTGGCTTGGGGGTGTTCCAGGGTGTTGGAATGGAATGTACAGCGGAGTGATTCGTCCCCCCGACGGAGTCTCCCAAGCTGAGAAGGAGTCCGGTGTTTCAATCAGGAAGCCTAGCTAGGAGTAAACCAATATCAGGATCCACCACTGTCCTGGTATCAAAGTCGCATGGTGGCAAATCTCTCTCTGATCCACAGGTGCTGCGACTGCCTGTCGTGGTGACGACTTGGGCAAACTTTGGCCAGGTGGTCCTCGGGGTTCCAGAGAACCACAATGGCTTAACAAGCAATTCTCCGAAAAATGATGGTTATGCTGGGGTCCGCACAACTACTGAAGACGGGCGTCCAAGTATCAAGTAAGTAAGTTTTTGTACTTATCCATTCCAAAAAAAATCAACTTATTAGTTTGATTAAAAGTGAAAAAACAGCTGATCTCCAGTCAAATTGCAGATCACTGAAATTGTTTCAGAAAAACTTTTCTGTATACTTCTAACGCAGAGCAGAACTTTTCTCGGTCGACACCTGCCACAACACCTGAGATGGAAAAGATATCATCAATTCACTAGAGAAAAAGCCAAGATAAGACTTTACTGTGGGGAACGAAGACGCTATTACCTTTTCTGGAGGCTAGGCTAACGCGTTCACTACCACATCAGAAAACCCAAATCGGCATTGAACGCAGTTAAGCTGAGATTGCAGTCGATATCACGGTGTCAACATTTTTTTTAACATCTACTACAATTTTCGCGTAAGCGTATTATGCGAAATCAACCACAACGATGCTGAGGTATTTGCAAAACTCCGGACGGGTAGTGTATGCGGTGGGGATCGAACACGCTATTACCATTTGGTGAAGGCGAAACGAAGAAGACATATGCTGTGGTGGTTAACGCGTTAGCCCCCGGCAAAGGTAATAGCATGTTCGATCTCCATCGCATACACTACCCGTCCGGAGTTTTGTAAATATCTCAGCATTATTGTTGTTGATTTCGCATAATACTCTGCCGTAAAAATTGTAATAGGCAGTAAATGAAAAAGTTAACATTAAGGAAAGAGTTCTCAACGCCAAAATAAACCAGCTAAAACAAAACAACCTCTGTAGAGGTCATACTGGCCACAATATCTTTTTACAACTTACATCTATAGAGAACACGTCGTCGCGAATGTGTTAATTCCAGTGCAAACGAGCTTACTAACGTACCTCTACACGATAAAACGGACTAGGCCCCTGATCCTCGAACGTGGTGTCCATAGAGTTCTGACGAATACCTGGCCATCCCTCACCCGTAGTGACAACGAATAAGGTAAGCATGGCGTTGATGGTGTTGTCGTAGTTGAATGGACGCAGTCTCCATTCACGCTGCTCAACTCGTGGTGGTTCATTCTCAAAAAGGACAACAATGGCAAAAAAAATTGGCAACAAGGATAAAATTTAAATCGAAAACTGGAATAAGAACAACAATACAGGAGAGTTTAGCATACATTGGCATAAAAGCTTTAGAAAAGCAAAAATTACAACAAATAACGTTAATCACACATGGTTTGTGCCATTATTCTAGTCGTTATCATCAGTCATTAGTCTTCCATTCTTAGCAACAAGCGAAATCTGAACATTTGCAAAAATAGCACATTGAAACCGTGATTTCTGTTTGGATCGGAGTACATGTATGGGATATTGTTCTAAAGTAATAAATGTAGACATGCAAACATGACGACAAAGAATGCTATCGTGGAAGAAACAGAAATAAAATCACAGAATGGTTTATACAAAAAATCGACAGAATGCGGAAACATGGGTTCAACAAAAGAGGACGGGAGTGAAAATATGAAGCAGAGCTCGTAATTTACAGTACTAACTCTAGTGTCTGTCACACAGAATAAAAATGTTTTACCTGATTGTCAAAAATGAAGAACTGGCCATGACATTGGTATGCGAAGCGTTTAGTTTTGTCTGTGCAGTAAAAGAACTTTCCATTGAACAACTAAACAAAGAATTTAGTGCGTGACTTTTGTAATTTCCTTCTCTTATGCTAATGTAGTGGCCGATTGGAAACGCGAAATACCATGTACGCATCTTGGTGTGTTAGTGATCTCATGTTCTGTACGCTCTGATGGTATGAATTAAACTTTCCGAATGAATGAAGATGTATTGCTGAGTAGCGTAGTTTCGGTTTTGTACCTTGTATCCTGTACCCCGACTCCAACAAAAAGCCAGAAATCGAGCTACGACAAAGCAAAGAGTAAGCTAAGTAGAGCCAGAGGAGCTCGAAGACTTATTCTTGGCTATCCCTTGTTGAAAACAGTGTAAATGAGTTTCATAAGGTGTTTAGAGTGCGAGTTGCGCAAGGGTTTCAGGCGTCCAGCAATGCACAGGGTCGTTCGTCAAAGTTCCTGCCTCGGGAGAGCCAATTCCGAATTCCTCTGGAGTCCGTAATTCGGTACCGTGTTGCAGGATTAAAAACAACGACTTTGCATAACAGGATGCCCTCGAAAATTACTGCATAGGTTAAAAATGCAGAAATAACGAGAATACGGGAAGTAGTGTAAAGACTATTTCCCATGTTGACGGCAACCATTAGACCTATATGGGAGTAGATTGGCCGATGTGAATTGATTTTCAATCCACAGGGCTTATTTTAATTTACACTGTGCACGGTGAAAAAATGGGAGTGTCAAACAGCGCATAAAAGTGTTCGCCAGACATTAACTGTTACTAGGTTTTGACTTGTAAAAATATTTAAGAGGCACTTGTACCTGTACAGCAATTACTCCAAAAATGAATTGAAACAAGAAATATACTATTAAAATGTTGAAGACGTTTTTAAGTGAATTAACCACACAGTCGAAGACAGCCTAAACACAAAGTAGAACTTTCATCTTCGATGAAATTATAGCTAATACGAAATTATACCTTGAGCTTCGGTATTCTTTTGATGGTCTTGAGTGGCCGCAGTACGCGAAGCACCCTTAGTGATTTGATGGTGTTTAAGTTCTTACCAGCGGATCCTTCAGTGCCACTAAACAAAAGTTCCAGCAAAAAGTAAAAGAATCTATTCTTGATTAGTGGCGCAAGAATAACATATTTCGCAGCTATAATTCATACATCCTGGCGTAAAAGAGATACTAACGATCGCCATTAACGAAATAGGAAAAACTTAAGAGTGCCCGTGGCAAAAAGAACAGTTCCCTGCACTCATAATTCAGATGAACACGTGTTTCTTGATGACGGGATTGTCAGTTAGTACGACTTTCAAGCACATCACGTCTTTACAATAATAAGCTGCAATTGTGGCGACTATTACGTCTTCTCTTCCAAAAATGCATTAGAATGGCACTTTAAATTTTCATAGGCGTTGGGATGAGAGGATTTGGGGGACATACGCATTGAACATCTAACAGCGCCAACAATGGGTAAAATAGAAATCAACGTATATAACGTATTCAGTTCACTGTTCATGTGCTGAAAATACAAGCAAAGCAGTATAAGCAGCGAGTTAGATACTATGATAAAAGTGTAGATTTTTCAACGTGTTATAATTCAAAATTTGGAATAATTCTTATCAGTCCGCAGTACTAGTAGAACTTGAAGATGTAGGAATGAAGGCCACTCACGCGAATCCAAACGCAACGAGAGCGCATGTCACGACAACACCATCGAGAATGTTCCAAAAATCACGACAATACGATCCGGGATGGAGTATAATACCTTGGTCGATCAGCTTAAAAAGCATAAGCAGAACATCTTCGTTGTAAGTACGAACAACTGCTTCCATCCAATGTCACATTTAGATCAAGAAGTGTCGAACGAAAAAGGTTGAAAACAGATCAAAAATGCATTTAAGCCTCCAAAGAAATTGTTATCTGATGTATACGATGAAAACAAACCTTGAGCAACATTTCGCATGCAAACACACCAGTGAAACAATAATCCATATATTGTAGTACTTTATTCCTGAAAAGACGAAGCTAGAACTAGAACATGCAATGTATTTCGATAATATATTGTTGTGAAAGAATAGGTTTCCAATGTTAAAGACAGAGTCGAACCTCGGATTATCTTCATCTACTGGGTCTTCCGCAGCCAGCGAGATCGATGACAGACAAATCACTCCCATGACCATCATCTCGAAGTATTTTGTGCAAACAATGCTGTGAACCAGTACGCGCAACCTGCTTTTGGCAGCAAGTTACTTAAACCAATATGTGGAAGAAAAAAATTTAAATCACACACGGATTTGATGGAGAAAGAAAAAACATTGATGTGTAGGGCACCATCGGACGCGGTCCTCCAAACGGCGACTCCTCTTCCTCGAATTCCTCTTCTAAACAGGGCTATTATATTGCTGCAAAACATTGGAACACTGTAGTACCTTCTAAAACATTTTACTAAAGGGTAGGTATTAAAACAAGTGAAAGAAGTTACACAATAAACTGAAAAACACCTACCTTCATCTGGATCATTCCCATTCATATCAATGGCACAATGGCCGCCATCCTAAAAGAAAAAATAAGCCATGAGGTATCCAACACCAAATATTATCAGTTTTAATTCAGTAGACAGCAATAATGTCGCATTTTCTACAAAAAAATAGAACGAATAGCTGATTAAACCTACCAATGATTCACCGCCTCACCATGGCTAGGAGGTGTTCCTGGGTGTCGGGCTACGATGCACAGCAGGGTCTCCCACACTGAGAAAAAGTCCGGGGTTTCCACTAGGAAGTGTAGCGAAGATTAAGCCATTACCAGTACCCACCACCGTCATGGTGTCAAACTAGTCGCATGGAGGCAAATATCCTTCTCATCTACAAGACTTGCGACTGCCTATGGTGGTGACGACCAGAAGCAGACTTTGGCCTGGCTGACCTGGGAACTCTAGGAAGCCACAATAAACCAGCAAAACACCGAAAACATACAAGCTATGCTAGGGCCCGCACAACAAGTAAAGACGGGTCATCCAAATATCGAAGTAAGTAAGGTAAGTGAAGGCAACAGTTGGCTCGTTTAAGAAGTAACAACGATGAAATTAAAATGACTTGGCTCACGATAACTGAGAAAAGAAGATAACGTTCATGATCTTACTGGTTCATCCTCTTCGCTATCGTCCATCTCATTCGCTTTTTCATCAGCTTCTTCAGCTGCTGTGAGTTCCTGAGCATTTGCCAAATTATCTACAGCAATAGCCAAGAATACATTCAACAGTGTATCTAAACACATATCCATAGAAAATATCAAGGTGTCACAAAGATGCAACAATATGGATAAAAATTCTCTTCAAACGCAACCATTCCTTTTCGAATTTTTATTTTCGTTCAAACGAAAACTGCGCTCACGAGGAAACCAAGCTCTTCCGCGCTTCAGTAAAAACCTCGGCTACATGTTACGTCATAAAAACTGATTGCACGAAAAAGTGAAGCTTAACTTACAATTTCCGAAAAGCACCAGAACAATAAAATATATACAGTACACCATGCCACCGCCATATATACCGCCTTGTGCTTCGATGGCCAGGTACATAACCTCGTTCCAATCTTCACCCGTCAATATCTGTCAAACAGTAAGAGATGTAAAATTTTATTAGGCAGTTCCAGAACCTGAGCCAGTATTTCAGCTATAAATTGCAAAAAACAAAGAATGAAAAATGGAAGAATTTCGAAGGTAAAGGACTAAAATGTAAAAACTACGAAAGCTGTGACAGTTCTTTGTTCACTGATATAGTTGCCGGTGAAAAAAATTATTTAAAATACTACTTATTTTTTAGCTGTCATCTCGAAACAACAGCAAATTTTTAAAGGAATTAGTATTGGCCACAATGATGCTGGGATATTTGCAAAACTCCGGACCGCAGGTGTCCACGGTGAACAACGAACGCGCTATTACCCTTTCCGGAGATTAACACGTTCACTACCACGCCATGCGGGTCATCCGTTTCGCCTGTCTCTCAGTTAGCTCTTAACTGGGTTCAATGCCAATTCAAGCTCTCCAGATCAATCCCGTTGGCGGGGGATTGCTGATGGCAGTGATCGATAGAACTACCGGTGAGACAGACGAAACGGATGACCCGCATGGCGTGGTGGTGAACGCGTTAGCCTCCGGAAAGGGTGATAGCGCATTCGATCCACACCGCAAACACCTGCGGTTCGCAGTTTTGCAAATATCTTAGCATCATTGTGGTTATTTCACGAATAATACCCTGCCGTGAAAACTTGTAAAAGGCATTAAATAGAAAGTCAACATTGGGAATTGATAATTTATGAGAAAATAATAATTACATTTATTAAACTTTAATGTGTTGACAACCAGAAAACACTAACTAACCTGGAATACAGTGATTAAGGCAACAGGGAACGTATCGAAATGCGTGTAGGGGTGCATTGTAGGAAAATTAAATCTGCAAGCATACATTCATACATTTGCTTGGTTATTATAAGAAAAAAGTATTAGTGCCAGCCTTTATAGTCACACACCACTGCGCAGTAATAGCCATAAAATATGAAACAAAATGTGGAAATTTAGTTAGCACTTTTCAAACTTTAGAAGCGGTAAGCCTCCCGACGGTTTACCACTTCATCGTGGCTGTGAGGTGTTCGTGGGGGTCGTGCTGCGATACACAGCTGGGAGATTTATTCGCCAGCAGGGCCTCCCACTCTGAGGAGGAGTCCAGTGGCTCCATTAGGAAGCCCAGCTAACAGTAAATCCATGCCAGGAGCGACCACCATCCAGGTATGAAACTAGCCGCATGGTGGCAAATCTTTCTCTGATCCACAAGAGCGGCGACCGTCTGTGGTAGTGACGACCTGGGGCAGACTTTCGCCTGGCTAATCTCGGCATTGCAAAGAACCGCAATGGCTAAACCAGCAAAACTCCAAAAAATGGAGATTATGATGGGACTTGCACAACCAGTGAAGATGGGTCGTCCAGGTATTCAAGTAATTTAAGAAAATATTAAAACATATCAACTTTAAACCTTATAGGAATATCTAATTTCTAAAAATAAGACGTAGGTAAATCTACGCGAGTTGTACGGAGGAAGAAACTACTCACTTTCCTCCAAATAGTTGCATTCCAAGCAGTGCAAATATGAGAATGAAAAGAAAAAGGAGAAATAACAATGAAATGATGCTCCTCATTGAGTTCATTAGTGAACGAACCAAATTACGAAGCGAAACCCAGTACCTGAAATGCATGTGACTTTCGAATTATTTCGAACAAAAGTTGTGTGAAAACCCATTCTTTGCTTTTTAAGCAGATACGACGTTAATAGTAACAAGATTTATTCAGAATAGCTAACATTTCGACAGTTTCGTCCTCTTCGGAGCCTAGAAAGGTCAAATTGGTATGCAGTCTACTCAGCCAACCACTTTCATAACCTTATAAGACAAAACACAAAAACCTAAATTTCCATTCGCATAACAAACAGCTTCTTTTAAACACCTACCGATTTATTCCTTGCGAGTATTCCAATTAATTGGTGGAGAGCAGCCGCACACAGTGAGTATACATGGGAGAGGACTGTGCTTTGATCAGGTCACAGAATCTGCCTGAGGTATGGCGCGAAGTCACGTGTGACCTCGACCTCGACAATACTCCTTGCAGTTCTTTTTTGGGTTTTTGAAAGTGATCCAAAACGCTTTAAGAGTTTTACTCACTGATATTTTGCATTCCAGTGTGAGGAAAGTGACCTTCAGTTCAAAATCTTCGTTATGCTTTTCTGTCCTATGCTTGCATAGTGTTTTGTTAGAATTTATGTTCCACATGTTTTACAGGAATGCTGTGTCTACTCGTTTCGCCAACGTACTGATCCCCGAAATCAGGTCGAAGTTACTCTACGACAACCCGAGTTCGCTACAAATGAATGTTTTAGGCAGTGGCGGATAAAATATGGTGTTCGCTTAGCTAAGACAATCTGTTGCGTTTTTTACGGACTTCCTTCACTAGTCGGATGTTTTTTGATACAACAGGTAGCAATTCTTAGGATACTAAAGTTTAGGTACTAAGTTTTCTCTGTTGAGACGATAAAAGTGTTGATTTGGATAGACTATGTGTCAACATAACCTTCCCAAGCTCTGAAGGTGGCCACCGAAACGTCAGCTGCTATTGAATAAATCTCATTACTGACAACTCTGTGTCTGCTCTAGGACAAAATGTAGACTTAATGAAAAGGCTTAGTTTAGTAGAAATTCGGTTTTCAGGATTCTTGGAAAGGCCTCTACAAAAGAAAAACGTCACTGAAATATTGTTTGAAGGTCTTTTGTATATTATGATAGGATATGTTACTAAGAATAACTCTATAAAACTATATGATATAAAGTACTAAGTGAACCACTGCATCAATTAATGGAGGAATTGGTGGGTCCTGTACTGATTCTGCATCGCGTAGATTAGTCAAGAATAATTTCGATTCACATATACATATATGTATATATATCCATGTATATTCACGGTAATTGAGAAAAAACTTCTTGTTTTGAAATATTAATGTTTTTAAGGTCGTAATACTTTTTTACGGGCAGGTGTAGCGCAGCGGTTACAGGTAATCTGCAATATACACATAATCTCTGGTTCAACTCATGCCCGGGCTTACCTAACTTTTCGCACCTCCAGAGTCGGAAACTGGTACCAAAATTGTCTAGGAGGATAACAGCACTGGCTTGATGCACTGATCACTGTATCGGTAGGCCACCGCGATTCATTGTAGAGGCCAGATATGCATTCAATGACCTCTAACGATGTTTAGTGAAGTCGATTGCATGGTGTTTTCCTCAAGGATTGATCAACGCTAAGAGCCTTATTCTTTTTTATCCTTTAATAGTTCTTTTATGAGATGGTTACCGCAATGCCGATAATGCTGTTCCTCACGGGCGCGGTTCTGGTCCGACCCACTCCCGCAACCACCAAGCCTCTGATAACTTTTGGTTCGAGAAATTTGTGCAGGCTTGTTTCTCCTCCGGCCTCAACACGGAAAAACATTTTTCCCAAATTTCTACGCATGCTACACAAGGTACAGAGATTAAATCTATGTCGTTGCTTTCTTCAAAATCGATTATTTTGTTTGAAATTCGGAAGCACTGCAGAAATAATGGACGTCTAACCTTGCAAGAATGTCCGCAACCAGTGGCGCCCTACCAGTTTAGAGATCCGTTATTTAAACGAAAATACGGTGGATAACTGTTAAGGCACGCCATACTAAAGCTAACGCAATTACGACGAAGAATTTCGCGGGAGAGATCTTGGCTATAGGATATTTAATTAATACTCGGAGAAGCGGTCTCTCTTTCAACTTCAGTGACCCGCCCGAAGGCAGAGCAAGATGTTCGAGAAATGTTTACTCATAGGCACCCCGCCCACCTCACCTCTCATCCTAAAGGAACCCGAAACTTGAACATTTGATTTTTACATAAGGTAGCAAGTTCCAAAATTTTGCTATCGTTGTTCGCCTATGACTAAATGCCCACTTCCCTAGAAGAAGGAATGCTCAACGTGGTCTACATGAGTGGGTAGTCACAAGTCCTAATCTAACATCCTGCGACTTTTTTTTTCAGGGTTAGTTAAAGGAGCAAGTATACTTTATCAAACTAGCGATTTTGGAAGAATTTGAGAGGCAAATGCGAGAAGTTACGTCTTCTATCCCATAATAGCACCTGGTGAAACCAGTTGATGTAGTTGCTGGGCGGCTTGAGAAAATGGTGAGAAATACTAGTGCCAGTATCGAATTTTCAATAAAACTCTATACTACAGGCGTTCCTCTCGTATTCATTGCTTATAAAAATAACAGGAGGGAAATAAGTTGTAAGGATTCTAACAGTTGTTTCTCAATCAACAATATAAATTTATTCAGTTTTATTTACTAAATAAAAGAAAAAAATCAAAAATGTTTCCGAAACTGACGATGTTAGTTTGAAAATTCTGAGCAATCGAAGTGCGCGCAAAACAGAAATACCGAAAGAGCCGCCTTTCGCTTCAGCCCAAATCACTTCAAAAGCAGAACCGACAATGACAATACAATCGAAACGATTGAACTGAAAATTTAAATTTAATTAGATAACTTAGTACCACGAAAGGATAATCCAACAGTACCTTTGATGCGAAATACATTCGGGAACCCATGGCAAACAGTTTGAGCAAGACTTCCATTATAAAAATTCCTAAGAAGACGTACTCAGCATATTCTGAAATTTGACAATGGAATGCTTAGGAAAGTTTCAAATATAGATTTTGAAGTCACTAGAAGTTAGGCAGACAACTTACGTAAAAACTCCGTAAGCCACGGTGGTTGCCCGTAATGCTCAGATGCGACGCATGCCGTGTTAAGAAAAACCAACGTGATGACGGACCAATAAAATACTTGTGTTTTTACTATTACCCGCATTTGAACTCTAAATACAACTCCTAAGCGAGAGCACGAAAAAAGGAGATTCGAAGAGTACCGTGCTTTCCTAATTCGTTTACATAGGAAGTAGTAGCATCCACGACGACGGCGGTCTAAATAAATATAGTGCCCAGGAGAATAACAAGAGCGTTATAAGTACTGGTTCCTCTCTAATTACTAGATCCACTTCAAAACGGCTAATTCGCTGTTCGCGCATATCTATCCAGAAAATCAAATGAAGCGAATTTAATGAACAGGACAAGCTTGCCTAGAGACCTCCTTACCTATTTCAAACGATGTGCAAGCAACGAGTGCAAGGTAGAAAAAAAAACCAAAACTGTGGAGAAATAGCAATGCGTGGATAGGATTCTGGTAGAATTCGTAACATAAGCTTGCGAACCATAATCTTCTCCTGGCTCGCCTCCCTCATCAAGATATTCATCGTCCAGTTCTTCTTCCTCTTCTTCAAGATCTTCTTCCGTCTCTGTTGACTGTTGCTTTGATGAGTCTTTCATCTTTTTCTTAGTCTCAGCCCGTCGACGACCTCAAAACAATTTGGTATTTCTTTAACGACACATTGACTTCATCTTCACAATGATATAAAAAATCTCCGAGGAAACTAGAGCAGAAGTAATTACAGCACGTAGAAGGACTAGGAGTAGCAAGTTGGCCATTCAGCGATGTCCACAGTGCATCTTTTGCAGGACTGCACATTTTTTGCACTCCTACTCCCACAACTTCTCACTAAAGCTGTGAACATTTCCCTCAAAAATGTCTATCATATAATCTATGATTCTTACAGCTAACACTTTTTCACACTATTTGCACTCATTTCAACGACCAACCTCTACAATAGGCACCTGTCGAACAGAATTTACATACGCGTTATAAGCACTACACTTCTAAACGCGAACAACCATTGCAAATTACAACCTTTGCACATTCGCAGTGCGTTCTCTTTTAGAATTTGCACTACCTTTACCTATTACTGAAGTATTCTAAACAATGTCTGTTGCATTGGTTGCACCCAGTGCGGTTTTGCATGGCACCTTTTACAACTAATTTTGAAAGCTGGCATTCTGCCAATGCCTATGAAATGCGACACCCCTTTTTTCTATAGTGGAGGTCCTTCCAGAAGACATGTCCCTTAATATTAAGGAGCTTTACTGCCAAGAATCGAGCTAAAATACACGTGAATCCCGAACTCACTTGTCGAAATTTTCAGCACATATTGCTTTTTTTATGCTTTCGCGATGAATGTTGTTTCACGCTTGATGTGGATATCATGATAATTTTCCATTTATCGTCCCACTTGAACACCATTGTACCGTTCTTGTTCTGTTCCTCCTATAATTGCCCACCCCTCAACTTTTACATCATCATCTACTTGAGAAGCGCTTCTCTGTTCTTCCTCCATATGGTCATAAGATTGTTTCTCTTCTTGAACAATCTCTCAGCAAAGCAGACGTCAGTGTAGAAGTTATCGGTGAACAGATGTTGATTAAACAAATCGAGCATAAATTTCGTCCTCACCAACTTGGCCGGACCTCTTGTTATCGAGTGTCTTTAACGAAATATAGTGCAATGTTATATGTACAACTACCTCTTCCGTGAAATTTCGATAATATTAGTCCATATTTAGTGAATAGGGATGTATTGGCGAAATACAGCCCGTCCTTGTAAGCGGAACGAAGGAATAGTCAAATCTCACATCTTTGCTTGGCTTATCTTTTACATATTATCTTACAATTCCTCTACCTCATTCATCATATGCTTCACTGTCGACCAAATGGTCATCAACCTTTTAGAATTGCGCGTTCTCATTACACCTGAAGCTACGGGATCGGCTGCAAGAACTGAACAGGTATTTTAAAAATTCCTCAGCCTTGCCTGTTTAACAAATACCATCTGCGATAAAAATCAGTATATCTCTTCGTCTGTAGGTCTTCAGAACTCGTCCTTTTCTTGTGCATGTCTGTTGGTCTCATTTACGGGTAGTTCATAAATATCAACTATAAACAAGTTGTAATTCACCACACGACATTTTAAAAAAATTATTTTTGTGATGCTATCCTTTCCGCGTTCTTGCTCAACACCTTCATCTTCGCTTTCATCCTGAAGTAAACTTTTTTAGATATTCTATCGATGAAGAGCACCAGCGTCAGCCTTCCAGCGGTTTACAGCCTCATCGTGCCTCAGAGGTGTCCCTGGGTTCGAGCTGCAATGTACAGCGGAGGGATTCATCTCCCTGGCAGGGTCTCCCAAGCTGAAAAGAAGTCCGGCGTTTCTATCAAGAAGCCCAGCTGGGAGTAAACCAGTATCAAAAATCACCACAGCCCTGATATCAAACTAGTCGCATGACGACAAACCTCCCTCTGATCCACAATGGCTGCGACTGTCTGCGGTGGTGACGACCTGGGGCGAACTTTGGCCACGCTAACCTCGGAACACCAAGGAAACACAATGGCTAAACTAGCAAAACCCCGAAAAATGGAAATTATGCCAGGCTCACACAACCGGTGAGGATGAGCCGTTCAAGTATCCAAGTAAGTAAGAAAAGCACCAGTGATTCAATAATATTATTTGACTCGCACAGAGAAACCATTGGAAAGTGAAACAGAATTCGTTTTTCGCCGATATGACTAACTTGTTCGAATAACTAGATTTCCCGTCTTCAGTGGTTGTGCGATCCCCAGCATAATTTCTATTTTTCGGAGTGCTGCTGGTTTAACCATTGGGGTGTCCTGGAGTTCCGAGGTCAGCCTAGCCAAAGTCTGCCCCAGGTCATCATTATCACAGGCAATCGGCGCTCTTGTGAATCAGAGGGAGATTTGCCTTCATTCGACTAGTTTGATACCAGGACGGTGGTGAATCCTGGTATTAGCTCACTCTTAGCTGGATTTCCAATGGCCCTGTTGGGGCAATGAACCCTCCGCCGTACATCGCAGCACGACGTCCAAGAACACCTTCCAGCCACGATGAGACCGTAAACCGTTGGAAGGGATACAATTAAAGACCATGAAATTCGATTTTTGATTAGTCGTAGATTGCTTCATTTCATTCACAGTCACTGAATTATAGTTATTGGATAGAGTCCAGGAACATGAAAAAGTCATAGGGAAAAACACTAAAATATGAAATACATATCTCCAAAAACCCTGCCAAAGGTTGACACCGCCATGGGAATGAGTTTTTTTCAACGTACAAAAGAATTTGGTTTCCCGAAAATCATGAAACAACTTTTCTAATTCGCATCACTCTACTTCACTTATTGTAAGGTTCTCAGAATTTCTTTCATTTAATTCATCTTGTTACAACCATCATCCACGAAGACCTTCAGATTTGCACGTGAATTTGGCTTCTGCTTAAGGATTTATGGCTTTGAGAATGTTTATGAATGTTGGTCGGAATGATTCTCCATGAAATCCTGGGATAGCTGTGCTGTGGCGTTCCTATGCCTTCGTCAGAAACGGTCAACAACCATTCTTCGAGGATCAATAGGGGAATTTTTCAAATGAGGCTGGCACATATTTAGCGACCCCCGAGAAATGGGAAATTTGGATGGACCTTGGCGTTCTCGAACCAGGGCCTCGCGCGTATTATTGAGCTGAATCTTCACCACTGCACTACTCATTTGTTGGCGTTCAGACCGATGAGCTGACTCGAAATTATAGTGAGCGGAGCGAAAAAGAACTTGAAATAGATGAGACAGCCGCGTGGATTTTGACGTCGGACTCTTCCTGCAGTTTTAATAATGCAAATTCTCATAATTAGAAGAACCTGCTAATATCAGCTACGTTTCAAACAACAATAAGCGCTAAATCCTCCCACCACAACAAAGTGAAATATTATCGCACTCAAACGAATCACGTGAGTTGTTTAAGGAAGAAGCAACATATGAATCAAAAGGCAGAGCTCCGTAGAAAGATATAGAAGACACGGAACCAACGGACCGTATAAAATGTGCAACACGGACATAGCGAAAAATCTAGAGTCGTCCCATGAATCAGCTATGCAAGGTTAGGTGTACTCATTTATGTGTCAAAGAGATGTAAAGAGTGAAAATTTTCTTGCATATGAGATAAAAAAAGAGTTAAAAAAATCATAAAAATAAGGCAAGTGTTATACAAGAATCAAACGTAAAATCAAATAAAAGGAGGTCTTCAAGGAATCCATTTAAAAGAACAAGAATTGATAAATTACAAGATGTACTTACTTGGATACTTGGCTGGCCCGTTTTCACTGGTAGTGTAGGCCTCAGCATATTCTCAATTTTTCGGAGTTTTGCTGCATAACCATTGTGTTTTCTTGGAGTTTCGAGCTCAGCCAGGCCAAAGTCTGCCCCAGGTCTTCACCACCACGGGCAGTCGCAGCCCTTGTGGATCAGAGAGAGATTTGCCACCATATGACTAGCTCGGTACCAAGACGGTGGTGGATTCTGGTATTGGTTTAATGTTAGCTAGGCTTCCTGATGTAAACGTCAGAGTCTATCTTTCTCATGTTGGTAGACCCTGCCTGGAGGATGAATCCCTCAGCAGTACATCGTAGTCCGACACCCAGCCACGATGAGACGGTAAACCGTTGGGAGGACGAAAATTATGAGATGTATTAAACGACACTTCAGAAAAGCATCTTATCCTACAGTTGAAAAACAGTCCTTTTCACTCAACGACTTGTTGTCACATGTTGGTCAAAATTCAAAAGAAATGAAACTATCGCAATATACTCTGCTATTAGAAAGAGTAGGCAGAAAATAATAAGTTAAAGTTGTGATTATAACTACAGCCTCAGCTTAACTGGATTCGCAGCCGATTTGGGCCTCCCTGATCAAACCCGCTGACGGATGATTGCTGTGGCAAAGATCGGTAGAACTAGCTGAGAGACATGCGAAACAAAGGACCCGCATGGTGTGGTGGTGAACGCGTTACTCCCCGGAAAGGACAATAACGCGTTCGTTCCCACCGCATACACTACACCTGCAGTCAGGAGTTTTGCAAATATCTCAGCATCATTGAAGAAATGGAACTGCTTTCTATGTCAGAAATTCTGATATTTACCGTCCAAAATCGCTTGCTTCTCCTCCTCAGTAGTTCGTTCCTCCTTGAGTATAACTTCTTCCGCCGCCATAATCCACTCAAGGTAGCCATTAAGTTCACGTTCGATTTGTTGTTGTCGACGAAGTTTGAGAAACTCACGCCGATTTTCGACACGCTCTCTTTCCTTTGCAAACTCACTGAAATCACACCTCACTGAAAAGTATTATATTCATGTGCCATCTGCAACTCGATATATATTTAAAAGTCACACATAGACCTAAATATTCAACATAAGACAGCTGCCTTAACATTTTCTATCACGAAGAGCCTAAAATCGTATAGCCGCGGCATCTGTTTGATGTCTAATTTTTCGCCGCGTTCTCAATAACTTGACAACAACTTGAGCTGGTCTAGCCCCCTTAGAACATGACCTGGCTCACTTTGTTGTAATTTCCGCTCTACAACTAGGTTCTCTACCGTATTTCATCGGAAATTTTCGCATCTCTCCTTTCTTTTTATGTACTCTTCATTACTTCGGATAGTTTCATTGATTTTTCGAACGTTTCGACATCTTTTGCGTGAAGAACAGAAAAAAGGAAAAATTCGTACGCTCTGCAACCCATGGTGCTGCCGCCGTTTGGTACCCTGTTTCGCAACACATGAAGAGAACGTCTCGTTATTCCTACATTCGCCCACAGCATGCAATAACAATGATTCCTATTGGTGACTGTGAAGGAAACAGCGAACAAATACAGGTCGAAATTGATTCTTATAGGGTTAAAACGTAAAGAACGACATTCGTTTTTCGTCAACTCCCGATAATTCTTTGATAACTAAAGTAAATGTTGAGCTAAGAACACGTTCACAGAAGAGAGAGTTTCCTACGGCCGTTAGTGTGTGAACTGGCTTGTAGTCTTGCTCTAATTTTGGATTTTATTTCAAGATTAAGTCTTAAACTCAAGGTTTTAGTCTTATAAGCTGGAGCTGCAGCGGCATGTATTAACGCTGAATTCCGGGATGACAGTGTCCTGATGTGACATTTCGCGTGTTCAGTCGCTTTGGTGTTCTACTTATGATCCTTGACTAGAAAACTTTTCTTGTAAACTCTAAATTCCAGAATTTCACCTCACTATGATGGAAGAAGTTGCATCTTATTTTCAACTCTGGAGATTAAAATAATTTTTTTGGACTAGATTAAGTCCACTATGGCGAAGAAAAGCTTGTTCGAAGTTGAAAGGTTGAATTATTTTCAGGCAAGTAAAATGAAATGCGACCACAATGAGGTGGTAAACTGTAGGATGGCTCATCAAAACCACTACCAAAGAAGGAAAAGTCAGTAATTTCAGAAGCTTAATTTGGAAAGAGATTATTCGGATTGCAATGGGGTTTATACACGTCCTACTTATGGGTCTGAAGTAATGGCGAAATCCACATTCTTGAAGCAGACAGCTCGTCTCCGCCTTGTTGACAATTTATGAGACATTAAACTGAAAACTCTGCAAAAGATCATACCATTTATCGAACACATAACTAGAAACTACCTAGAAATCTACAGACCTGGCAAGAACGTGCACTGATGAGACCCTCGTGCCTTTTAGAGGGAGATTCGTATCCAAGTCCACTAGAGGGGTTAAGGGATTCAAATTGTGCTGCAAAGGCAGCCACAGCACCAGTATCATAGTGCTTGCCGGTAGAAATACAGCAAAAAGTGGAAGTGTGGTTGAATCGACCGACAGTTGTGAAGCTCACCGAGACCGTCTGTTAAGTGAAGGAAGAAGCTTGTTCACCGATAATTGGTATACGAGTGTCTTCTTGGTTGTGCAACTACTCTAGAGAAAACCTATCTAATTAGTGCATGAAAAAGAAATAGATAATGAATTTTCGCCGTTATCCACAAAAAATGACTGGGGGACAAGTGAAGATTCAACAGGGCAGGAAACGTATACTGAAGCTAAAGGTAAAGAGAAGAGTGAAGGGAAGATTACATACAAAACTACCTCTTCATAGATTTAGGACTGCAATAATAGAAAATTGCATGATGTTCATTGCGGTGTTGCAAGTTATAAGGATTGCAGGGATGTGAAAAACGTAGACCATAAGAGGATGTAAAATAAATCTACTTGAGCACGCTGTTTATAACATCAATGCAATGCTATGATAGTAAGAGCCTTAGCATAACACACCGTTAGATGTGTACCTTTTTCAAAGATAAATACTTTTGGTAACCCTGATTATATAACCAAACTATACTTACACCAATGCTAGTTTTCCAAATGAGCTACTGTCTACCACTACCAGTAGTGAAATGACTTCCCTACGTGTCGAACTTCAGTGTTCGTCTACAGAACAGATACCTCTGCACTCTCCTCAAAGGCGGCGGTATGTGCGCTAAGTGCTTTACAACACACTATCGCGATCGAAAAGATTTTCGGAAATCGGTTTTTCTGAATTGTTAAGCATAAAGAGTAGCTTTTCCGCTCTTTGTTGGATAAGTATAGAATGAAAACCTCTCACAGTCAGACTCTAATTGCTAAAAATAGAAGCATGAATGGTAACACCCAAAAATAGCCATTTTTCCTGTCAAAGTGTAACTATTCGCGAGTCATTATCCTGCTTTCAGCCATGCCACAAACTTTTAGATTCATCATGTTTCATTATAAGCATTTCATGCACCATTATTCGATGTTTAGGCATTCAGAGTTTTGTATAGCAACGATAAATATCAAAGTTTGTCTACCGTAACATGGATATTTTTGAATAGATATCAATGCACATACGAACCCGGATAGAACTCCAAGGACGAGATTCAGCATGAAAAAGGATCCGAGAACGATAAGAGGAATGAAATATGCCCAGTTGTACGTACTTCCCAGAGAATCGTTCGTCTAAACAAGTAATCTTCAATAGATATTTGAAATCGCAGGAAGTAAATAAGGATTGCAATGGAAACAATGAAGATGAAATGCGAAAATTAAAAAGTAATTAAAAACAATGCGCATGAACTCCTCTCATTCCAAAAATCTAAACCCGGAAATAAAATTTGGAATCCTGAAAATCTTACGTAGTACATGACCGTTGTCCAACCTTCCATGGTAATGCATTGAAAGACAGTAATCATTGCGAAGGCTATATTGTCGAACGAAGTGATACCTTGATAGCTCATTGTTTTTTGCTGGCTTTACAGATATGAAGGAATCGTGTACAAACGCACCGTAATTGGGTCCAATCCACTTGTTCAGACATGTAGTGCCTGGCACATCGCAGTTATAAACTCCCATAGTAGTGGTTTTATTCGTGCTAAACAACCAATTTGGTTCTTCACCTTCTTTTTCTTTTGCTTCTTTATGAAGAATACTCAGCAATTGTATATTGTATCCACTTCCAAGCACATCTAGCAGCTATTCCCAAAATAATGAAGAACGGTAGCTGATGAATAAACAAATCTTCTCAAGGAAGAAAACATAACCTTGGTTAAAATTAGCTAAAACAAATATCTATATTCGACTGCAATGGGCATCGTTATAGGTGGTTGGATGCGTATCTTTCCTATACAACAAGTCGCGGTGGCCTACTGTTGCATTAGGTCAGTGCTGCTATCCTCCCAGACGAGTTCGGTGACAATATGCCCACCCCGAATGAATGCAAAGGTTGACGAGCCTGGGGCACGGAATCAAGCCCATATGTATGGAAGAGATCTTTTAACCATTGCGCTAAACGCGCCCATTGCGACATTACTAAATGAAATTCTCACGTAAACATAGGTGCGTTGGAGGATGATACAAGGAGTTCATTACATATATGTCAGCCACTTTTAAATTGTCAATAAAAATTGCTACTTTAACACAGTACTCGAGTTTCACTGTTTTCAGGCTGCTGTGAGGGTAGCACTCACCTTCCACATCAGTTACGGTTTTGTGCAACTGTTCACCAATCGCCAACAGCACATAATGAACGACAACGGTTTTAAGTTAATAGAGAACTCTTCGTTGCCTAGGGGACAGGGGTTGGATATAATACACGCATTCATAAAAAATACTTTGTTTTTCCGCTTTAGTTTGGTACATGTTGCTATTCAGTAGAGGTTACTATCGAGATGTGGTTCACGTTTTCGGTTAGTGTATTTCGTGCTGGTGATTTTTGTTAGTCAAGAAATGATTTTTATTAGTTCACGTTTTGAATTTTAGACTCTATTTCGCCTAGTCCTTTTTAACATTGATGCAGTGACGACTTCTACAAGCTCGATAAAAATATAAAAAGGATGATCAATCTCTGAGGGATGCAACATGCATTCGCCCTCATTATGCATCGCTAAAGGTGACTTGAATGCATATCTGACCCATACAATGTTTCGTTGCGGGTACCGCTTTATCGAGTCAGTGCTAGCATCCTCCCAGAAAGCTCTGATAACCAGCTGCCCACCTCAAAGCGACTGGAGGCTTTCTGGCGCCGGGACGCCAGATAGAACCAAAATCGCGCATTCACTGCGGGGAGCCTCTAAACACAGCGCTACACGCACGCCATCTAATACTGTGTTCCCTAAAACCACATCGACTGCAGTTAATTTGTTGCGGAAAGACGATCTTCACTTAAGTGACCAGACATGACATGTTTCTATGACTTCCTCACGGCCGATATTTTCTTTCTGATTGTGATCAAAACGAACAGCTGTGCAATAGAGAAGGGTATGTCACGTTAAATGAAAACATTTGATGAGATGAAAAATCCGTCGGTCTGCGAATTAATATGGGGCCTATAATGCTACTGATGGAAATTAAAGGAGTTCCAGGCTTGCTTTTGGATGCCATCTAATTGCAGCTCATGTTACAATAAGAGATAGATTTTAAAGGCTGTTGGGAAGCCTCTATTTGGAAAACGATGTACAAAATGACCGAAACGACAGGTTGTGCACCATTAAGCACTAATCGAGTTTTTTAAAAAAAAGTTTTATTAGACTATGGCGGTCCGAAAAATAAATTTTTATCCTTCCACAACTAGATATGGTAGTGCATCTGTAGTAATGACGCATATGTCCAATTTTTTGGATGCCGTAAGGCATCTCTACACTGATAATGGTTTTACAGTTTCCTGGGTCGAAAATTTAACGTGAAAAATCCGCCTTACCGTGAGCTGCTGTTAAATAGCAAAGAAGAAAGATTTTCTAAATAGGTCAAAAGCCTTTAGGGTTAAAGAAATGCTGAAAGGCTACACACCGTAATAATAGCGGTATAACGTCATTAAAATAGGAAGTTAACAGAATAATTATTAGAATTCTCACTGTTTATGATACAACGGTTTCCCATAAGACATCAAAGTCGCCGGATATTGAAAGCTACAACAACGGGAAGCCATTCGTTGATACAAGAGACTAGAAGGTAGTTCTGAGTCCTGTTCTTCTCCAGGTTGCTCACTCAAGCGTGTTAGATAAATATATGAGAGATCTACAGTGATCACGTGCAGGAAATTCGTCTGAGTCACTTCAAGATGAACCTCTATTATATTAGAAGCAGGACTCCTCCCATATTGCTGACTTCCCATTTCTAAAGAAAGTGGCACTAGTAGCCGAGAATATCAGCACAACTTACTATGTTGTAGCTTTAACTACCAAATAGTGCTTCCAAATACACCGTTGTTAGAAGTATTACTGTGCTTACATTTCCTTGGTGGTCATTATGAAAAGTGTACAGCTTTGGTTAAGAATTGCATGCATGGAAGAATTGCGAGCAATACACAAAATTGTTGATTCGGCGTAGAATCTGCAAATTCTGTGCATGTATAAATTGTAGAATGTAAAATAGATGTTCATGAGTACAATGTTCAACATATCAGCCTCGGTTGAAACAGCTCCATAACTGCTTCTAAAGACAGTTTGTTGATACGCATACTCTGCGAACACCAACTCACTACGGACAAATCCCCTTGATGATTTACCATCTCATAAGAGTAAAAAGGCTTCTCTATGCGTCGAGTTTCAGGGTTCATTGTAGGGGAATTTCCGCGTACTCTTAGACGGCAGCAGCTTCTGAGATGGGAACTCTTTTCAACATCAATGGTTTTTGACCAAAAATTAATCTCGTTAGAAATAAGGTTTCTTGTAAATTGCTAAGTAAAGAGAAAAGCTTTTCACGAGCTATACCTGATACAACATTTATATCGGACTGTTGAATACAATATGCGTGTTACTGTTGTATCATACCTCCCAACGGTTTACAGCCTCATCGTGGCTGGGAGGTGTTCCTGGGTGTCGGGCTGCGATGTACAACGGGGGATTCACTCCTGGCCAAGGTCTCCAAAGCTGAGGAGTCCGGGGTTTCCATCAGAAAACCTAGCTAAAAGTAAACCAATACCAGGATCCACCACCGTCCTGGTATCAAAGTCGCATGGTGATAAATCTTCCTCTGATCCACAAGGGCTGCGACTGCCCGTGATGGTGAAGACCTAAGGCAGACTTTGGCCAAGCTGACCCCTCGAGACTCCAGGAAACCATAATGGCTTAACCAGCAAATCTCCGTAAAAGTGGAGATTACGGTTGGGCCCGCACAACCAGTGAGGACGAACCATTCAAGTATCAAATAAATAAGCAAGTTGAATACAAGGAATTAGATACAGAAATTGTCTCTGGAATAAAACCTCTAAAAAGGAATTGTTCTAATACTAAGTACTTCGTCTGCTTTGCCATCTCTACGCATAAATTCTATACGGTGCATCTCGGTTGTTGTGTGCCAAACACCTCAAGTGGTCTACCACGACAGTAAGTAACATTTGATAAACCATACGATATATTTCTTGCAAAAAAAAGTTCTAAAAGGATTTAAAAAATGTTGCATGCAGCAGGTGTATAAGCTTCTAATTATAATAAAAGAAAAATGGTTTTAAAATGCTTCAAAAATGATAACTATGGATGACTGAAACCAACCAAGGCGAGGGTTTTTCGCTGACATTTTCGATTTCTCCTCGTTCATTATAGCAAGCCGAGTGGAACGCCCCAGAGTAGAACTCAAGGCCGATGATAGCAAAAATTACAATGGCGAACAAAACCAGCAAACCGATTTGCAGTAGTGGCGCCATTGCGCACAGAATCGACTTCAATACCACTTGTAAACCTGTAAACAACAACAATCAAACATTACTCAGAAAGGATACGATTCTATGTTCATAAATCCTCTGAGCTTGAAAAATTTAGCTGCTTATTTTAAAAGGACTCCCATGTAGTGACCGTGCTGCTTATCCATACCCTTCCGCTGTAGCAACTAGCAACCTTATCTTCTTTTCGCCTTTGCAGATTTAGACATAGACGTGCACAGATGTCCTTATCCATTTTTATTTAACTGCATAACTCTGCTTTACGTATTGTTCAGATCACAGCACTGCTTTCATTCTATTCATTATCCTAGTTCTCTTTCACCACCACTGTTCAATTCTGATCGACATCATTCTCTATGGAATCCTGTGGCCATTCTCCTAGAACTTTTCCAGATCTTCACCGCAGACGTATTTACTGGCATATTTGGATCAGAGTGAGCTTCTTCTAGACACGTTTGCTACCAATCAACCACTCCGGGCGAATTGCAGTTGTCATTTGTCCGTAGCTGGTTTTAACCCATAACTGTACGGATAACTGGACAGCACAACTAATCATTACGCTTCTGGTGTTCCAAACGCAGTACTTACTCACGATTGATTGATAAATTTCCTCTTTGAAGTTTCGTGACCATCAAAGAGGAACTTAGTAAGCAACTTCCCCGACTCTTTGTTGTGAATGTTGCTGCAATTGCTTGGCAATAAAGCAGTGTTCTTGGCAATAAAACGGTGTTGGGTAGTGACGAAGGAAATTGCACCTGTTATGGCATGAACCACAAACGATGGGTGTTTCTCGCACATGCTCCTTTCACCGCATAGTATATTGTGCAAACAAATAATGTGTCGAGAGCAGTAAACTAGTGCTGTAACATTCAATTCATCTTCACTTTAACTGTCAAGTAATCTCCACGAGTCTCTAAGGCAATGGTAAATATCCGTATTTGCAGTTGGACAATTTTTTACCCACTAACGGTTTAGACTAAAAGACAACCTATTTGGTAAACTTCATCTACAAGAATTCTTGGCTTTCATTGCTCCACCAATTATCATTATCGTGCTCAACAAGAAAGCAAATCTAGTAGGCCTCAATGACGAAACTGGAAGCGGCTATGAATCACGGAAATCAGTGCCAAAGAGGAAACTACATAACGATTTCAAATATAGTGGAATTTTACCTCATTAGGTGTTCCATCGTCTCGAGCAGGGCTCCGTGAGAGACGAATGGTCGTTATCAATTCAACGCTTGCAAATTTAGTGTTAACTTTATACTTCCAAAGAAAAAAATCTTTCTTAGTAAAAAGAAATAATGGGTTGGTAAGCGCAATGAATTCAGCCTGTTGCGACAAGCTCTTTGTATAGTATTTTCGCAGCTAATACCTTATTTTCCTTTTATATCGCCCATCTTCACATAAAATATGCCGATTTCAGCACTTTTTCATTCGTTCCCTTGTCTCAAATCCGTCATTCGCAAACCTCTTGGGATTCGTGTATTGACTTTCTTGCTGCTCGAGGATTTTATCTTCTTCATGAATGTCCTTGAATGGTGGTCAATTCGCTATAGAATTTTGAAGTAGCTCTGGTAGAGCCCTCCCAGTTTTTCATCATAGGTAGTAGCTGGTTTCTACGATCGGGCGTAGTTTTTCTCATAATGTTAGCACCCATTTGCCTACGTCAGATGAAATGACGGGGTCGGTTTATTCTGGCTTGGTTCAGACCAGCATAACTGCGTGTATTTCACAGGATCTCTAAACATTGCATTACTTGCGCTACTAGTCAACAATACTCATAGATAAATCGTGGAGAGGACAATAACGTATACCAGCTCAGTCGAGCTCAACAGTAATCCGGTTACTATGCGAACGGTGAGATAAGGAGACAAAAAACAATAGAGTGGTAGCTTACTCGGGATGCCACTGACTAGTTTGAGCGGTCGTAAGACCCTCACGGCACGCAGCGTTCGCAAGTCCACGGTCTCAACTTGGCCAGATCCACCGCCGGCTGCAGCAGGTGACACGGGAAGCATCGTCACCACTCTGCAGTACAAATGTTACTCTTATATTCCAGAAACTTCCAAGGATCGTCCAGCTTTTGTTCTAAGCTTATCCAACAATGAATAGGTGTTCAAACCTTTGCTAGTTCAGGTTTTCCACATTGGAGCAAGATAATGATTAACGCTTATCAAAAACCAGTTAGTTATCAAACTGGTAAGTACTTTTCGTTCACCTACAATCGAAATCACTTCGCGCTGGAGAGTTCAAGATAGGTTCTGTACCCCGAAGAAAATATTGGTATGTTTTATTTAATACTGTTCTAAGCAGTATAAATAGACTAGCAATTCCGCATGACCACACTTTTACAAATTTTTACAAATAGAATGCTACCACTTTAGTGTACAGCAATAAACTTTGAAATATTTACGCTAATCAGTGAGAGCAATACTTTCATCATAACTGTGGTGACATTCCACAACAGACTATTACTCATCATAATTCCTCTTACCCAGAGACAACTACTATGAAGTCCATGATATTCCATCCGGATCTCAAGTAGGATCCCTTGTGAGCAATAAATCCGAAGGCAATAACCTTCAGCACACATTCCAAACAGAAAATGCCCATGAAGTACGGCTCGGTACGCTCCTTAAATAATTTTTGCTAATATGAATAATGTGGCTAATACAAAGACGCCTTTCGCATCTGAGTTAGCAAGTATTTACTGTACAGTTTAAAAAGTGGCGAGCTTCAGCCCATTGGTGACTGCATTACTACAACCGACGTATTTCTCAATGCGGTCTTGCAGCGACTAACACAGCTCCTTCCGTGGTCATGGTAAAAACCACTTCTTAGGCACGAAAACATTCAACGCGTTTAACACATTAGTACTGTTTTTGAACATGGTTGCGCAGTTATTAGGTTGGTAACCAGGAACTTTGGGTTTTGCTAAAACATTGCTCTCTGATTGAGTGTGAAGTGCAATTTTGTTGTTCCTTCTTGCGCTTACACACTGTCTAGAAGCTGTTACTCCTGTATTTCTCACTGAATTCTTACTGCTACCATTTTTCGAATATGAAATCTGCAAAACATTCGCAAGATATGGCGAGGCCATATGTTTATCGAGTTGTGGTAAAGAAACTGGCCGAATTCAGTTGCGAGGTTTTGCCTCATCAGGCACGTTGTTTACCTACACACCCACGTGCGATATCGCCTTATTTAAGCATCTGACACTAAGGAGCTTGTGTAATTCAGTAAAAAAAAAACACGAAATTCCATGACGACCAACCTAATAAAAGCAACAGAAATTATGATGACTCATGCTAAAGGAATGCTGTTGAAATCTGTTACGATCGAATAAATTAATAAGAACGTAAAACAAGAAATTAAGCTGCAGACATTGCCTTTTTAACTTACCATATAAGAGGATTTTTGAGAAGTCTGACTTTTCACAATTACCGGCCTAATCTGATTGTTCTGAGATGTAAGAGTGGGCATATTTTTCTTCTCAACTATATTTTAAGAGGGATAAACGTGTACCACATTAAAGTAATTAGCTTTCTTACCAACAGTTCAGAAAGCGGTTTCTTGTCATTTTTTGGTAGATGCTGTTCCATGGCTAGTACTACACAGTTTCCTGCAATAACTCGTAGATTAATCATACGTGAATGCATTCATAAGATTAATGACATTGGCTTGTGTATATCTCTCTTCTAGAGTACTCATATACTCGATCATTGCACTCAAAATACTACTCGTTCATCTAATGTTCTCAAAAAGAAAGCAGAGTTTCAAAAGAAAGAAGAAAAAGGCTGATAGCAATGCAATGAAATCAATATCTTTCAGTACAACACCAACGAGAGAAACGACAAAATCTCACAATGTGCGTCAAATCTGTAACTTTGAGTAGAACAGGTCTCTAGGAGAAAGTGTGTACGCAGCTCATTTGTACCTCGATGTTAGAATTTCTTCCTTTTGGTTGTTTTTGCAATTTGTGTACAATTGAAGTAAACATAAAAATCCTTAAACCTATAATTGTAAGCAGAATGAAGTATTCAAAAGGGCCCCATTCTATTATTGCCTTTGCGTTTCGTCTGATGAAGTTATCCTCTGAGAAGATGAACAGTGACGATGGACCCTGAAAATTGTTCGCAATACAACAGCTTCACAACATATCATATTGTTGTGTTTCGCATGAAATAATTATATAAGACAAGAGTTAACTCCTGTTTACACTCATATATGGTTCTCCTTTTTTAAAACATGAACTTGACTACCTATGAATACCCCAAATTTTGTCTATTACGTTATCACCTAAGAAAAGTTTTAGTAAATGTAAACTGGCTAAGTTTGGTGCGGGAAGACTTGACATTTCACCGGAGTGGATAATTACTTTGCTTCGTCAATTCATAGCATCCAAATTGGCAGCATAGAAAAACTATATGGCATACTTCATAAGAGTCACTTGCAAGGTGCTGAGGAACACTACGCTAGGGCTCATGGGTTCATGCATTCAACAGTACGGTGAAGAATAATGTTGTGCGCCTAACATTTTAGTTACACAACTTGTACAGAAACACACTGAAAAACTATACGTCAGTCGTTAAATCCACCATCATTACAGCTGTAGAGGGGTTCCGTAGAATCCGAAGAATGGAGGATAATGATGTTAAGCAATGGTAATGACAGTAATGGAAACAAACGGTTGGATCACTTGGAAAAGTCGACCGCAGTGCAAAAAAAGTGGCTAGGAAGATAAGATCAGAAAGAAAAGGTCTCATTTAATTGAAAGCGCCAATTATGTCTGAATTTTGCCAGAAAAATTTTTTTAACACAAAAGCATATCATCCACTAAATACTTAATGCGCGGCATTTCATGTCATAGAGCCATCCAGGAAGACAATCTGGACCGGTGAAATGTAAGGATTTGTGGAGAATACAAGTGTGCAGTGACACAGGTATACCGACAGCAACTGCTCCACCAGCCAACCAATGGAATTTATGAGCAAAGCTAAAGATACCAGTTATCAAAGCTTTTATTTAGTAGAGACTGTCGCAAGATTCTGAGCGGCTTTTATGTTGGAGATGTTTTGCCTTCAATGTAGAAATAAGAGGTCCTTGATGCCTGGCATCTACAGTGCAGAATCTTTTGGCCTGGTGCTATCTAGAATGTGGTTTTATACAGAGGAATTTAATATTATGAAAAACGAATTATTAAGCACTTTTGACTAGGTGCAAGTAGTCTTGAATGATGTGAATTTTCACCATCTAGCGAAACAGTTTATAGCTCTCACATAGAACATAAACATGGAAGTAGCCCTAGAGAGAAGAATGGATGATGAATTCTCCGTGATTGAGATCACACTAGAAATGACCGAGAAACACTGCGATAAAAGAGTATCTAATATAGAACCGCAACGATAAAGACCATGAACTTGAAAACATAAACTGCTTGAAAACTATTAAATCAGAGACGTAAACTATACATGCATAATTATTAATTAACTATATTAATGAATGAGAAAACAACGGCCGAGTTAGGCGAAGATGCTTTAGCATGTAGAATATAAGGAAAACGTGAAACTTCTAGAAAAATCGGTAAGAATGACTGACCTTTTCTTTGATAGGTGCATTTGATGTGAGAGTGGATTTACGAACTGCTGCAAATGGTCCAGAGTCTGTCTTCTGTTCGCGCCTAGCCTCCTCAGCTGCCAATCTGAACTTACCAGTTCGGACTAACCTTTCTCAGGTATCCCCCACAATCCCACATTAGCATTCTCTTATCTCAACATCTTCGTTTTAATTCTAATAACAATGACAACTTTATGAAAACACAGCGTCACAGTTGGAAGTCAAAATAAGGCTGCACCTGGCAATCTGGTCGATGCCTAACATTCTTCCCAACTATGGTTGACCTGCTACGGATCGAGAGCAAAGCAGGGGTGGTCCATTGAGAATCAAAACAAAAGTTGTCGGATCCGCGCGTGATGCAAGGAGTACTTCTATGCTGAGGACTCCGATCGATAGAGGGACAGCGCGGCCAACCCGCCTAGGCCCAGAAATGGAAATGGATATAGATGAACGCCCCAGAAGCAGATACCATCGAGGGTGAGTATGAACAGCACACGAAGCAACTCCGAATCCACAAAATCCCCGCTCCAACATTCGGACTTCATCATAACGTCATAGCGAACGCATCGTGTAACAACAATCACCAATTACGTTGTCCCTCATCTTTCCAGGAAACAGACAAGAGTAAATGCTCTCTCTAACTGGGTGCTAGTCGAAGGGAAACCATTGTGCTCAGTATTTCGAGAATTACCTTTGAAAGTCGGAAGTGTATAGGTCGACGTTGACATACGATTCTCTGTTGAATAATATTGAAACCGACCAGTAAATAAAACTCGAAAATCATCTGAGGAAATTATAGGACTGTGCTCTGCTAACGTTCAAGGGACAGCGTCCCATGATTTTAAAAGCAAAGGGAGGTACACTGCTTGCAATTAAGTAGAGAGTTATTGTATTATAAGAGGCATAACACTTCCAGAGAGCGCATGTCTGCTGTTATAATTGGTTCATGTTTCTCATGGGTTCAACATATTGTATGTGCTTCAAGATCGATTCTGTTGAAGACGAAATTGGAATGACTGCGAAAATGTGCAATAGATCGAGTGACTGACATCAATTCTTGTTAGTTTATTACTGCCTTGTAATTTGCTTAACGTCCGTTTGGTCATTTGCTTCCGGATCCATTAACTAGATACCAAAAACTAACTAATGAAAAATACACTTTTTTACATCTCTGCTTATTCTACATCCTAGAAGGCTGCGCAGCCAGATATGCTTTTAATGGATGCAGGTGCGTGCAGATAAACAAAGAAGAGTAAGCAATCGCATAACACACAATGCTGAGATGTATCGGTCTCAATGCGTACTTCGGCAAGGAAGAAAGTGGATGAAATACACTGGTCTCAATGTATTTTCTTTTCAGCGGCTTATTTAGATGCACAGGATCCTTTATTATCTCTGTAAGTTTTGTACTGAATCGACAGCTTCTCCAAAACAAATGCTGTGCCAAGAGTGGTTCGTGAAACTACTTTACGGGCGAGTTTCTTTCCAAGACGAAACATTGTTGCTAGCGAAGAGGGTGCAGAGATCCTTTGCTGCTTTAACACAGAAGTTCAATCATTAATGGCACTTTTAATGACATCTCCTTTGCTATAATGCGATGGTAAATCATTGACGAAACTTCCATAGATGTAGATTCAACGTAGATGTAGTTTTTGTTATGTCCCAACTCCAGTCCTCCAGTCATCGAAATATTTTCACCTATTTCTGAAAAACTAGTATCTGCTATGTGCTGACGGCGATATGATTGAATAGTGGATGAGTTGTACTGAGTTCGGTGCTAACATGAACTTAGTGTACCCCACGGCGGTAGCCAAAGAAAGGACGACAAGATCAAACGTCGAGCCTGGTGTGTAAACTTGGCGCGGAAATTGGCCTTCTTCAATGGCTATGAAGTAGTTGCACTACAGATAACAGTGGTTTAAAGGGCAATTCATGTCTAAAAGCAGCCGCCTTTGAAATTGCTTTCACATTTCCAATGAATTAAACATTTATTATTAAGTGGTGCCTGAAAATGGCCCTTTTTTCAGAGATTCCACTGTTAAGATTTGATCTGTGCCAAAGTTAATAGAAAGTCGGTCTTGGGAATTGTTCTTCAGAGATCGGTGGCTACGGTGAAATCAGCACCGATCATCAATATAAGAAGTGCCGAGATCTGCACTAGAGTTAAGGGTAGGTCATATATTGATTTTAAAAAATGATGAATAATGTGATACTAACATAATAACGTAATAAGGAGTAATAACAATAACATTATAAGGATGTAATATGTTAAATGACATATAATAGGTTTATTACACAAATACTTTGTTTTTTTATAGAAAATAAAACATTTTTTATTAAAAAACCTATTGCAAATTAAACTAAATTTAAATTACATATATAATTAATGACAAATAGTAGTGCAGTACACGTTATATATATATATATATATAGATATATACAAGTGTATATATATATGTATATGTATAAATATATGTATATATACATATATATGTTTATATATATCTATATTTATATATATACACGTAAACACGTTAGTGGAGGTAGTTGCGAATATGCGCACGTCTCTAGATGATCGGTGCTGATTTCACCGTAGCCACCGATCTCTGAAGAACAATTCCCAAGACCGACTTTCTATTAACTTTGGCACAGATCAAATCTTAACAGTGGAATCTCTGAAGAACGGCCATTTTCAGGCACCACTTAATAATAAATGTTTAATTCATTGGAAATGTGAAAGCAATTTCAAAGGCGGCTGCTTTTAGACATGAATTGCCCTTTAAACCACTGTTATCTCTAGTGCAACTACTTCTTAGCCATTGAAGAAGGCCAATTTCCGCGCCAAGTTAACACACCGCGCTCGACGTTTGATCTTGTCGTCCTTTCTTTGGCTACCGCCGTGGGTATTTATATATTACTTATATTGTTGCCTATCTTTTTATTACTATCATGTGCTTTATTACATTTTATTGTATATGCATATGTAATTATAACTCTATCTGCATCCATACCAATATTATTTTTTATACTAACTCTGCAATGAATGACTTTCCTCAACGATAAGAACAGTGTTGAGGTAGAACGTATGGCGAATAGCAGAGCAATTTGATAGCAGCTTGACCACTTTTATTCCGAGAACAACTGCTTGAAGGACTACCAAACAACCAGGAGGTAACTTCACTAAGTGTGCATAGAATGCGAAAGCACAGCGGTGAATGTTGATAGAAATGTTACGATCGCAGAACGGAAATCAAAATTATTAGTTCACGAGAACTGTAAAGCGTTCCGGATCAGAGGCTGAATTCTCGAAATGAACCAAAGGGCAGGCGCATTCTTTACCAACACTTTTGAGGACGAAGGAATAAGTGTCTTCAAAACGGAATTAAATCGTAGGCTAACAGTTTTTCTGGGAAAAATGGTTTACCGCGTGTTGATATCTCACTATTTAGGCTCTAAGGAACACGGCGCACACAGAAAAGTTAGTCATTGTGAACTAACCATCACGTTAACTAACTCATTTGTTATTCAGAATCCCAGGACGGAAATTAAAGTATTTAATCAGAAAAAACTAATTGTAAAACAGAGGCACGAACCTGTCTCGTTTCTTCCAGATGTAGTTATAGTACACTAGTGCCAATGCATTAGGCGAGCGGTACGCCTGCGTGGCGTCTGAAACCATAATTGGCGATCGTGCTGGTACGATAACTCCAATAGTGATTTCGCCGATTGTAGCAGCAATTCTATAGAGAGGACGGCTGTGGGGGAGTTGAACGTTCTTGTTACCGATTATTTTGCAAAAAGTCCAATGGCTTGCCAACAGCAATCATTCTAATGGTATAATTTGACATAATGCAAGTCAATTAGCGTTGCCCATCGCCGAACAAATGCATGTCCCCTTTCAAAACTTATTTTGCACAGAATGCTCACGGTGAGGTAGGCAGTTGCTCATTTGTAGAGTACTGAACCTTCGTCAAATGGCTTGCACCAAATAGCCAAGTCAAAACTAGGATACCGAATAAAGAGCGTAGAATAGTAACTGGGATAGGTAGAACTTGATAAACGTACACCTGCAATGGAGAACAGTAGCAAAACCTTTCAAGTCTACCGCTTTACAAAATGTGTTCCAGCTTCTGAATTTTACTTTAATTCCTCGAAAATTCGAAGTGAAGGGAAAAATCGAGCAATCATGAAGAAGTGAATCAGGGATCATGTTCAAGCGCGGTTTCTAATAAGTATTTATAGGCGCAAGCAACTGAATGGTATACGCAGTATTATCATTATCTAGAGATAAATTTATTGGCTTCGCTTATTCCACTGGTACAATACGTGGAAAATCCGTGAAATGAGGTAATACTTGCGTTCACTTAGCGGTAGCGGAAGAACAACCGTTTAAACGGCTTCCTATAACACGTGTTACAGAACAGGTGTCTCTTTCTTTAATATTTTATCTCGGTTGGATATTCTCCTCTGAATAATTAGGAGGCGAAAACGCTTCAAACAGCGCTATCAAGCTAGCAAAATAGGTGTTTTTTTAGATATGTTACCTGCCAGTGCTGCCATCGGTATCAACCGTGGCTGAAGACATTTAAACAACGGCAAACGCCCGTGATAGTAGCTGCTTTCGTGCATAGTTTGGTCGGTTCACTTAAATAGGTGTAAAGGCTGTCACTGCAATAGTTGAGGATTTGGCACAAGTAGTTGAAGTGGATACCGAGCAGTTGGAATGTTAGAACACTAGGAAACATTTAATCGACTGGGTTAATGAGGTAGATAGACGACATGGGGATAATTCTTATAGGATTAGAACGATAATGAAACAAAATCGAGAAGAGAACTGCTCCGTAATTGGAAAACAAACACAGCGAACAGTAAACCATTGGAAATGGGTGCAAAAAAATGGAAAATTTTTGATCCAACACGAACAGAACATCCTATTCGAAAAATGTTATCATTTCGTTTTACCTTAATTTTTACAATGGATAATCACCAGAGCAGACCCTGGCAGTTCGTGGTGCGATCGTTGCAGTGCATGCTCTAGGACCACACTGTACGTTTGTCGGTGACGTTCGTATCAAACGCGGGCGTATTCTACAGCCAGCTGGATAATTGTGTAGAGGAAGCTCTTCGTCAGAGTAGCACTTATACAGTATTTGTGAAGTAAAGCAAATAGCTTTCAATTTTGCCGTGAATAAAGGGGCTTTTCTCATTTCGTAATGGAAGTTTGAATCCGTATCAGAAACATCAATGAATGAAATTACCTGAAATTACAACGATGTAAACAGAAACAAATTTAGTGGCTGGCAATTGCTGTTACACCCATGGACATTGAAACAATAAGGCGACAAAATAGGATTAACTCGTTTTTTTTTCCAGTACCACAATACAGTAGCGTATTACTTTGGAACCATTAATTCGCAAGGTGCCTTTTAAAAATCGATTGAAATTTTTTATAAACCGAAAAATAAGTAACATTGAGGGATCCACTTCAAGCAGCATTTCACTCAATAAAAATCAATCGCCAGATCAATTCATCGCTAGGCTAAAACCATTTGACATGCAGACAGTCTTCATCAAAGGCCCAAAGCTTTGTAGGAGAAAGGGTGAGCAATATGCATATATCCAGCATCAGCCATACTGGCAAAATTTTTGATGATTTCACAATGTACAGCTTTTATCTAAAGATCGCTATTTTTTCATAGCAGAGTATTATGTAAAATACAACTAGGATGATACTGAGATATTTGCAAAATTTGGACTCCAGGGCAAATCGAACCGCGATTATCCTATCTGGGGGACACGTGTTACGGGCGACACCACTAAGGCTTTCGTTCTGGCTTTCAACCACAGCCTCAGCTTAACTAGGTTTAATGCCGGTTTGTGCTCTCTTAATCGTTCCCGTTAGCGAACGGTTACTGATGACCCCGTAGATGTAAAAATACTGGCTGAAAGAAAGGCAGGTGGGTCCTAGTGGTGCCATGTGTAACAAGTAAGTCACCGGAAAGGGTAATCGCGATTAGATCTGGTCTTTGTGTAGTGTAATGGTGTAATAAGTACCAATCTGTCAATCTAGTGCTTCATCCTTCGAAGCAAGTTTGATACCACTTTGCCAACTTGGTGGATCCAGAGGCGAACAATGCGCTACTCATGTTCTAAATAGTAGCGATTTTATTAAAATTATCGCCAAATAACGTTTGCCGAAGTTTCGTATAAACGTAATCTGGGTCCTTTATAACAAAAACACTAATTCGGTATCAAATATGGGTGAAAAAAAAGATGATCAAACCCTGAGGGATGAGCGGTGCGTTCGACTTCATTAAGCATCGTTTGAAGGTGACTGAATGCATTTTCGGCCTTTCCAATGACTCGCTGTGGTTTACCGATGCATCGAGCCAGTACTGCTGTCCTCCCAGACAAGTCTAGTGCCAATTTGCTGACCTCGGAGGGATGGAAGGCTTGGTGGGTCATGGGTGCTGAACCAATGACTACGTGTGTGCTTCAGAGCGCCTCCGACCACTGAGCTACACGCGCCCAAAATGGATAACTTTTCAAAATAAGTCCACCTACTTACTTTAGTGTTGCATGGTCTGACAAAAATCCTGTAAGATTTCTACGTTACTTCCTTGTTTTCTTCAGTTGCAGCTCTTAGGAAGGAATATTCTAAAATTCTTCATACCACAAACATTTACTCGAACTTAAAAGGGCAGGGTTTAACACTTTCATTTAAAATATGAGCTTTCTGTGTTTGCAGAAGATTCCTGGGTTTCTGTGTTATCCGGCTGCTGCATAAATTGCTTATAAAGGCTATGATAATTTCCTAATAGCCCATGAAAGCGTTTTAGATAATAGAGAATGCGAGAATTATTGATGTAATGAAGTGCAATGAAGCCAGTAAACAACCTGGAAATTCGGAAGAATAATTGCCTGCACCTTTTTTTTCTCAGAAACCTTCCAAGCATTTGAATCTAAAGGACCAATATAGGCTTAAGTTATTCTATTCCGACAGAATTTCTAGCCAATGTTTTCTTGCCGGCTAATTCTCGACGCAGCGTCATTGCCGTCAAAAAAATGTGGACCTAAAACTTTGATTTTTAGCTTATTTTTTCTGTCGGAGGTTAACATTAGGGATATCTTTAGTAAAGAAGACGTTCTGTAAACAGAAAGCCATCAATTTGGGTTTACACTCCCTATTTCTGTCGAATATTTCAAAGTTTCCTCTTCTTTGTTTTCTTTCATTAGCCTTTCCTATTCGATCGGTGAAGTCTAGGCAAACTAATTTAAAAAAACAAAACTAAAACTAGTTCGTGTTGTGCAACACTTTCTCTATATAACGGATAGAATTCAAAGATATCCTGAAGACATGACAGGATCGATGTGAGTAGATATGAAGTGCAATCGATGCATTTACGACGAAGGTTACAACTTTCATTCGGTGAAATTTTTCGATCTCCAAAGGAGCTAAATATCTTGTCATTGAATTCGCATTCATGGCTTCTCTAACTCTTGGCCTACTGTAAGGTGAAAATGTGGACATTACATGCACTCTTTCGGAGTACGTGAACAGTGACATCTGAGGAGACTTTTTTCGTGTTATCAATGCTGGGCAGGGAACTGTCTTTGTTAAGTGCCTTAACTATGCTGTAATTTACTGTTTTAGCCTAGTGCTTAGGTTTTCGTCACATTATAACACTTCGCTCCAAACTGCTGCTCTCAACTTCTGAAATATTACACTTAAAACTCTTAGTGTATAAAACAACATGATCGTCCATGCTCTAAGCAATAGGTGTATTCTTTGGAGTCCAGACGTAATTCTAACAAAGTTCAAAGGGGTTATAGAAGCCGGTCGCCTACCTTTGATCTACACCACTCCTACTAATTTTTCCCCATGAACCACGGCTAATCATGCAATTAGTCGGTTAACTGGCTGAAAAGAAAGTCTAGCTTCAATTAAAAAAAATGAGGAACATTACGTTGTCTGGGAAGTGGTTTTAGCTTATGAGACTCAGCTTCTAACGTGCTACCTTGTGGTAAAACGCTTTTTGAATAGCTGATTAAATTATCTAGCTTGAAAGCAGAACAGACACCAGCATATGTTGCGGTTAAATAGTGCATTGAAGGTTTGGCAAGGTATTGTAGGATTGTAAGTAAAAACACTGGATAGTTCTCAGCTTGGGGACCACACGGGTGACGAAGCTCTAATTGTTTTACGTGGATTGACTGGCGCGAACATCTCATCCATGTTATGATGAAGCAGCAAAGGATTTTTAACCATCAGCATGCCTCAGTTTATGGTAAACTTCACTAATCAAAATGAAAATCGCTAGAGTTTGGACATATTCGTCAATGGATATAACCTTGTACGAAGTACCTTTCAGCCTCCAAATGAATGCAGTTGAAAAATTACCAACATTTGTTCTGCTATATAAGTCCAGTTCTTTCCCGTAACGCTAAGCCTCTGTACAAGAATCTGCCTCACTTGACGTTTGTGTTAGTCACCTTTCATAACACTGACTTGTTCCCAACCCTGTACATTTTCCTGACTCCTATCTTTATCAGAAACATTTTGCATCCACTATGGCACTCTGTGTTTGTTAACAGTTTCGTTCCTAAATATAGCGCTGATATGATAAATCGTATTTGTGATTTCACGCGTAATTTTGAATACGTACTAGTATGTATGGGTTACTATGGCTGAGATCGTTTTCCACCTTCAGATGCGAGTACACTAAGAGTGAATGAAAACTTAAAGCAAAATATCATTCTCTTAGTTATACAGTGCATCACATTTGACTTTACAATTTGACATATTTTAAATCGCTGAACTTCCACAATAATAAATATAAATATAAACAACTTTTATTCGGCTAAGGTTTCGACATCTTTGTCTTTATCAGGAAGTTACCAGAATTATTAGGGTGATTTACAACCACAACGTTGCTGAGATATTTGCAAAACTCTGGACCGCAGGTGTCTATGGTGGGGAACGAACGCGCTATTGTCCTTCCCGGGGAGTAGCGCGTTCACCACCACACCATACGGGTCCTTCGTTGCCGATTTGGGCGCCCCAGATCAATCCCGCTGACGGGTGATTGCTGTGGCAAAGATCGATAGAAATAGCTGAGAGACAGGCGAAACAAAGGACCCGCATGGTGTGGTGGTGAACACGCTACGCCACGGAAAGGACAATAGCGCGTTCGTTCCCCACCATGGACACCTGCGGTCCAGAGTTTTGCAAATATATCAGCAACGTTGTGGTTGTATTTCGCTTAGTACCCCGCCGCGAAATTATAGTAGGCAAAAAATAAAAAGGTATAAAACATAAGGGTGATTGCTGACGGCACTGTTAGGTAGGAAACTAGCTGAGAGGAACGCAAATCAAGGGCGTCAGTGGTGCAGTGTGTAATACGCGAGCCCTCGGAAAGAGTAGTCGTTGCTCGATCTGGCCTGGACTGCAAGTTTTGCGATTATCTCAGCATCGTTGTAATTGTATTTTATACCATATCCTGGCGTGAAAAATTACAGTAGGCAGCAAATAAAAGTTTAACATTGTGATCTAATGTACACGAAGATGTAGAAGCGTTGGCCGCATAAAAGTTGTTTATCAACCTCGTGTAAGATCGGCAATTTAGAACATGCTGATTACTTTGCCATCGAAGTTAAGTAACAACCGGTTAGAAAATTGTTTTGCAAATTGGGTGTATCAGCAGTTTTCTTTGTGACTATATGATTTCTCAATCATTGGTGTTCTTGAAATCACCGTGAAGTGCAAGTTCGCTTCACTGGTTAATGTTGATGGGTTTGTCTTCACAATAAATTATGTAAAATTTGATTTGACACTTGACACTTGAACAGCCCATCCTAACTGGTAGTGCGGGCCCCAGCATAATCACCATTTATCGGAGATTGGCTAGTTAAGCCATTGTGGTTCTCTGGAATCCCGAGATCAGCCTGGCCAAAGTCTGCTCCAGGTCTTCATCACTACGGTCAGTCGCAGCCCTTGTGGATCAGAAAGAGAGAAAGATTTGCCACCGTACGACTAGTTTGATATCAGGACAGTGGTGGATCCTGGTCTTGGTTTACTGTTAGCTGGGCTTCCTGATGTAAAGGCCGGACTCCTTCTCAGCTTGGGAGACCCTGCCTGGGAGACGAATCCCTCCGCTGTACATCGCAGTCCGAGACCCAGGAACACCTCCCAGCTGAGGCGGTAAACCGTTGGGAGGTATGTGTAATTTAATTGTGAAAGTGAAATAAAAAAAATAATTTTGACCTACAACTACAAAGATGCTGAAATGTGAGCAAAAAATGACGGTCTCATGTCTGCTTCAAATCATCGGTCATTCTTTCCGGCTGCTCACTTCTCAACCACTACACCAACCGACGTCCCATCCTTTGCCTATCTGTCAGCCAGTTTTCCACCTTAAAGCTGTTACCAGCCATCACCCGTCGATGGGAATGTTCTGAGTAGCACAAATCGCCACTGAACCCAGTTAATCTGAAGGTGCAATAGAAATTGCAATGCTCTACTTATATTTACTGCTTATTTTTCCTTTAAGGTGGAAAAAATAGTCAGCAAATATAAGTTAAAACGTTGTAAAATTGAGCTGTTTTTATATTATTCCAACCTTGGATGCAAAAATTAAGAGCGAAACAAAAGAAACAGCTTGTAATATCAACGTTGCTTTTCCAAAAATTGTTAGAAGAGAGTACACTATTGGATCCAAAACGTTTGCGGTTAAGACCAGACTCTCCAAAATGAAGATGATAAGGCTAGATCCGTTGTGATTGACGATAGCCAATTGAAGACGATATGGGCTGATCATTACCTTTCTACTAAATTTGTTTTTCATGTCTTGTCCACCTTCATTGAAACTACCAGATATGTATAGTCATCATATCATCAGTCCATGATTAATCCAGCGTTGCCTGCTTTCTTTCGCATGGGGCTTTCTCCACGATTTGGAAGCTCTTCTAATCGAACGGTACTCCATTTCTTGCTCCTGTTTCAGTGACCTCGTCTAGCATAGTCTATGCTTCTACACTTTTAGGAAAGATGACTGTGCTGTTGCGAATACAATGGTTAGAGGGACTAATCGGCCCTTCTTGGCCCAATGGAGTGACTGCAGTGACTAATAAAGTACGATGGTGAACAACTTTTAACGCATTTTATTGTTGTGCTTTATTACTTATGGTATGAGAAAATTGTGAATGATTACTGAAAAAGCTGCATTGTTAACATATAGTGAGTGCTCCCGTCAGCAATAGCTTTTGAACAGCATGCATCAAGAGAATGATTAATTAAGATGTTGCTTTCTCTGTTAAGCCAAAGTGTCTCGGCTGAGATTTAAAGTCTCTTCAGCAGCACTCTTCCGTTGAATTTCCACCTACGCTTTTATGCCAGCAGTAATTACATGTGTATCATAGAGCATCGAATCGTGAATATTGGTTGCTTTCTCCTTCGTACACGATAATCGAATTTCATGCAATTAAACTGAGACTGGACGGAGGGCATTATAAGTTACCAAAGATGTGATCGATCCTTATGCATTAGTCCCCTCGTTTTTTTCCAATCTTGTCTCAGGTCTTAAATTCTTTCTTGTTGCTTGGGGAAAATTTCTATGTTACAGGCAGGCCTCAAAGAGTGATCCTTTAGGATGGTTATCATTTCCATTGTTACATCGTAATTCAAATTCTCTGACTGTTTATCCTTGTCATTGAGTAGTTCCATGCACTGAAAGAACATCGCATTTTACTGATCAGTTCCTCGAGATGTTCATAAAATATCCGTTTCATAAACAGCTGATGTTGGTGAATAAAAAATAATAGTAAATCTTTAACGTCGTCTGTAGCGAGGTGGTTAGAGGTGCCCTGCAGTACAAAATGGGATCGATCCCGCGCTTCAGGCTCATCAGACCTTCCATCCTTCTAGGGTCGGCAAATTGGTACCAAGCATATCTGGGAAGATAGCAGCACTGACTCGACACATTGGTAGGCCACCGTTAGTCATTGTGTCCAATTATTGCTTCATAATGAGCCAGGGGTGCGTCTTTGTGTTTTTGTTATAAAGTTCTTTTCTGTATAAGCTTAGTGAGTGTTGGTTCAGTTTGCCTTCTCAAAAAATTAAATTGGGCAAATCCTTCGCTTTTTTATTTATATATATATATATATGCACACATGCACACGAACACACAAACACCTACGCACGCATAAACGTATATATGTATATACTTACATTATCATGTGTATTATATTATGTAGTACAAAATTATATATATGTGTATATGTATACATACATATATACGGCAGAGTTGATGCAAATTGGCTCAAGGTCAAGATTTACCATGATCTTCACGCAGGCAGTCTTTGGCGCATGTGTATCAGTGGGAGTTGGGTCAAATTTGGGGAATTAGACGAAAATCAAAGAAACTCTAGAAAGAAAAAATTAGGAAACACAAATGACGTGAAATCCATATACGCTGCTGCATAGCACACCTGCCGTTTCCCATTATCCGATTCAAACAACAAGGATGCAGCATTACACGAAATATTTTTTTATACTGGTCATATCACAAAGTCCTCGTTTTTCTACGAAACGACATCGACTTGAAGAGGATCTCTAAAGAGTACGTTCTTGACTCATTAATTTAGCCTTGCTAGCACTTGCGTTACTCGTCTTCCTCTTTAGCATTGCAAATCTTTTATGAGCGTTCAATCAACTGTTATCAAATAATTTTGAGAAGCTATTGAAATAATTAATTCTTCAATCATATAATTTTATTCCGTTATCTGAGCTTTTTCATTTTTGCCAACCATTACATCATCGTCTCCTACTTTTTTCGAAAACGTTGACTTTCTAAGATAATCCACTTCTTTATTTTGACATCACCGAAACACAAGGCGATTCTTAAAGGATTAAATCGTAAATCGTCCGGTTTTGATCAATGTCTGAGGGATGCGCCATACTTCGACCTCGTTCAGCATCGCAGAGGTGGCTGAATGTATCTTCGGACCAGGTGAAGAAACAAGAGGTTAAGACGACATTCAAAAGATCCAACTTCAAATTGTTTTGATTCCCTGTCTTGATGAACCTAAGTAAATTTGGTTTTTCTGAAGCGATACACCTTGCTAGGCCTTCTGAAATAAGCAAAGCTTTCTTTATGAAAGTGTTATTCGCGGTAATAATGCCAGGATGACCAATTGAGCGAACAGTATGATTTGGAATTATCAATTCAACTCAGCCTTCGATCTTTTGCTAGAACTCAAAAATCATCTGTGGTGTAAAATAGTCCGTTTGCATTGCTACCACTGCATCTCAGCATTTTTGCGAAAATCGAGGCGACATCTCGCCAAAATTATTTACCGCTACCCTCCATAACGTCATGCGAACATTGGAATGGGATAATATGGGAGTGAAAATCAATGGTCGGCAGTTACACCATCTTCGCTTTGCTGATGACATGGTCCTTATAACACCAAACATTAGCCAAGGGAAACGTATGTTCGACGACTTTGATAAAGCCTGTGAAAAGATTGGTCTTCGACTAAATCTCACAAAAAAGATGTACATGAAAAACGGATTGGTTTCGAATGCCCCATTCGCACTCAATGGAACGAATGTCTCCGAATGCTCCAGTTATATCTATATAGGTCGGGAAATCAATATGATGAACGACCTAGTTCCAGAGCTGAGCAGAAGAAAATGAGCGACTTGGGGAGTTTTCAAGAGCTTCGAAGATGTACTGAAGAGAACAAAGAACTCCCGACTCCGTTCCCACCTTTTCGACTCAACGGTACTTCCCGCTCCAACGTATGCGTCAGAAACCTGGTCACTGCATAAGCAGGACGAAAGGTCACTCAGCGTTATCGAACGCGTAGTCGAAAGGACGATGCTAAGAGCAACCCGTCTTACACAAGTACGGAATTGGATCCGAAGCTCCGATCTGCGTCAACGATGAAAAATCAATGATGCCGTTCTGTACGCCAAACAGTCGAAGATAAGGTGGGCCGGACACGTAACGCGTATGAATGACAACCGCTAGGCAAGAGTCGTTAGTGACTGGTTTCCTCAGGATGTTGAACGCACTGCAGGAACAGCATCGACTCGATGGTCAAAGTTCTTCATGAAAAGCCTAGAAAAAAGATATGATGTTCGATGAGTTTCTGGAGCAAGCAGAGCCCGCTAAGCTACTCTTTCACGCTACAAGGAAAAATGGAAGATTTACTGGCGCCCGCTCGAGTCACTCTACGATCAATGAGACTGCAGGTGATACAGATGATGCGCGGTATAGATGGTCTGCGAACATTTGGCTGTTGGGAGATGGGTTGGAATCAACTTGGGCAACTCTATGAGGATGAAGCTTGGGAACTGTGTTATCCGATTGATCGGTCCGCTTACTCAGCTGCTAATTGGCCTAACTTTGAATCTTGATGGATCAGTAGGAACAAAATCATCAGTTGAAATGAGCTTATGTGCATTAATAATTATGTGTAGGGCAAGGCAAGTTTTTAAATCATCTTAGCTTAACTGCTAAGTTAAATGATGGTTTAAAACAAGCTGCCTTTGTCCTAGTGATCCATTCGCTGTTTAATATTCACTATTCCTTCTTATATTTTTTTCAGGCGATGGTTGGGGTGACAACGATATTCAGGAACTGACAATGTTCCAAAAGGGCACTTTTTGGAAAAATCGGTAGACGTGAACTGTGTGATCTCTCGGTCTATAATTTTGATGACGCCGTTTAAAAGCCTCTGCTTTAGTTACACCCTATAATGAAGCAACTATGCTTTTCTTTGATGACACATCAACCGAGCCAAAATTTTGTTCACTCGACCTTACCGCGATAATGCACCATTCCCCGAATAATTTAAAATTGCTGCTCAGTAACCGTACCAAGAACACCCGGTACCGAACATCGATTTCAGTACTGCTGACCGTGCACGGAAGCCCATTGGCATTGATCGCTTGTGGTTACCGACGATCTATTGCTCTTCGGTGTTCCTAGTGCTGCTTATTTATTCTCGCTCGCCGTACCATTTGCATTCGACCAAGTAGAGCTCGTGTAGCTGTTTTGAGTCTTTTCACCCGGCTGTAGTGCTCGGATATTGCGCAAAAAGCCTAGCTGTTTTCGCTTTACAGACTTTTTTGTTCTTTCAGGCAACCGCTCAACTACGCATTTGTTGAGTGATGGATCAGCTGAGTAGTGCTACGTCAGGGCTAGCCGTAGGTTTTCATTTCCGATTTAGTGTAGTAGAATATTAAAACTCAATCTTATAGGCTTATGCAAATGGTGTGACACTCTTCATTTCTCACTAGCAAAGGGAAACCACTAAGTGGATCCGACGTGGTATATTTGTTAGTACTTGACTTTAACGTTTATGATCCGACCAGATTACACGTTTTGTCAAAGAAACAGAGAGAACAGCTAGTGCAGGGAATTTGTTCGGTCACATGAAATCCGCTGCGATCACTCGCTTGTTCTACCGATAGAGCAGCACAGGGTCGGTGACCAAACGGGTAATAAACGTTTCTGTTGAGGAACTGCAAACACATGAGCCCCGCGGGGATTTCTTGATTACAGTGAGAAAGAACAACATAGAAGATTGCTGCCAGTGAGAGAGTGTTTGTCACAACCCTCGGGTATAAGGGGGCACGCTGTTTGGTCTGGATTGAGTGTAATGCACGCCGCATAAGAACTGACCGTTATTGGAAGTAAATGATCAGCCTGTGTTCTTCTACTCTAGAAAGTCTTCTTCCAAAAAGATGTAAATGCTGTTTAAAGCCTTGATAGTTTATTTCACTGTGTATAGACAGTTCAAGTGCTGTTGATTGTGACACGCTTTGTCCGAAGGGCGAACCATAATCTGGCCTTGCGTCGAGCTTCAACAACGATGCACTGATCGATTGCTTGAAATTAAATCCACATGCTACTGTTGTTGGCAGCAACAATCGTATGAGTAATCGGAAATGTTCAATGTCTTTATATTCTATGGCGAATCTTCTAGCAAACTTCTATTTGTTCCGATAATTATTCGAATAGACCATAAACCTTCACCCGAACCTGAAATTGCTACCGGTAAAACATTTTCTCACGCAGTAAGTTGTTCATCTCTCGGTAGTAACCTAAGCGTTATCCTTCCTACGTTGTAGAAATGCTACAAGGCTTGTTTGAAACCAGCTCATTTCCTCTAATCCACCGTGTGAACGCTACAGCACGGGTATTTCAGCGTTCTACGAAGAACGGCTCAACCAGCATTCAAATACCTTTGTGAAGAAGCCTATAGAATCCTCAAGCAACAACCGAACGCAAACGCGAAAAGTTGAAGGTCCTTCGTGAATGATGGACACCAGGAAATCGAATGCAGGCAGCGCTGAGATCTGCTCAGTGTGATATACATCATGCTAGATCACGTAATAGTAGGATTAAATAGAAATAATTTTAGGGTTTAGATGTTTGGCATATTGTAGAGTATTTTTGGAACAAGTGCACGTGGTCAGAACATTCCAGGTGCAATCACCATAGAAACAAAGATTGTTTCGCCATGAATGAACTTTAAATGGAGTGAATACTGGATTTAAGGGCGATCATAAAAGAATTTTCCTGCTGCTTTTGCTTTCGCATTATTTGTTTTGTGCATGCAAATGATGTAATTTTTATAGAGGCTTACAAAAATGCCAAATTATTCGAGTGCCGCAGATAGTTCCCAAATACCGTTTGGCGTTTTCGAGAGGTTGACATTTGGGTCATGCCACTTGCGTGGAATCCTTAAGACAGCAGTGTCTATGCGAGCCCTAATAGTTGTGGTCGATGGCAGCACCAAAATGAGAGACAGTATTTATGTAACCATCTCACAGGACAGTTGTGTAGTTCAAGTTGATTGACTGTGGCGTCATTGAAACGGGAAGCATGATACTGTCAACAGCATCGAAGATGCCAATCAGTGACTTGTAATAACATGGAGGCCTTCAAAACAGAGATACAATGCATCTTTGCTATGCCATCGCCTTTTTATTAGCTCAACAAATAGCTGTCACTAGACTAATTTAGAAGTTTCGCGTTGTCATCTGAAGGTGAAAATTACTCTCAAATAATGTTTATTCAAATTTAGATTTATTCTTAATCTAATTTACATTGTGTTGAGAACAAAGTTCATGTTCCAAATTAAAACCTTCGCAAACACTTCGCGACGTCGTGCCCGGTTCGACACACTAACTGCTTGGCCGCCTGCTTCAGCGCAGTATTCGAAGTACGAGCTTTAACGTAAAGCTACTCATATATGGGTATCAAAAGCCGAACGCTCTAAAATAAAGAAGCTTCATCAAGTGCAGAAAGGCTTCCAAGGCCCAACGCCTTTCTAGACTGCCTTAAATCTGCAAGGACTAGAGTGGTAATCAGTAGATAAACTGTACCTTCACTTCTGCCCGAGTCCTCTATTGAAGACCATTGTGCAAGTCAAAGGATAGTGTGCAACGTCGTAGGATATAAGGGAAAAAAAATTTTCCATTTGACACTATGTATGGTATTAGAGAAGAACAGCCCTCAGAACAAGCGACAATAGAGGAGTCCTCGGCGTCAGAGTCCTCGTCAACAAGAGTTTAGCCTCGAACATTGATTCATTCGAACAACTAACAACGCGAATTGAAAGTATATGGCTAAGAGATGTAGATAAATACCGGTTTTGGTAGTTTTCGTCTACTGATGACGTATGACGAAGTCGAAGTTGAAGCATTCTGTGTGGACATGGGGAAATTCCATAGAGAAGACAACACATTCTTTACGGTCATCATTAGTGATTTTAAAACTAAAATCGGACTCAAACGAATGTAAGAAGAACTTTATACTGGGGCCCATCGACTAGCATTCAGAGAGCAGTTCGAGCGACTGTCTGACTTTATAACAACGACCAAGAAAGTTAATGGTAACTCACACTCTCTATGCGTCGGACGTGGAAGTCCTCCAATGGAGAGTAAAATAACGAAACAGACCACATCATAGTAATCAAAGGATTCACTTGACTCATTCGACCGTTGTTGAAAAATTATGAGCGTGAGTAAACTATTGCTTCCTCAAGCAAAAATACATTTATCGCGAGAAGGAAAGAAGGCGGCAATGTTCAATCAAACGAAACCTCAAGACCATTGCGACGTAAGATTTATTCAGAACACTAATCTGCTCTATTGGAAAAGCACCATTATCCACATCTATGGCGCACACGACAGACCTATTTTGCATGTTCACACCAGAGCCATGAAACCGGAGAGTTCGAAATTCACAATGAGACGCTTTCCTATTGGAGCACTTAAGTGGCAGCTAACGCCCGGGTTTCCAATTGTGCAGAAATGTCACAAAAGACCATAAAGCAATACAAACCAGGGTAATAGTTGAGGCTACACAAGTCGAAAAACCACTCGCAACTCCCGGCTAAATTTTCCTAATTATCAGATCAAGATAATCGTGGTGCGACACCCAAACAGAGGCCTAATGGATTTCAGGAAGATAATGGAGAAAATAATTCACGACTACCACCCTGATATCTTTAGTGGTTATGTCCTCAATGAGGAATATGTCGTCTTATCGGTTTTACCCTATGAAATCCGACGTACTATTTTGTAGGGCGTACAAGGCTGTTCCAGAGAGGAAATGATCCGAATATTTAAACAAACTTCCGTCAGCCCTCATAGGCTAGCTCCACTATTCACACGTTGCCTGTCACAGCGCGAGTTTAATATTCAGTGAACGTAAAGGAAGAATATGTTATTGTAAAGGTGATTTCAACGATATCAGCAGCTGTCGCGCAATCTGCTTACTGTCTCTTATCTGTGAGCACTTCGTTTGAGTCATCCTAAACATGATGGACAGAACGGTGGACAAAGGATAGGCAGCAGGATTTCCAAAAGAATCCACCTGGGAGACCACAACCAAACAGTAACGACCCTCACCGAAGCATTGCGAGAGTCCAAGAGACCGCTGTGTCTCACTTTAATCGATTTTAGGACAGCTTCAGTTGAGAAAGACACAGTCATGGTAGCTCTTTGTAGCCAGTGCTTTCCCACTCAGCATATTAAGATTCTTCCTGAGCTAGAGAACAATCCTTCAACCAAGATATCACCATCCTACGACGATATGAACGTTGACTTCAAACGAGGGAGTAGGTAAGGCGATATCATTTCGACAAAATTATTTAGCGCCACTCTCGAAAACGCCTCGCGAGTATTGGAACGGGACAACATAAAGGTGAAAGTCTTTGGTCGGCAATTACACTGTTTTTACTCCGTTAATTACATCTGTCTTATAAGATCAACCATTGGAAAAGTGAAAGGAGTGCTTGTCAACATTGATATCGTGTGTGGGAAGATTGGTCATCGAATAAATCTTAAAAAAGCGATGTTATTCATTTATAAGTTTTCAAGTATTGATCAACAACTAGTCAACGGTTCTCTTGATTGGTGGGCGACCTTTAACTTGACATGTAGGTTTCTTTCAGAACACCAGCACTGATCCATCATATTGGTGTGGAATGCCGCTTTACCACGGTGATCGGATAGTCATCAGTGAATTGCAATTCATATCAACTACTGATCTCCAATATCAATCTTCACACGTTACATGTAGCCTTATCGCTATCACCTTGAAGTTGCAGCGCAAAAGACACGGCTAGAGCAACGAAGCAATAGTTCTCATTTTCTTCACTGGTGAAGAGATAAGTGGCTCCTTAATCGCCCACTACACTTTCTATCAATAGTCGAAGGCTGAAGCAGTGCCAATTTGTTTTATCACGTGTTTTTCATTTACCATTAGCAAATTCTCATTTCGATTTCTTTCTCATTGTTTTCACAACTGTTTTTTTTTCGAGCAGTAAAGGTTGGTGAAGATCTGAAGTGTTAAGCGTTGGTCAGTCTCTTAGAGAGACCTTATGCGTTTGAATCTATAAAATGTTGATTTGCCAGCTCCGCACCTGTTTATTTCATTGCTTTAAAAATTAGGAAAATTTGCTTCTTGGCTCAATATGCAACGTATTTTCGATACGACTTATGTAAATGAAAACACAATACAATTAAATGCAAATTATTACGGTACGATTTCAGTCCTACAGAAACATTACAGAATTTTATTGAAGAACGAAAAAATACAAGCTTTAATGTGTTCAAAGTTCACGCTTGCATTCCACTTGACAAGCAAACCTCTAGTGGTCTAGAATGAATAGCGCCTGCAATCTGAGCTGGCCATGTGACCGACAACAAGTTCATAGTATGCCAACAACTATACACAAATGCAGGGCATTGCATCGAAAAGACTAGGCTTCTGCTTATGGTAAGTTTCGCTGTTACTGTAGAGAAAGGGGAAAGCGTTTGCAAGAACCAGCGACCGAATTGCAGCACACTATCTATAACTAAGGAGGATCACAAGTGCTAAAAACATTTCTGCTTCGTTATGGTTTAGACAGATCCTTTTTCTCCGAATATTAAGTGCATAATGGGTTTCAATACGACGTAGGATATACACATACCTAGGTACCGTTGAGTTAAAAAGGTGGGCACGAGTCGATTGTTCTTTGCTTTCCTCATTGCCTCCTCGATCCTCCTAAAAGCTCCAAAAAACCGCTCGTTTTCTTCTGCTCAGCTCTGGAGCTAGGTCGTTCTTTATGTTGATTTCTCGACCTAGATAGACATAATTGGAATATCAGGAGATATTCGTTCCTTTGAGCGTGAATGGGGCATACGAAATCAATCCGTTCATCATGAATGTTGTTTTCTGAGAATTAGTCGAGCACCAGTCTTTCCACAGGCTTTATCAAAGTCGGCAAGCATTAGTTCCACTTGGCTAATGTTTAGTGTTACAAGGACCATGTCATCAACAAGGTTAAGACAGTATAATTGCCGACCATTGATTTTCACTCCCATGTTGTCCCAATCCAGTGCTCGCATGACGTTCCGGAGTGTGGCGGTAAATAATTTTGGCGAGATGGTATTGCCTTGCCTCTCTTAACCCCTCTTTTGATGTCAATGTTGATATCGTTTGGGAATGGTGATATCTTGGTTGTGAAAGGTTTGTACAGCTCACGAAGAACCTTTACAAACTGAGTAGGGAATCCCTGAGTGTGCAGAGCTTCCATGACTCCTCCTGTCTCGTTTGAGCCAAAGGCCTTCTTTAAATCGATGAAAGTGAGACAGAGCGATCTTTCGTATTCTCTCAATACTCCAATAAGTCCCATTTTCGTGTGGATGTTGCCCATCTTACTGAGACCTTTCCGAAACCCTCTTGCTCATTATGGCTGCTCTTTGTCCACTGTTCCGTCAATCCTGCTTAGGATGACTCGAGTGAAAAGTTTGTAGACGGCAGACAGCAAGCAGATTGGGTGGTAGTTGCCGATATTGTGGAGGTCACCTTCTTGAACACTAGCACTGTCATACCCCTCTTCCACGAAGTACGGAACTTGCATATAGACAGGTAAAGTGTGAAGAGCAGTGTGTTTATGAGGGCTGACGGAAGGTTTCCCAAAGTGTCCAGATATTGTCCCGTCTACACCTGGTGCTGTCCGATTCATCACAACGAACGAAATTGCATATCAAAGTTTAAAGGGGAGAACCGATGAGACGATATAGCCATTCTCATTTATTTCATATAGAGGCCAAAAAGATGCTGTTGTTGAAAATATCAGTGTAGTGGTCATGGAAGATTTTCTCCACTGCCTTTCGTGAAACTATAACTGTTCCACAAGATTGCTAAGATATTTGCAAAACTCCAGACCGCAGGTGTCTGCGGTGGGGAACGAACGCGCTATTGTCCTTTCCAGGGAGTAACGCGCTCACCACCACACCATGCCTGTCATGTGTTACGCCTGTCTCTCAGCTAGTTCTATCGATCAGTGCCATCACCATTCACCCGTCAACGGGATTGATCTCGGAGCCCACATGCATTGAACACAGTTAAGCTGATGCTGTAGTTGAATTCACATTGCTTACTTTTTATTTTCTGCCATCTATAATTTTTATGGCAGCGTATTAATCGAAATCGAAATTCCTGACGTCACTGATGATCAATAGAACTAGCTGGGAGACAGGCGAAACGAAGGATCCGCATGGTGTGGTGGTGAACGCGCTACTCCCCGGAAAGGACAATAGCGCTTGTGGTTGTATTTCGTTTAATTCCCTGCAATAAAAAATATAGAAAACAGAAAATAAAAAGTAAACATTATGACTGTTTCGTATGATCGTCGGAATGCAATCACCTCGGTTTTGTAATCAGCCAATTGACTTTGCGAATACTTTTCCCGTCCTATAGAGCTTTGGCCATAATTGCTGCTCTTCTCTCTTTAAGATCATCCTTTATCGCCCGTCTGCATTGTTTTGTAAGTACGGACGTTAGCACGCGGTTGCCTGCAGCTCGTCCGTTTCCACGCTGGCGTATCAGCTCGAGTGTTTCTGGAGACAGACATCTCTTGGTGACTTTCGAACTCTTAGCTTTCATAACGCTAACATGAAGTTGTTCAATGAACAGATCGCGTTACTCATCGATGTTGTGGAGAACAGCACCTTTCCAACAGGTAACTAATGAGTTGAAGAAATCGCTGTGGTTTTAGGTGTTCGTTTACTGAATTTAGTTGTTTTTCCCCTCTCGGCGAAAAATGGAGCCTTGCACGAAATAATGGACGATCTGATCCCGAGCAGGCAGAACGTTGGGGAAGCAGCGACATCGCTGGGGCACAAACTTCGATTTACTATGATATGTTCTATTTCGGTGCGTTCTACTGAGAGACCCCCACGTATCAGCGTTGACGATAGGGTTTTTGGAGATGCGTGTTAATATGAATGGTTTTGATCATCATGATAAGCTCAGACAGCCGCTCACCCTGCTCGTTCCATTCCAATTCGCGGGTCCCAATGTGACATTCTTCAGACGTTTTCCTTGGTCCTAGCGTTAAAATCTAAATTATGCCATTGCAAATCTGAAGTCTACTGTGCGGAACCTCTCAAAATCCATATAGAATGCTCCGACTTCTTCTTCATCATAGCTTGATCTGGGCGCCTAAACAACGAAGGTTGTCAAAGTAAGAAATGATCCACATGTTTTTAATCGTAAACGTCCGATTCCAGTTGTTAATTGTTCGGACGAATCGATGTTCGTGGACAAACTCGTGTCGATGAGAACGCAGACGCCGCCGGCTCCTCTACTGTCTCATTTTCCGAGGAACAGTTCTTCGCCGGCGTCATAGACGGCGTTGAATGGGCGACGTCGTCTCGCCTCGGCCAGGCCGATGACGTCGTACTTCATACTTCTTCCTTGCACGACCATGTTTTTTATCGAGGACTCGGATGCAAGTGTACGTGCACTGCAGGTAGAGGTCGTTATCTTAGTTTTTTTCAATGCAGTCAGTTTACATTGGCCCTGAGGTTTTAGCAGCCTTTCCCTACTCGTCCCACCCAACGCTGCCGAATTGGGTGGTCTTTCGAGGTCAGAGGAATGAAGCCCGTTTCTTTTACTGCGTTTAGCACTTTTATACCTATGTATAGCTTGCTGGGCTCTGAACATGTGGGCTGAGAATAATCACGGGTAGCTTGACACCCTCTCCCAGAGTGGAAATGGCATGAAGCTTATTTGTTAGAGGCGGCTCCTAACTGCCTCCCATATACTTCTCTACCACTTGAATGTGGGCTTTTAGCCGAATTGACTAGTAGAATACAATCCGCACAAGCGAGAACGGGCCCACACCCTCATGAATGAATAAACCGTGTAAGTACGGAAAGTATGTGCCAGATCGGCTCAGCAGCAACAGGGATTCCAGCTCTGGATGCACCTGTTTCAGGACGCAAAAGTCGCAATGTTTACTTTTTATTTTCTGCCTTCTGTAATTTTTATGGCAGAGCGGGTATTAAGCGAAATACAAACACAATATTGCTGGGATATTTGCAAAACTCCGGACCGCAGGTGTCTGCGGTGAGGAACGAACGCGCTATTGTCCTTTCCGGGGAGTAACGCGTTCATCACTACACCATGCGGCTCCTTCGTTTCACCTGTCTCCCAGCCAGTTCTATCGATCAGTGACGTCAGGAATTTCGATTTTGATTAATACGCTGCCATAAAAATTATAGATGGCATTTCGACTGTCTCTCAGCTAGTTCTATCTATCTTTCGCCATCAGCAGTCACCCGTCAGACAGATTGATCTGGGGAGCCCAAATCGGCAACGAAGCCAATTAAGCTGAGGCCATAGTTGAATTCACAATGTTTGCTTTTTATTTTCATACTCGGTCGTAGTGCAGCGGAAACAACTCGATACATTAATGAAGTTTGGGATGAAGGTAGTGTCTATATCTATCTATCTAAACGGTCCCGTTTGATGTGACGCATGCCGCAATGTAATCTTTGTGATCTACTCGATCAATTACGTTCAGTATTTCAGACCATTGACTGGAATCGCCCAAAAGTGGTGGCTTACTTGATTTTGGATGGAGGCATAGCAGTAGAACAGTTTACTATTTCTTTGTGAAACAACGAAGTCAATAACGTTTGATGTTTCAGGCAGTTAGCTGTACAAGCTATTGCAGTCTAAGGTCAACGATGCAGATCGACCGCAGTTGCTTAAGCACGCGGCTCCCCGCGTCGTATAGCCAAATGCCATTCTACAACGCAGTCACATCATCACTCACCTCGCTCCTGATCGGTGGTGAGGACAATCCTCTTCTTGTAATCTTTGGCTACTTCAGTTATCCTCAGTGTTGCTGATTTATTCTCAGTCATCCTCAGATCAATGTACTCCGTTTCATAGCTAGTTTACCGTGCGTTGTCACTAGCGACGGGTGTTTCCAAATGCGTTATATTTACAACGCCATTGGTGGTACGTACCATTTCTCCCACATAGTACCCCATGCGTATAAGGCCGCAGGCAGGCCAACTTATCTGTATCGTGTATCCAACGTAGCCAACGTGTATCTGTTGTGCCTCTATAGTCGGCTTATCACTTCTCGCTCGCTATTTTATGGCCGAAGTTATCTCTTAAGCAATGTCGGCACCTGTCGGTGGTCAAAGTGTTAAAGTCTTTTTTGAATGCTATAAAGATGTAGTGAATTGATCTAAAATATTGTCAAATATCTACGAAACTCACGTAGATACTCCAACTTACGGAAATTTTTGCGTAAAATCGAAATCGTGCCACCTCTAAGCAAAACGACACAGTGAATAGATTTGCTTGTTGAAGATCTGGGCAGAAGTCTGCGACAAGCTCAGACGGATTCATCCGTCGCACACTAACTGTCGTGGCACATCAATAGACAGACGACGAAGTGCTTGTGAGCAAGAATCAGTCCTAACGGGGTTGATCACAGTAAGTCTACTTTATAAAGTTTAAGAACGAATCTCTTCTTTAATTGCTGTTTCAGACGATTAAATATAGAACAACCTTATTCAGGACCAGGGGAAAAACGAAGCAATTCCACGACGCCGCGTCGTCCCCTCCGGCCAACTATGCCTGCACGGCACTGGGCGTAAGGTCGTATTATATTAATATTAACATTCATTTGCTTTTTTAAGAGCTGCTTTTGGGAGTCGAAAGGTGATTACTGTATTTCCGAACGTGTTTGACCTTGTTGTACGGAAGTGACAGAAAGTACGGAAGTTGACGGAAACAAGTGACAAAGATGTTCCGTTCCAAACAGATCAACGACTTTATGTGGTCGGAACCTATGGGGACACTGCGGTCTGTACTTCTAGGTATACAGGGGAAGAATTCTTGCCAAACCATCAACGTACCAAACTTATTGGAAATGCGAGCTAACGATTGCACGATTATTTGTGAAAATTAGTTATTCATGTAGGTACAGGCATTTGTGATGGAGGTGAAAAAGGCTTTAAGCATCAGTCGAACGCACACTCAAAAAATGTCCGAACACTTTCATGGGAGGTGGATGCGGTAAAACGAATCGAATGGAAAAGTTCTGGGATCCGCACAGTGAGATTCATATGGTGTCGGGATGTCTGCTACAAGCTGTCATCAAAATAAAACAATTTGTGGATAGTACAGGGACTACCATTTTTTTCATAGAAACTGTTTTCCTATCGGTCTTGGCTCCGATGTGGTTGCGACGTCGACTGCTTGGAATGCTTTCTGATGCTGGGACTGGGGCCAGTCTTGCTCAAGCTTCCTCGGTTGACACACCGGTGTGGCTGCTCCTATGTCGCCGAGTGGGTTGAGTAAGGCAAGAATCCAGTTCTATTACTTTTGCTTTCTTCTGACTATCATATTTGAACAAACGAAAATAAAACATAATGCTGAAAATATGATAATAGGTATAAATGCGCTTTAGTCAAAAAATTTGTTGACAGAGTTTTCTAGATGAAGTAGTTCACCACTCACTAATTGAAGCAGTGGGTCACTGTACATTCGGTGACCTGGGGTAGGTAGTTATATCTTCATTAACTATGGAAGCAGTTAATTTGAGATTAACCTATGGGGAATAGTAATTCTTGCCATGCAATGGAATTTAACAACATGGTTTTAGGAGTGCCATAACTCATGTCGGCGTCAATTCCAGGATGTAAACGCAGGTATGTTCCCATCTTTCCGAGTTGTTCAGATAAAGTCCATGAAGTGTTGGTACAACACTTTATTGTATTATGGCTAACACCTCAGAGCCATAGCCCTCTTCAAAACAGAAGTGGTTCGAGTCGGGTACCCATAGTAGTAATTACGGATGTTGCAGTCGCACTGTGTTGAATCCGGTAGAATGGAGCACCCACGAATGAACTGGGGTCACGAAGAATTCAATTCTTTGATAATTCTGTATTTTCATGGTAATAATCAATCGTTCATCAGTCCGAATAATATTAACTGCGGTGTAGCAAAGCATCTTTCATTGTTTTCTGTTACTGAGTCTGGGCATAGATAAACAATGGTTTGTTGACAGTTCTGAGTTACGTCACTTTATAATTCGACTAGACGGGCGAGTGTGACAGAAGTAATGTTCTGTGGACACTTGATTTATCTGTTATCCATGCTGAAGTTTAACGGAAGTCACTACTGCAAGCCCAATTGACTAAGTCCGACTTTGGTCGTGGATAAAGCATGGTTTTCACTGAATGTCCCAATTAGTGATGAATCATCGCATTGAGTACAGCCAGTGTGACAACAAAATGGGCTTGCCGTTGGAAGTACGTAAAAATGGCTACTACTTTGCTTTCAACGCTGCGCGTACATTCACAAATTCAGTCTTTTTATCTGGATGGAATATTAGGTCATTATTCAAGTAATGCAAGAAAGATTTCCTTAAGCTTTTGCTTCATGGGAAGTGTTCCTCGCATGTTCATTTCAAACATTAAAGACGGATAGAGTTGCGCAGCTGAGAGACATATAGGTATAGTCCTGTCAGCCATTTTGTCGCTCATCTCTATTTGCTTATTGCTCACCTTGGACGTTGTGAGAAGCGCTGCGAAGCACATCGAAATTTAATGGTTAGTAAGGAATCTTTGACTTGATGAAGCGCAGTGAGGTAGGTGCGTCGTGATAGTCAAGACAGGTTTCTTGTTCAGTTTTTGAAGCGAAGTTTGTTAATTCTTAATAATTGGCTGCTCGTTCTTTAGCGCAACACATGGAACGCTATGACTTCCACCTGTCGTTTCAGTCAGCGTTTGGCTGGAAAGGTATGTTGACATTAATTAGATTTTTTGCATCTTCTGTTTAACTTCTTCTTTTTTTTATTCCCGTCTACTTTGAACGCCTAAGGTACACGTGAGAGGTGACCTCTGCAATTAGAGGACAATTAGATATTATCTCTTCGCCTTCGCTCTGTGGGCTTTGCATGAAATGGGTGGATACTGTGAGTGGTCGATGGAAAAGCCGTATTTTCGTGATACAGTTTGTGTAACAGTAAGACACTGTTCTTTGTAATCCCAGTCCACTTTTTGGTCGACGAGCGCTAACAGTATTGCATTCGTTTCGACGTGTCAAACGGCTGTTCATAGTCGGCAAAAGTCAGGACTAAGGACAGATATAGTTTCCGACAAACCCATGTGACCAAGAATACTACGACCCATTAACCTTTGAAATTATTGTTGCAATTTCATGAAATGGCTTTTCACTTTTATCAAAGTTTGGACGATGCTTCTTAAAGTTTTGTTGGTCTAGTCTCATCATCTGTATCACCTGTAGTCCCGTTGATCGTCCAGTGACTCAAGCGGGCGCTAGTAAATCCTCCATTTTTCCCTATCGCGTTCAAGACTAGCCATTGGGTTCTGCTTGCTCTAGGAACTCATGGAACAACATATCTTTCTTCTAGGCTTTTCGTGAAGAACTCTGCCCACTGCGTCGGTGGTCTTCCTGCAACGTTGAGGATGGGACTTCTGGAATTGCGGGTTTCCTTGGATGGTCTTGATCGTTATGATAAAGTCAGAGAGCCACTCACCCTGTTCGTTCCATTCTAATCCATGGGTCCCAATGTGACATTTTTCAAACGTTTCTTGGTCCAATCTTCGCGTAAGAATCTCCAATGATGACCTTAAAGAATGTGTGGTCTTCTCTATAGAGCTTTTTCAAGTTCATACAGGTTGCTTCGACTACTCGTCCTACCCAACTTTGCCAAATTGGGTTTCTTGATAGCCACGTATAACCCACTGGGTTTTCAACTTGTGGGCTCGCGGGTAGCTTGCCAATCTCTCCCAAAGTAAACATTGAGCATATTTGTTGATGACCCATAACCGCCTCCTACATACTTCCTTTCACTTGATTGGAGGCTTCTGGCCGTAGAATACAATCCGCACAAGCGAGAAAGCACTTACACACGTATGCATGAATATGCCTCGTAAATACAGAAAGTGTGTGCCAGTTCGGCACAGGAGAAACAGGAGGTTCATTCCTTGGATCCACCTGCGTCTCAGAGAAGCAAAGGTCGCTTTTGGTCCGCGATTAACCCTCTGTTGCCACCTGGAGACGCATTACGTAGCCTCGCGACTGACCAGCTGACAATCGCTCCTATGAGGGACGTCCGTGGCTAGATCTAATCCCATATTTAGAGTTGTGTAGCTAAGGTGCTAACAGAAGATGGGAAACACCGCTGATTAGCTTTCGATGTGAAATGAGTAAACGGTTCAAATTGCGATTAAATTGTGTTTGTTGCGGCCTTTGTTCCAGTGTTGAAATTTGCAAGTTATTTCTAACTGGAAGAACTAATTATGTTTGTCCATTCCTGGATCAGATTTGCTTTAGGAACGCCGTCCTATTACGCGTTCTCTCTTGTGTCTAAGAGAGATTTCTTCTGAAGCCTTATTCGCTGCATCACAGAGTCAAATGCTGGTTCTTCGGATTCAACACAACTAAGAAACTGCAGCAGTCACTTTGCATGAAGAGTTCAGTGAATTTTTGTTTTGATAGAGTGCTCTGGAATTTTTGTTGATAGGTCACGAAAATCTTCGATTGACTTTGAAATTTAGTGCGGACGTTTTGATCCTATCATCGTCATTTATAATGCGGAAATCTGAATGTTTTCAAGAACGAAGCGAAGATATAAAATGTTTCATCATCTTGTGATTACACACCATCTGGAACAAATTAGTTCAGCATCTCTTTCACCTCCGTTATTTTGTATGTATATTTGCAATTGATAAAACAAATGTCATTATTATTTTCAGCACGGCCGTAACGTGTCAGTAACGACTGAAGACGCGGTTCGCACACTGCATATGTCAGTGACAGTGTCATTCACGATGCGTTTCAGTGCGCAACACAGAGGGTGTTGACGAGTGAGTTCAAGTAAGTGCATACATTATCCATAACAATTATGATTTACAGAAGTTAATAGCTTATAGAATGATGCACATTCATAGTTGATTTCATCAGTTTTTGGTGAAATACGTTGCAGTATGGCCAAATATGAAGTTTGTTAATTTTTGTTCTGTCCATTATTCCTTCCAGACAGCTCTACCACCACGTAGAATGCGTTGCCGTCTAGAAGTGGACCATATTGGATGGTGCCAATCGATCAACACCGGTTCTTCGTAAGAAGGCAACACGGAATGAAATAAACTCTTCAAGTAGTGCCCCTTCCACTGGATGCGACTCGATGTAACAACGAATAACAACACAGTAACAACGACTAGCTTTGGATCATCGACTCAGATCAGTCCGGCTCTGAGGAAGACAAAGACGTCGAAACGTTAGCCGAATAAACCTTTCTGTATCTGTATGTAACCATTCACTGTGTATCTAATAAAACAGTCCAGAAGATTGCGTTTTTACGTTAGGTTACAGTTCCTAACATGAATGATCCGGCTTGCTTCTCAACGCTTAGTTAGATTATGCAGAATATAGCTTATACCTTACAGAGAATAGCTTATAGGAAAAACGCATGAGCCAGCGAGCAGCCACTTGTACGAAGACGTTATCTGAAAGCGATACGAAAGTCTACAAAGTTAGTGTGAAAGCTAAGGAATAGCTTGGATGAACTGTTTATTTAAAAACGATACAAGGCAAGAGTAAACGTGTCTAGCAGCAAGAATTGTTAAAATGAGAAACATACGATAGCACAGGCATTTAGAACCAATTGGGAAATAGTTACTATATACATGTTTATCGCATTAGAACCACATATAGAACATAATGTGCATGTAATGCGGCGCAAATTGGCGACATGAGCATGCAATTGTCCATTGTTAGCTCAATGGGTCAGAAAACTTTTTACTGCCAAACGATAAAGGGCAACGCTCTTGGTACTGATCAATTTCCGAAGGATGCTCCATGCATTTGACTTCATGTAGCATCGTTAGAGGTGTATGAATAAATATCTGGCCTATGTAATAACTTGCGGTAGCCTACTGATGTATCCACTTAGTGCTGCTGCCACCCAGCAAGTCGGACACCAGTTTTCTGACTCTGGGGAGATGTGAGTTTTGCTGTGTCTGGGGCGCTGAATGGACCCCATGTGTATTGCAGGGCGTCTCTAACTACTGTATTACATGTGCTACTTCACTGCACTGTATCTATCACCTGTCGCGCCGGTAGTCGAGTTACTCGAGCGGGCGTCAGTAAATCTTTTATTTTTCCCTTTCGCGTGCAAGAGTAATCCAGTGGGTTCTGCTCGCTCTAGGGACTCGTCGAGCATCGCATTTTTCTTTTATGCTTTTCGTGAAGAACTCTGACCACCAGTAGACTTGATATCCCGGAGAATCCATTCGATAACGTCTCTTGTCCATCGGTTGTTTCTTACGCACTACGTGTCCGGCCAACCTTATCTTCGACTCTGTTTAGCGAACAGAACGGCATCTAAAATTTTTGATCATTGACACAAGTCGAAGCTTCTGCTCTCTTCCATTAACGGTGTGATAGGGGTTACTCCTAGCATCTTTGAAAAAGAAGAAGAAACCGTCGAAACGTTAGCCGAATAAAGATCATATATGGGCCTTGTGTAAGCCTATCAAAAAGAGAATATTCCCAGCACAGTCCTTTCGACAGCACGCTCAATAAAGGCGAGTGATCTTTCATCCTGCTTACGTAGCGATCAGGTTCCTCAGGCATAAGTTAAGGTAGGAAGTGCCGTTGAGTCGAAAAGGAGGTCACAGAGTCTGGTGTTCTTTGTTCTTTTCATTACATCCTCCATGCTCTTGAAAGCTCCCCAAGCCGCTCGTTTTCTCCTGCTCAGCTCTGGAGCTAGGTCGTTTATCATTTTGATTTCTAGACCTAGATAGACATAACTGGAGCATTCGGAGACATTCGTTCCGTTGAGCGTAAATGGGGCATACAAAACCAATCCGTTCTTCATGAACATCGTTTTTGTGAGATTTAGTGGAAGATGAATTTTTCCACAGAGTTTACCAAGTCTGCAAGCATTCGTTCCTCTTGGCTAATACTCGGTGCTTTAAGAACGACGTCATCAGCAAACCCGTGATGGCATAATTACGGACCATCAGTTTTCTTTCCCATGCTGCCCCATATCGTTGACTGTGTCGCTGCAGAAATGGCAACATGATGTTGTCAACATCGTCGAAGATGATCATCAACAAATTAAGAGTCATTGAAAATTTCAAAAACTGCCATATGACGGTTAGGTCTCATATTTCTCGTTGTTAGCTCAGCGAATATCTGATTTTTCGATAATTGCTGATGATTTCACTCTCACCGAAGATTGAGAGCACTATGAATTCCTGAAGAAGATATTCTGCCTTGTCATGTATGGCTTTTGCACGGCATTTTCTCGACTTTAAACTTATCGAAAATGTAATTTACATAGTGCTGAGAATAAACTACGTGCTTCTCATAAAACATTCGTCAACACATAGCGACGTCATTACGTTTTGTTCAATGGATTCACTGCTCGCCCACCCACCTCATTATTCGAAAAAGAAGCGCTGAGTGGGAAAAAACACTCCATGGGCTCCAAACGTCACATTTTTGAAAAACGTAAATGAAATGTGTAGAACCACAATGTTCTTATTTAACGTTCGTTTCAAGCTGCAATAGGGCCTTTCGAGGCTGAGGAGTGCAAATGTTCCTGGGAAACTTCCACTAGGATCAGATCGCACTATTTATTATGTGTTAACATCAGAGGAAATAAATCGCATAGGTGTTCTGGTACTTGCGTCGAATGATGTATCGAGGTAATAATTAGTCTGTTTACATTGCTGTGTTGGAACAAAAATCCTTTTATGATCAGTAATGAGAAATGCAGGAGCATGGAGAATTAAGTAGTAATGAGATTGGAAGAAACGGTGGCAGAAATGGTTTGTATGCTGCCATTCGGCTAACTTTGTAGCGATGGGAAGACTAATGACGCGAGTTGACCAGTCGTGATCACATTAAAGGACATCTAGGTAAAAAACGTATTTTAAAAGAAGCAGCGAAAAAGTACTCCAGAGAAACAGCATTGTACATAAAATACATACTTGATGAACATTTTGAAGGTGAAGTACTACTACTTTCAAAGAAGAAAAAGCTAAAACATCAGTATGGAAAGTTATGGACGTGTTAGCCATCAAAAGCGTATTCCTAAAACTACGCAGAAAAGACCGTGGCTTCATATTCATCCACAGATTAGCGCCGTCACCTCAAATTGATCCTTCCAACGGCAGACAAACTTTCTTGTCTTTCTCATTCTTTTACTTTTTATGCTTCCTCGTAATTTCTCAGTAATGTTAAAAACCCTAAAAGACTGATAGTATCTAAGCAGTGGGGTTTTTCATGGCATTACCACATCGAAACCTGCCGGTTAAATAAATTTCCACCCGTTGATATATCGCTAGAATAGCAACCACCGTAGTGTTCGCTACCGTCCTGGAATAATATTAGTCGTAGGACTGCAGGTGCCTCTACTATTCGCAAAGAAGGGAGGAAAAATTAATACACACAGGGGCATTTATGATTGTTTGATCTTCTATCCATGGCACCAAGGAGGTCCCTCACATGAGGGATCTCCAGCCTGTTAGTCGCGAGGCCCGTGGCGCGTGCCCAGGTGGCGGATAGGGGGTTAATCGCGGACCAAAAGCGACCGTATGTTTCCCTGAGAGTTGGATCCAGGGGATGGACTCCTTCCTTCTATTGTGCCAAATTGGCACATATTTTCTATATTTAAAAGGTATAGCAACTATTTCCAGAATAGTTACTATTCTTTCATCACATCGCAGGTCTGTGGTAACCATATTCGTGGCCTCTCATATCGCTTTGCGATCTTGCAGCATGTAAACGTTCTCACTTCGTTGAGAGAAACTTTGCTTGTCGTAAACAACCTTTGTGAACCACACTCTTTTTATACAATCGGAACCTTTCGTGTTGTGCATCTGTTCCAAACTATCACGAATACGGTAACACCAAGGAGCATGAAGCGGTTTAGTAAATCGTCCTCAGTCATCCGATCACAAGGGAGCTGGAGACGCAAGCTTATGGGTGTTTTCGGTAAACGTTTTTGGCCTGTGCCAAAGCACCGCCTCCCCCAGAAGATATTTAAAGAGCCCCGTGCGTTAATACCGTATTCGCCCTATGTCCATCATGTGTAATGCGCTTTGTAGTCAATCTGAGGTGTTCTCTTTTGTTGTATATGGTCCCTGTTGTATATGAACATTACTGTCATGTAGCTCCTGTACCTATAGCAAAGATACTAACCCGCATTACCCTCATTTATTGATCATGATACAATATTGCAGTGCGTTGTACTAACGTTTATATTTCGTTATTTTTGAAATACTATTGTTATAAACAGTTTAATAACCCAAGTTTAAGATATTGCTTTGTGACAAGTACGAAAAAGTTCTGTGTGGCAACTTCTACGAAATCGAACATTCTACTCAAAGTTAATGATCATAAGGTGCCGAGAACTGACTCGAAGACCTAATTTCCACTAGCAACTGCTATAAAACGCGTATTCGTGCACGCGTGTGTGGGTACGCTCAACTTACTCGGATCGTATTCTAGGAACCAATTCGGACAAAAGCCAGCAATCAAGGGAGAGCGAGGTATATGGGAGACGGTTAGGAGTGGCCTCCAACAAATAAGCTCCATGTCCATTTCTGGGAGAGCCTGGCAAGCTAACCGTGAGTATACCTAGCACCCATACTCAGAGGCCAGCAAGCTATACGTTGGTGTCAAAATGATAAACACAGGAAATGAAACGGGCCTTATTCTCTTGGCAGTGAAAGAGTCCCAATTTGGCCGCGTTGGGTAGGACGAGTACGAAAAGACTGCTAAAATCTCGGATCCAATGAAAGGTGCCTGGATTGCAAAGAACTAAGGTAACGATGCGTACCTAGAATGCACGTACACTTGCATCCGAGTTTTCGATGGAACACTTGACCTCGCAAGCGGGAAAGATAAGGTACGATTTCATCGGTCTGGCCAAAGCGAGACGACGCAACCAATTCAACGCCGTTTATGACACCGGAAACGAACTATTCCTCGGAACATGCTACAGTAGAGGAGTTGGCGAAGCTATTCTCGTTAACGCGAGTTTGTCCATGGTCATCGTTTCATCCGAACAACTCGGAACTCGAATCGAGCGTTTACGATTAGGGAGAAGAGGAACAACACCGGCTTTGACAACTTTTGCCGTTTACGCGCTGGCAACATACTATGATGAAGAGAAAGTCGAAGCGTTCTATATGGACTTGGAGAAGTTCTATAGAGAAGACCGTACATTCTTCAAGGTCATCATTGGAGATTGCAATGCCGAGACTGGACCAAGAGGATCGTCTGAAGAATGCACCCACGGATTAGAATGGAACGTACAGGGTGAGTGGCTCTCTGACTTTATCATGACAACCAAGACCATCCAAGGAAGCCAGCAATTACAGAAGCCCCATCCTCAACGGTGGGACTGGGAGTCTCTCATTAGAGAGCACCATAACGAAATAGGCTTCATCATAGGAAATCGAAGGTTTTGCCTGACCCATGATACTGTTGTCCCAAAATTCTGCTCAGGATCAGACCATCGTCTCCTTAGTGCAAGATTCTATTTTTCGCGGAAAGGAGAAAAAGCCGCTAAATTCAAAAACCGAAGTCCCAGAACCACCATTAATTGGGACTTATTTAACTCATTAGTAAGCTGTTAGGAAGATGCCATTGTCGATAGCATCGACGAAGAATACGATCGGCTCATTCAACATCTTCACGTTAACGCCATGAAATCTGAGAGTTCGAAGGAAGAGAAGTGTGTCTCGAGAAACTCTCGAGCTGATACGCCAGCGTGGAGTGCAGGCAACTGTGAACTAGCGTCCGAACTTGCAAAACAATAAAGACAAGCGTTAAAAGAATATCTTAAAGAGAGCAGAGCAGAACTAATAGTCGAAACTGCAGAGGTTGGGAAAAGCATTCACAAAGCCCACCGAAGTTTCGCCAATTGCAAGACAAAGACGATTGTTTTCGAACGCCCATACGGAACAGTTACAATGTTCAGAAAAGCAACGGAGAAAATTATTCACAAGTACTGCTCAGACCCCTTCGATAGCCACGCCCACCTTTCGTCATATGAAACAAAGAGGGATAGATATGTTGTACAACCGGTTCTCTCTTCCGAAATCCGATATGCCATTTCGTAGGTGAAAAATCGAACAGCTCTAGGTCCAGAAAGAATGAGATCTAAACACCTAAAGAACCAACTGCGAATCCTCATAAGCACACTGGCTCGGTTCTTCACACGTCACCCGTCTGAATGCAAGGTCCCTAATCAGCGGAAGACCAGCAACACCGTTTTATTGTTCAAGAATGATGACCTGCGCGATATCAGCAACTATTTACTAACTTTTCACTTGAGTCATCCTAAACAGGATTGACGGAGCACTGGACGAAGGGCAGCCATGTGAGCAAGCAGGGTTTCGAAAACAATTTAGTACGATGGAACACATCCACACGATAACAAGGCTTATTCAAGTATCGCGAGAGTACAAAAGAGCGCTCTGTCTTACTTTCATCGGTTTAAAGAAAGTCTTTGACTCAGATGAGATAGAAGTAGTCATCGAAGCCCTTGACAGCCAGGTAGTCCCTGCTCAGTATATAAAGATCCTTCTTGAGCTGTACAAAAATTTCACAACCAAGATATCACCATTCTACAATTATGTTAATATTGAGGTTAAAAGAGGAGTTAGACAAGAACAAGATACCGTCTCGCCAAAATTATTTACCGCCACCCTCCAGAACGTCATGCGAACATTGGAATGTGATAATATGGGAGTGAAAATCGATGGTTGGCAATTACACCATCTTCGCTTTGCTGATGACATGGTCCCTATGACACCAAACATTAGCTAGCAGAGCGAATGCTTGCAGACTTGGTAAACCCTGTGGAGAAATTTATCTACCACCAAGTCTCGCAAAAACTCACCTCACCCGAATCTACACACAGGTCAGGAAATCAACATGATGAACGACACAGCTCCAGAGCTGAGCGGAAGCTTTCAAGACAATCGAGAATGTAGTAAACAGAAAAAAGAACACCCGATTCCGTGCCCACGTTTTCGACTCAACGGTACTTCCTGCTCTTACGTATGCGTCAGAGGCCTAGTCGCCACGTCAGTAAGATGAAAAATCACTCAGCGTTTTTGAACGCGCATTCGAAAGAACGATGCTAGAAGTATTTCGTGTCATACAAGTAAGGAAAGGGATCCGAAGCTTCACTCTCCGTCAACGATCAAAAATAAAAGATGCCGTTTTGTACGCCAAACATTCGAAGATAAGGTGAGCCGGACACGTAATGCGTATGAACGGCAACCGATGGAAAAGAGCCATTAGTGACTGGTCCCTTCAGGATATTAAACGCACTGCAGGAAGACTACCGACTGTATGGGCAGAGTTTTTCACGAAAATCCCTAAAGAAAGATGTGGTGCTCAACGAGTCCTTTCAGCGGGCAGAACTCATTGAGCTATCCTGCTCACGACAATGCAAAATGGTATATTTACTGGCACTTGCTTGAGTCACTCGACGATCAACGGAACTACAGGTAACACAGCTGATACATATGGCTCACCAAGCCCTCCTTCACTTTGGGGTTAGCGAACTGGTACCAAACTTGTCTGGGGCGATAAAACATTGGTTTAATAAGCTAGTAGGCCTGTAAAATCTTATGTAGGCGAGATATTCATCCAATAACTTCTACGACGCTCCGAATGGAGCTCTGTGTGAGGCGCATTACTCAAGAATTCGTTAACTCCTAATGTCTTGTCCCCTAATTTCCACATGTTTCAGACGTCTCCGCAATACGCGTATTTACGTGCGCCGCAATGGTGATTATTGGTGACGAAATTTGCGTGAACTAAGTGTTTTCTCCGAGCGGCTTAAAGTTCAAAAACGCACTAGGGAGCAGAATATGTTAAGATTAAGGTTTGAAATAGTTTTCTTACGCCTTACACTTCACCTAAGACAGTTAAATCAATCATTTCTTACGTTTTTCGGATAAAAGAAAAATTGGTACGACAACTTTACTTATTGGAGTGTTTTGTTTACCTTTTTACGTGTTCGTGAATTCCCTTATAGCACTTTTTCGGCCTGTTATCTCGACGTTCCCACTGCTGCTGACTTCTTAGCTTGAATACATTAGCTAGCTCTGCCGTAGAATACTGTGTGAAACCCCATAATTTTGGGAAAAGAAACATTTTTGATATGCACATGAAATTACGCAATGCTTTCATAGCCAGCGTGGGCAACTGCCCAATGTTTTGTGAATACAAGCAATATTCTTTAAAAAGGGCGTAAATATTATTCCTAACATTTTAGACATTGTTCTACGAAAACGTAAATTTGTCCTCTTCACGCAAAGTCCATCAAGTAGTCTGGCAAAATTTTTGGATGTCTATCTGGAAGAATGTGGCAGAAAGTCGGTGTGGACCAGCTATTGCGTGACCGCTCGCTATGATGACCTCATGGCGCAGAACGGCAGAGCGAGGTATCACTAGCGCCATCCCCCACCGCCGCGCTACGACCGAATATGAACCCTTAAAAGAAGGTATGACGAAAATTCGTTTTTGGCATCTAAAATTGCAAGGGTCGAAACGTCGATTTTAAAGACATGTACTCTTTCTCCGAAAAACTTACACGAGGCTGATATGACAACCTTTATTCTGCTAAAGTTTCTACGGATTCGTCCTCATCAGAGCGGATGATCCGAGTCGATGCAATGCAGTGTGTGGCCATTAAAAAGGCTCAGAGACGCGTCCACTTCTGCACTAAAATTTGACACTTGGGGAGAACTCTTTATTGGGTTATGGCGATAGATCAAGTGGAATACCTCTTTGGAGTAGCTGGGTGTTCGCAAAGCATACATTCATTAGTGTATCCTTCAAATACATTCAAATCGCAAAACCTGGCACGAAAAATTGCCATTTCCAATGGCTAAAAAGTAAAAGCGACTCGGGATAGAGATAAACGTATGGTAGTACCTCAAAATAATGTTCCGGACGTAAGTTAGATCCCTTTTAAGCTACCCTTCATATCAAATGGAGTAAGTCACGCCATTAAGAGATGCTTCAGAAAAAGTGGTTTTGAAAATTATGTAGCGATTATTGACATCCCACCCAATACCCTACGCCATCAGTTAGTTCGCAACCGTCTCTATGAGCGATTGTGCAGCTCAGAAAACTGTATGATCTGTCCTAACGGGAGAGGCGGGGATTGCACGAGTTTAGGTTTAATATACTTGATCTCATCTAACGCATGCGGCGAGGAATATATTGGGGAAACAGGTAGACCACTTTGTGTCCGCATAAAAGAACATCTAGATGGAAAAGCTAAAATCCGTCTAAACATTCTTCTAGGTACGCATAGGGCGCAAAAGCACAATGGCGATGATTTCGAAGTGACTGTCCGGATCCTAGCGCAGGTATCAACACCATAAATGTGCAAGACTCTTAAGGCGTTCTGGATAAATTTCAAAAGTTCAAAGAAAAACCGGAAAGACAAATGCCTCACTATCACGCATGACCTGGCACCCTATTTCAAAATGATATTTTGACCACGGGGTGTGTCTCACTCGCCACTCCCCGCGAACTACGTGTGGGCCAGTACTACACGTAACATCACGGGGAGTGGCCTTTCTTCTCAATATGGCGTCTATTTGAGAGTTTGATCTTCATTAATACTTTAACCTTTTTTCCACCGAATAATAAAATTATTCCAATGTAAAATACCTTCAGGCTCTGAGGAAGGCGAAGTCGCCGAAACGTCAGCCATCGACCAACAATATCAAAAACAACGACAACGGCAACAAAGACCTGTACCAACCTCGTGTCAGCTTAAGAAGATCAGTTTATAAGATCATATACATAAATATATCATTCAATAATGTGTTTCAACAGGAACACGAAACCTTACCACAAAACTCTCAACAGATTCTGGATAACGCCGATGGATCCGAAAATGAACCGCGGGGAGGTCGTTATGGAACTACTTCTCTGACTATATAGTAGTCAGTTTGACAGTTCCATCGTTGGCTCTACCGTAATAAGGATTAAAGTACCACTTCATCTTTACTTACTTGCTTACTTACCTACTTACTTACTTATTTACTTACGTACTTACCTACTTATTTTACCTACTTGCTTGCTTACTCACCTACTTAGTTGAATGGCCCGTCATCACAGGTTGTCCAGGCCCCAAAATAGTTTTCATCTCTTCAAAGTTTTGCTGGTTTAGCTACCTAGCTCCCTGGAGCCTCAAGGTCAGCCTAGCCGAAGCATTCCTCAGGTCGTCACCAACACAGGCAGTCGCCGCCATACGACTTTGATAAAGAGACGGTAGTGGACTTTGGAATTCGTTTACTCTTAGCCATGCTTTCTGATGGAAGTGCTAGACTCTTCCTCAGTTTGGGAGGCTTTACTGAGAGATGAATCCCTTTTCCGTAGCTTACAGCCCGATACCCAGGAACAGATCCCAACCACGTTGAGGCAGTAAACCCTTGAGAGCACACTTGGTGTTTGCTCAACAAAAATAGAGAGAATTGTTTCAACAAAGCTTATCACCCTAAATAGCTGTGAGAGCTTTTTACTACTACCATAGCTAACGTCATGAAAATCGTTTTCGAAAATATTTGGAGCACAACCTAGAATTTATAATCTATATGTGCATACATGCAATCTCAATACCCTTCATACAAACATCACGTAGTCCAATAGTGACAATGGGTGTTTTTTCTTATTTTGATCATAACTACATCATGGCAAACCACTAACATTTTGGATTTCTTCGATCTCCTTCCCGCAATCGAAAACCATTGGGAGTTATGAATAGATCCGTAGCCGAAAGTACCTTCCGTGACCGAGTTCATCAAAGTGCGCCTATAAAGAAAGCTTGAATTAGCACTTTTCACGCTCAATTTATCTCCTATATAATTGATACTTTTCACAACCAATGTGTTTCATAAGCTATTTATTCTACGGTTAGTCGAGAGTATGAGTGGCTCGTCCTAAGGAGGCGGATAGGGGGTTAATCGCAGACCAAAAGCGACTTTTGCTTTCCTGAGACGAAGGTGAACGCAGGGATGGACTCCCTGCTGCTGCTGCGCCGATCTGGCACATATTTCTGTATTTACGAGGCATATTAATGCATGCGTGTGTGGGCGCTTTCTCGCTTGTGCGGATTATATTCTACGAGTCAATTCGGCCAAAAGCCTGCAATCAAGTGACTGGGAAGTATATAGGAGGCGGTTAGGAGGCGCCTCCAACAAATAAGCTCCATGTCTGGGAGAGACTGGCAAGCTACCCGTGAGTATACCCAGCAGGCACCATTCCTCTGACCTTGAAAGAGCACTCAATTCGGCAGCGTTGGGTAGGACGAGTACGGAAAGGCTGATAAAATCTCAGGGCCAATGTAAACTGACTGCATCGCAAAAAACTAAGATGAAGATCTAGTCCTCAATAGAAGAATTGCTCATGCAAGAAAGAATGATAAGGTACGACGTCATCGGCCTGGCCGAGGTGAGACGAAGCCACCCATTTAACGCCGTATATGACACCGAGAAGAACTGAAAGAAGAAGAACAAATCGGAACTCGAATCGAGCGCTTACGATTCGAGAGAAGAGGATCAATACCAGCCTTGACAGTCTTCGTCGTTTACGCGCCGACAACATGGAGCGATCCACGACCCACGAAATAGAGTGGAGCGAGCAGAGTGAACTGCTCTCAGGGTTAACCACAATGATCGAGAGCATCCATGTTATCACCCATTTCAAGGAGCCCCACCCTCAACGCTGGTAATTTGGAGTTTCTCAGTGGAAGGTACCGAAATAGACAACATTACAGTAATAAGTTGAAGGTTGTGCCTTACCGATGTCGTTGTTTTCTCAAAATTCTACTCGGGATCAGACCACCGTTTCCTTTATGCAGGACTCCATTTTTTCGTCGAGAGGAGAAAAAGCCGCTAAGTTCAAAAGACGAAGTCCCCAAAACCACCGAGATTTATTCAACTCACCAGTCAGCTGCTGGAAAGATGCCGTTCTCGATAACATCGACGATGAGTTCGATCTACTCATTCAACATCTTCACGTTGGTGGTATGAAGGTTGAGAGCTCGAAACTCACCACAAGTAGTTAGTTTTCAGAAACATTCGAGCTGATATGGCAGCGCAGGATAGCACGAGCTACAGGCAAATCGTGAACTAACGTCCGACCTTGCAAAACAATGAATACGGGCCATAAAAGAAGATTTTACATAGTGTAGATCAGCAGTTATGGTCGAAGCTGTAGAGGCCGGGGAAAGTATTCGCGAAGTCCATCGAAGCTTTGCCAATTACGAAACCAAGATGACTGCATTCCGAAGCCCAGACAGAACAGTTACAATTTCCTGAGAGACAGTGGAGGAAATCTTACATAACCACAACACTGATTTTTTCAACAACGGCTTCTTTTTGGCTTCTTAAGAAATAAATGAGAATGGCTATATCGTCTCATCGGTTCTCCCCTTTAAATGTGATATCTTATTTCGTTCGTTGTGATGAATCGGACAGCACCAGGTTTGGACGGGACAATATCTGGACACCTTGGGAAACTTTCCGTGAGCCCTCATAAACACACTGCTCTTCACATTTTACCTGTCTGAATGCAAGGTCCGTACTTCGTGGAAGAGGGGTATGACAGTGCTAGTGTTCAAGAAGGTGACCTCCACAATATCGGCAACTATTGTCCAGTCTGCTTGTAGTCTGCCTTCTGCAAACTCTTAACTTAAGTCGTTGACAGTACACTGAGCGAAGGACAGCCATTTGAGCAAGCAGGGTTTTGAAAAGGTCTGAGTAAGATGGACCACATCCACACAATAACAAGACTTATTAAACTATCCCGCGAGTACAAAGGTTATTTGTCACTTCTGTTTAAAAAATGTTTTAAGCCTTTGAAGATATGATGAGCAGGAGCGGACGAGTAATTCCATGCGATTGCACACTGTTGGCAGAAAATTTCTTATATTTAAAAAAGTCATAAATTTACAAGTTTTTTCCGGTTTTGATTTTCGTAAACTTTGATTATCAAGAAAAGACGATCGCGCTGTAGGTATGGTAGGCGATGTTCGACTATAAGTGGTGTGTGCCTTGCCCAAGCAAAATCTCTATTACAGCAGTGGTACACTGAGATCAATTGTATGTATGAGTTTAAAGCCGTCCCTGGCCATTACTCTGACTAAACACCTTTGCTTTACTATGTCTCCATTATTGATTTACCTATTTATCTTACGGAAAGCACCCGAAAACATGATATCGAAAACACACTGCGACAGATGAAGTTATGTGGTTGTAGTGATGAAGAACGTGCTGAGGAAGTGATGTAATTTTGCTTGGTTTCAAGTCAGTAATATCGCGAGATTGTCGTTTTGTAGCAAAAGATTATTCGAAACCAAATAAAGAAGGTATACTAACTGTAACTATAACTATAACTATAAATTTAACCATGATTATATAAAGCTCAACTTGAATCAGTGATCAGTTCGCTGATCAATTCCTAACCAAAGCCTTTCAAACTAAGCGTTTTATTGACACAGTCCATCGCAAATAATGGGCAATGAGGAATTATTTCACCAGCTGAGCCTCACGCTCCTTTCTGACCGAAGCATCTCAAATGATAATGAGAAACAGTACCAATATATACATTGATTGATATCGTCATCCAAGGTGAGGTTTCAGCACGAAACTCCCTATCACAAAATATTTGCAGTGGAGATGGCGGCCTCATTAGTGAATATTGCTACTACTAAGGAAGAGTAAACAAATATTGTCGGAGAATCGATTTACAAAGACGATCCATTAGAGCACTTAACCCATTCTTTAATAAATAGACGTGTGTGCATGACCTTATATTGATTGGTTCTTTGCCAGCAATTTTAGCTGTCTTCTTAAAATGAGAATAGACCCTTGGCTACGCTGTAATTGACACTATCGGGTCCTCCCAATAACGCGTACGTGATGGAGTCTTTCGACGTTACCGCACTGTACACCAACGTATCGAATGACTCCGCAATGCAAGCCATCTTCGAACTTCTTGTTAAACATGAAGGAAGAATAAATATGCATGGCTTGTCCATCCAGCAGCTAATGGCTCTCTTAAAGGAGTGCCTAAACTGCTCGATCTTCAGATGGTCTGGGAAATATTTCGCGCAAATAAGGGGGTTGGCAATGGGACAGCGATTGGCACCAAGCCTGGCCATTGTGTTTATGTCTAAGATAGAAGCCCCTGTTCTCGATCTCCGGCCACTACTCTACTGCAGATATGTAGATGATTGTTTTGTCGTCTTCTCTACGCAGGAGGAGATGGACAAATGCTTCGAATTATTAA